>JAJEJO010000068.1:20642-33405 GCA_020662805.1 Glaucomys volans
GAAGGACTGGGGGAATTCTTATCCTCTGAGTTATCTGCTTGGGCAAAGTCCTTTAGTTCACTTGCAAAGTTTTTCTTCTGGTAACTTGATGTTTTATCATTGACTTTAATAACTTTATTATATGAACGACTTTATATTGCAGAAGTGACATCTGTGACTCATTGAGTGTGGTGTGACTAATTGTTTCATTCATTCCACAGGCCTTTATTGAGCAATTAATAACATAAATCAGGAGCTACAGTTAGGAGCAGGCCCTAGAAAAAGAGAAGACACAGTCTCTGACCTGAAGATATCAGACAGATGTGCAGACAGATGAAACAGAACTGCCATAATGGTGTTGAGTTCAAGGGGCAAGAACAAATTAAAGGAGCAACAATAATTATGACTGGGAGAACCAGGGATCCTAACCAGAGCTGAGAACTGAAAAATGAGGATGAGTTGTCCACATAACACGTGGGAGGGAGGTATTACAATCTCGGAGACTGGAAAACATACCGTGTTTGAGAACACAACGTGCTACATCATTAAATGTGAAGTGGTTTAAACCTGTTTCTACACAGGGCCTTATATTCAGTAAGTCTTACCAATGTGTGCACGGAAGTTCCTGCAGGGACAGTTGAATCAGGTGCTACAATCCTCCAGTAATCATGTTGAAATGACCAGGTTTGCGCAGAAATGAGGGTGGAGGTTGCTCTTGCTTGGTGGCCTGGGGCGGCCCAAGAGCAGGAAAGTGCTGCCTGTGCCTCCCCAACCCTGGATTGGAGGGGACAGAATGCGTGACCTCCAATGGGAAAGTGCTACAGAGGAAATGGGATTCCAGAGAGAGGTTTCCGTGCCAGGGGAAGCTAGGGGGTGAGTCAGAGGGCTGAGTAAGAGATGAGTCACCGGGCGCAGGCCAGGGAGGGCTCACATCGCCCCGGGTTGCCGGGCCAGACCCTGAGAGAAGACGGCTTCGACCCACTGAAAGCCACGAACACCTCCCAAGGGGTCTAACCATTGCAGGAACACAGGTGCAGGAGCTGGGGAGAGATCCCAGGGGCCTTGGGCCGCCGCCCACTCCAGAAGGGCGTCTGTTCCTTCGCTGTGCCCTGGCACCAGCTGCGTGTCCCCGCCCCGCCTGGAAGGAGCCCGCCTCTCCGCGCCCTACCCGCGGCTGCTAGAGTGCGCTCGGGAGCGCGCCTCCAAGTCCGCGTCCAGAGGTCACGTCCGGTGCGAAGCACATCCGAATCCCAGCTGGTCACCCTGGGAGGAGCCAGAGAGGACCCGGCTGGGGACCAAGGCGGGCAGAGCTGGGGGTTTGGGGATCATAGGGCTAAGGCCCCGGTGTTGGGGTTTAGGGAATGGAGACCGGGCCGGGGTAGCGGGGGCATACGAGGCTGGGGCCCAAGGGGTAGAGTTGAGACCAGTGAGGATGGCCAGAGGCACAAGAGGGACCAAGCTATGACCCGGGGAGGGGAGCAGCCCGGAAGCTCTTGGGGTCTACGTTCGGCAACGCGGCTGGAGACCGGGTCCGGGAAAATTGGCATCCGAGACGCCAGGAGCTGTAGGGAGACGGCCCAGAGAAGGATCGCTTGGGATGAATCATCTGGGGCGCAGGGGGCATAGAAGAAGGTCAGGCGACACACTTGGTACACCCTATGGCGGCCCGTCTGCTAGATTTTGCCCCATGTCCAATAGCTTCACAGCACTAGCCGCCTGGGCAGTTTTATCTGTCCGTTCTCGGTTTCCACTAGAAGGTGATTTCCAGGACAAGGGGCCAAGGTTGCCGGCTTCCCCGGCACTGCAGCAGCGCTGGAGGCGCCGGGCATCCGCGAGGAAGGTGAGAGGAATGTCAAGTTCAGGATGCTGGAAAATCCCTGGAAAAGCCCGCCGGCGCTCAGGGTGAGAAGGGTTCTAAGCAGCACCCTTCCCGGGAGCCGCGGGGCCAAGGTCAGCGTGGGGTGCTGGCACCGACTGCCCGCGGTCCCGCAGGAGGAGAAACTTCACATCGCATCTGACCTGCTGATCCACCCCAGTCGCCTTTAGACCATTGCCAAGTCACACTAAGATTGGGCGCTGTGTTTAGTCTGTGCTTGTGGGAGTCCTGAAGGCAACCTCTCAATTGTCACTCCAATTTTTTATTAAATAATTGAGATCTTCCCTCCACCTTAGACCATTTTTACTGCAGTTTCAAAGGAACACAAGCTATAAATAATTAAACTTCAACAGGGAAGTTTCCAGCATCATATGCAAATCTTTAGAATACTGTGCACATCCTGAAGTTTTGCTAGTCACTTTAGTACACTGTTCTCAAAGTGTGCCAAATAAATATGGTAAAGTTTGTTTTGCTATTCGCTTTGTTGGGGAAACATACCTCATATTCCAAACTCATCTTCCTGCTGGCTGCTTAAAGTCCCTAACTAGGCACCCCAGGTGATTACACTACCTGAGTGCCCCAATCCTGTGTCCTGCAGGCTGGAACTGGCCCAGGGCTTTCCTGGAGCTCTCTCCATCTTCTATAGTAGTATTCTATGAATATTTGGATCAGTAGTACATTTCGGTTGATCCCAGCTTTCCATTTAAAACAAACTTTTTTTTTTTTCCTTTTTAAGCACTTTTAGATCTACAGCAAAATTGAGAAGGTAGAGGTTTCCCATATCCCTTTTGACCCTCCCAGTCCCAGAGTGGCACATTTGTTAAAGTGGATGAACCTACATTGGCACATCATTGTCAAAGTTCTTAGCCAGCTTTCTGTATGTTTAGTACTTGCTGGGAGATTTTCCAGTCCACCAGAGCTTCCCTTCTTGTTTTGCATGTGGGATTAGCATTTGTGTATATTTTAAAACATTTTGTCTTTCAGGGATCATGGATGGGAAGGCTTCACACTGGCTTGCTTACCATCTTGCAACAGAATGTTTCCACAGTGTTCTTAATTCTGTAAATGAGAGCCTCTTCCCTTCCACGCCAATCTCAGCACAGAGAACTGTTCTATATACACTTTGTAAGTGTTGCAAACACAGTATGTGTCCTTGAAACAAAGTCAGGAAATCCAGACTTAAAGAAAGTTAAGAGTGAAATGTGCCTCTCCTTTCTCCCCCAGATACCTGTGTATACATTAAGATATATATTTGTAGAAACATCTACATCTGTCTAATATTTTTTACAAAAATAAAACCAGACTATTTGTAAAGGAAGAGTTGGAAACAAAAACAAACAAAAAACAACTCCAATAGGAATTGAGACCTTTTCTGACACAACCCTGAAATAGTTTTACTTTCACCTGGCAACAAAATTAATTTACAGAGCATAATTACTATCTACTGTGATCCTTAAAAAAACAAAGAAAATAGGAAAGAAAAAAGAAAACATATACACATAACAAACGAACAAACAAAAAGATAGGGTATATACATTTATACTAAAGGAGGAGGAAAGGTAGCATAAAATTCCCCACTTAGCCTCTTGGTTTGCAAACTTTTTAAATAAAAATATGTATGTACATAATTCATATACATAATGCATGTACACATTCATATACATAAAACATAAAGAAGTATGCATATATACATATGCAAACACATGTGCATAGTCTCAGGATGATTGCAATTTATTTTGCTGTCTTTTTTTACACCAGCTCCCCATCAGAATCTTTTTCCCTCACTTGTTTGTAAGTTCCAGAACTCCAGGAAAACAGGTGGCCAGGGTCTGCTTTTGTTGAGCACTGAGTGTCCTCTCTGCCCCAAACAGTGACTGACACAGTAAATGACTGCCTGAATGAATCTTACTGATCTGAAGCTTCTAGGATCATCCTTTTTATGAAAGGTTTGTTAAATTTAATATAAAGCATGTCAAAAATTTTGTAATTGTCATCCTCTGAGATAGTGCTGTGGTGGTCTTCCTTCATTCTGACTTTGTTTCCATGGTCCTAATTTATTCATTACTTGCTTCTCTTTTGGTTTCACTATGATACACAACTTTTAATTTGTTAGTACACAAGCACAAAGGACTTTTTCTAGTAATACTAAATGTGACATAATGAGAGACACAAAATGCTTCTTTAAGATATTGTGAAATAATTGCTGAAATTTTCTATTTTTGGTGTTAAGTCATAGAACCATTCTTTAGTTCCATAATACAGGACCAAGATATGAACCAAAAAATAGGCTTTCTTGTACTAATTTATACATTGTTAATGTCAGGTCCGGTCTTTCATTTAATTACAAGGATATGGAAAAATGCAATCCATCTAAAATTGCAATCCATCTAAAATTAGAATAATATCTGATGAAATTGGCAAAAAGAAATTGTGTATTAGGATTTTTACAGAAATTACAAAAATAATTTTGGGGGAGATCTTAGTATTACTAAGAATATTTTCTTAAAACCAACAGCATATATAGTTACGTAAAATAATTGAAATTTGCTTGGTGCAGTGGTGTACACCTATAATCCCAGCGGCTCTGGAGGCTGAGGCAGAAGGACTGGCCTATTGCCCTTTCAAAGACAACCTCAGCAACTTAGCCCTAAACAATTAAGGAGACTCTGTCTCAAAAAATGAAAACAAAAACAAAAAGGGTTGAATGTGGCTCAGTGATTGAGCGCCCCCTTGGGTTCAATCCCTGTTACTACAACTACTACTACTACTAATTATACTAGAAATTTATTCTTCTAGCTCATAATTGTTTTGTTACTGGGGATTGAACTGAGAAATGCTTTGCCACAGATCTACATCCCCAGCCCTTTTTATTTCTTTTTTTGAGAAGGGTCTCACTAAGTTGTTGAGGCTGGCCTCGAACTTGCAATCTTCCTACCTCAGCCTCCCAAATTGGTGGAATTAAAGGCACCATCATGCCCAGTTAACTCAGAAGATTTTGAAAAGCAGGGATTTTCATGAAATTAAAATTTTATATATAATAGTTATTTTAATATAATTTTTATTTTGGAATACTTTTTAATTTCTAGAAAAATTGGAAGAATAATTCAGGGAGTCCCCATATTCTCCCAACACAGTTTCCTGTGATGGTCACATCTTATATTGCCATGATACATTTGCCAAACCTAAGTTGCCAATATTGACTCATTGCTGCTTTTGGACTTCACTAGTTTTACCATGAATGTCAGTGTAAGTCTTTTAAAAGCCATCAATAGAAAAGAGAGATTTAATTTTTCAGTGAAAACAAAATAATATTCTTGAGAAACTTCATGTTTATCAGTGACATGTCACTTTTAACTATGTATTGTATAACATACTGAGACTTCAGGCCTGAGAGAAGACTTTTCTTGTATACAAGTATACACTTGTATACAAGTGTGAGAAGTGACAATGACAATACAGTGACCTCCAGAATTATTTTGCACTCAACTGAATAGCACAGAATTTCTAAAATGTAAGAAGATAAATATAAAAATGTCATATTAAGAGAAAATTTGTTTATGTGGCAAAAATAACATTTTTCATTCCACCTGTATTGATGTGTTAGGATCTCCAAAGTACATTATTTCAAGACTCACTTACTTTAAAAAAAATCAGTATTTTTTAAAATGACATATTGGTTTCAAAGCATATTCTTCTGCAGTTTGAGACTGTTCTAGACCCGAATATTAACTGTTAATGATATCTGTAAAAGACGTGCATCAATAACATGACGATAGCTACAGGTCGGAAATTTGCACTCTTTGAAAGAAGGCTGTATGTTACAAGAGCTTGAATCAATTATTTTACTGTCTACACTTGGTCTTTATTTACCATTCTCTTCAGTTTCACAAATGTTGTTAAATAATCTGAAAGTCTTTTCTAAATAATAGTAAAGCCATGAGAATTTACAGGGATTTAATGTCTAGCATATATGAAAACTAGACACCACAAAAAGAAAAGCAGATTATGTATTGCATGAGAAACCAATGCTCAATTTAAGCTGCAAATTGTTCAGAAACACATGATTAAAGTCATGTCAGTCTTAATAGATATCTAGCTAATAAACAATTTAATTAATTGAAAGTTGGTTACAAGACATATTTTTGTTACAGTTTAGATATGAAGTGTCCCACAAAGGTTCATGTGTGTGCCAGGATATTCAGAGGCAAAATGATTGGGTTATGAGAGTTGTTACCTAATCTTTGGATTAATCCACCAATATGGATTAACTGGGTGGTAACTATAGGCAGGTAGGGTGTGCATAGAGGAAGCAGGTCATGGCGGCAGGACTTTGGGGTTTATATCTTGCACCTGGTGAGCAGAGCTCTTGCTCTGCTTCCTGTTGGCCATGAACTTCTTCTTCCACCACATCCTCCTCCATGATGTTCTGCTTCACTCAGGGCCCAGAGCTGTGGAGTCAGCCAACAGTAGACTGAACCTCTGAAACTATAACATATTATAATCAGACTGGTTATAGACAAAGAGAATATTAACAGCAAGAGAGATGTTACACTTGATATACCAGGGCTCCTCAATAAACCCATATGTTTATGGCCAATTGACTTTTTACAAGGATACCAAAGCCATGCAATGGAGGAAAGAACAATCTTTCAATGTATCATGCTGGAAAAACGGTATTTCCACACCCAAAAGTGAGGTTGGCCCCCTACTTCATACCCTACAAAAAGATAACTCAAAACCAATAACCAAAGTATAAGGGTTAAAACCATAACACTCTGAGAAGAAACCATAGGAGTTTCTTGAAACTCATCACCTTGAGTTTGGTAATGGGTTCTTGGATATGAACAAAAAGTCCAAGTAGAACAACAACAAAAAATTGATAAATTAGATTTAATTAAAATTGAAAACTTGTGTGTGTCAAAGACTATTGACATAGTTTGGATTTTAAATGTTCCCCCCAAAACTCATGTGTTAAGGCTCAGTCCTCAGAACAGTGCTATTGGGAGGTGTGGAACCTTTAAGAGGTGGAACCTAATGGAGATTATTCAGGTCACTGAGGGTGTGCCCTGAAGGGGACTGTGGGACCCCAGTCTCTTCTTCCTTCTTCTTCTTTTTTTTTTTTCTTTTTTTGGTACTGGGGATTGAACCCAGGGGCACTCCACCACTGAGCCACATCCCCAGCCCTATTTTGTATTTTATTTAGAGACAGGGTCTCACTGAGTTGCTTAGGGCCTCACTAAGTTGCTGAGGCTGGCTTTGAACTCGCGATCCTCCTGCCTCAGCCTCCCTGGGATTACCGGCGTGCGCCACTGTGCTTAGCTCTTCCTTCTTCTTCACTCATCAGCCACAAAGTGAACAGTTTTGCTCTACCACATATCCCCGCCATGATGTGCTTGCTCACCCAAAGCAACACGTCAACTGATTATGAATTAAAACCTGTAACACTTATGAGCCAAAGTCAACCTTTCCTCTTTGTAAGCTGATAATATCCAGAATACATAAGGAACTCCTACAACTGAACCATAAATAGATAACCAACCCAATTCAACAATGAGCCAGGGACTTGAATAGACATTTCTTCAAAGAAGGAATATGAATAGTCAATAAACACAAGAAAAGATGCTCAATATCATTAGTTATTAGGAAAATGTAAATCAAAAATACAATGAGAGACTGAGGATGCAGCTTGGTGGTAGAATATGTGCTTAGCATGCATGAGGCCCTGGATTCAAGCCCCAGCACCAAACAACAACAACAAAAACAAAATCACAATGAGATACCTCTTCTCTCACCTTTTAGGATGGCTATATTTAGAAAAAAGGGAAACTAAAATTGTTGATGAAGAGGCAGGGAAATCAGAACAGTTGTACATTGCTGGTGGGAATGTAAAGTGGTGTAGTCACTCACTGTTTCTCAAAAAGCTATATGCAGAATTAACCATATGACCCAATAATTCCACTCTTATTTATCTACACTAAAGGACCAAACACAGGGACCCAAACAGATAGTTGTGTAAAAATTATCATTGAAGCAAATTATCATTCACAATACTCAAAAAAAACTGTGTCCGTCAACAGATGAATGGATAAACAAAATGTGGTACACACTTTTTCTATTACTCCATCAAAGAGAAAGGGATGAAGCTCTGCTTATGCTACAATGTGAATGAAGCTTGACAACAGAGTTTTCAAGGGAAATAAGCTAGGTGAAAAAGACACATATTATATGACTCAATTATATGAAATATATAGAATAGACAAATTTATTAGAAGTTACCAGGGGATGGGAGGAGGGGAGGTTGGGAGTTATTGTTAAATAGTATGTTAGTTTTCCATTATGGTGACAAAACAACTGAGATAAATCAACTTGAATAAGGAAATGTTTATTTTGGCTCATGGTTTCAGAAGTTCAGTTCATGGTTGAGTGGTTTTCTTACTTCTGGGCCTGTGTCAAGGCAGCATATCATGGCAATGAGCATGAGGTGTGGGAGGCCTGTTCACCTCACTGCAGTGGGGGAAGCAGAAAGAGAGGAAGGGGATGGGACCAGGGTCCTAATATCCTCTTCAGGGGCATGCCCCCAAGGACCTAACTTCTTCACCTAGACCCAATCTCCTAATGGATCTACCACCTCCCAGTACACCATGAGCTGGGGACTAAGGCACATATGTGCCTTTGGAAGACATTCAAGATCTCAACTATAGCGAATGGGAGCCCAATTTTTGTTAGATGTGATGGAAAGGTTTTGGAAATAAATGGCCATAATGGTTGTCCAACAGTATGCATGTAATTAATGTTACTGATTTGCCCACTTTAAAATGGTTTGAATGGTAACTATCTCACACACACACACACACACACACACACACACACACGCTGCTAAATGCTATTAGGAAAAATCAATTTCTCAAAGGAAAGTGGATGCTGTTAAGAGAAGGGCAAGAAATATCATTAAATGAAATCCAAAATGAACATCTCTTTAAGGGATAGCTTAGCTAATTTGCTTGACCTTCAGGTTATTTCTCTATGTTCTATTTTATTCTGAAATAAAACATGGGGAGTTGAGAAGAGGAAATGTATAACTGGCTTATCTGCCTCCTTGCCTAAAATGCCTAATCCTATTTTTGCATTTCTTCAACTTAAAGATGAAATGAAAAGTGGAAATTTTCAAGTCCCTAGAGGTGATGCTTGTCATTGATGCTAACTCTATTTAATTTCATTCTGATAGCATGATCTCCTCCTCAAACTCAGAATACAAATAAGGTCACATCTCATATGTCCGTAGTAATTGCAACAATACCAGATTTGCAGGAAGTTCTTTTATTTCCGTTTTGAGAACAGCCTTCTACTAAACTGTCTTAGAGCCAACCACCCTTCAATTTACAACATTCAAAAGTCCCAGGGAATGTAGGCATTCCAGCTTCCAGTCCCACGCAGAAAGCAGCTTGCTCAGTCCACATCTGTGATTTCCCCTGGCTACCACAGGGTGGTGGTGTTGCACCACAGTCACGCATGATCACGGTGCGCCCTGCACTTGCTACTCTATTCCAAAATGAAGACAGTCTCTAGGATTTGGACTCACAAGACAAGGCTGCCCAGTTTCTTGCTGGGGAGCACAAGGTTGTGAGAGCAACTCAGGCCATATTCCTGCCTCTGAATACAAGGAATCAACAGCAGCAGCAGACAGATCAACCCAACCCAAC
Organism: Glaucomys volans; assembly: GCA_020662805.1. Lineage (NCBI taxonomy): Eukaryota > Metazoa > Chordata > Mammalia > Rodentia > Sciuridae > Glaucomys > Glaucomys volans. The sequence continues at coordinate 30,198 of JAJEJO010000068.1, forward strand.
ACCGCACCTAGAGAGGGTGAAGTGCCACTGTAGGTAAAGTGAAAAGAAATCTAAAACTCAAAGCCTTAAATCTAAGCAGGAAAGAGCCAAGCACCGACGTGGAGTACAATCAACGGCAAGTTTCACTAGGGACATTACAAACACAGGCAAAAACTTCCCTTCTGCTCTATGCTTGAATAGAGTCATGACAGGACCTCAAAAAACAAGGCAAAGAAATTGGAGAGGGTCCTTGGGAGAGGTCACAAGCAGGTGGGCTACCAAAAAGGGTGGCACCAGAAAAAGGCTGGAAAAAGAGACAATTCACCCAAACTGCTCACCAGCACTCCCCAAATTCCCTCCCACCTACCAACTAACCATAGGTTCTTTCCACCTTCTTGGGGGTGTCCTTCAGTCCTGAGTTTAATTGTGCCAATTGAACTTCTTTTGACCCATACACCTTTTATCTAGTTTCCCCCAACACCTAGCAAAACTACCACACACCAGCACAAGCAGTGGGTCAACACTGATAGATCATTTCCATCAAAGCAGATCCTATTTATAGCCACAGATACTTCCCTCCCTAACTCCTGGCAACCACTAATCTGCTCTTCATTTCTATAATTCGTCCTTTCAAGAAATGGAGTCATACAGTACGTAACCTTTTGAGATTGCCTTTTTTCACTAAGCGTAATTTCGTGAGATTGGAGCCGGCTGTCGGTGTACCCACAGCACATTCCTTTTTATTGCTAAGGAGCAGCTTACGGATCCGTCTTTGCTTTAACTTGGATACACACCAGGGACGCGGGAAGAAGCACTCGGGAAGAGCTCCCCGACCCCCCGTCCAGCCCAGCGTCCCAGCCCAGCCCAGCCTCCAACAGCGCAGAGCCAACCCGAATCTATCAATTATCAGAGTGGAGGGGCGGGGCGCGGGGCGGAGCTCAGTCTTGGGGCGGGGCGCCAGGGAGTGGGCGGGGAGAGGGCGGGACGAGGGCGGGGCGCCCGCTCCGGGTTGCGAGCCCGCGGAGTGCTCCACAGCGCAGACGCGGCTGGCCTGGTGGCAAGGCGTGTGTGTGCGCGGCCCAGTGGCCAGAACTTGACGTAGACCCGGAGTATCCATTCCCGAGCCCTTCAGCTGCTTTCCCGGACGCGCTTGCGGGAGAGTGAGTGCCCCACCGGCCGGGGACCTGGGGTGCTTGGGAGGGACTGCAGGCCAGAGAGGTCTCCGGCTTTTGACTTGCCAGCTAAACCGTGGATATGTGTCCCTGTGGTTCCTTGCACCCTGAACTTTGGACCCGTTTGACAATTTGATCACTTACCTCTCCCTGGGCGTCACCGCGTTAGTGCTTCACACGAATAATCTCGTTTAATAAGCCCTCAGTCCTGTGAAGTAGGTGCTGGCATTATCCACATATTACTAAAAAGGGAGCAAGGAGCCCGAGATCTCCGTTCGTGAAGGGTGCCACGGTTTACCGTTGCGCCCTGTAGCCGCTGTAGCCTTGTAATCTGGGGGAAAAAAAAAAAAAAAAAAAAAATCTTCCTAACCGTTAATCTCTGAAAATAACAGCTTCTGTAACCTTTACTCTCTGGAAATCTCAGCCAAAGGAAACACGTGTGGAAATCATGCAGACTTCTAACAGTGCTAGGTATAGCTCTGGGTGGGGGGATGGGAGATGGGCGTAACCTAAGTGCCCAGAAATAGGAAAATGGGCTCAAAAGGGTAGGCAGACAATGTTGCAGCTACACAATGAAATGTCTAGCTCTTCCAGTGACCAGTATGGGGCCTGACTGTGGAAAGAGGTGTAGCAGATAATAAAGTGAAAACTTCATAAAATAGCTTTTGAATGCTTTAAGATGAAGTTAGGTATATGTGAAAGTAGCAGAACACTTTTGGTGTGGTATGTATAGTTTAAAAGCACATGACTCTTCCTGTGGACCGGGTAAACACATGGTTCCCAACAAAGGAGAGTTGTTCCTGCTGTGGATGGGGTGTCTGAGGGTGAAGAGCCTGTGTTGGAGACTTATTTTTAACAAGTCCCTCATTTATGGGCCTCAGTTTCTTGTTCTTTACCGCTGGGAGAAGTGGATGATATGGAGTTGGGAACCCAAATTACTCAAGTGGCTATCACATGACCAAAATAATGTGATATAAATGTCACCTGGGTCAAGCAAGACAATAGGGGATGCTGAGGCATGAAAAATACATAGGGTGCCAGGAGGCATTCAAATGAAACCATTTGATCCAAATCAACATGCCTCTGGTCTCTCACTTCAGGAATCTCAGGATGAGCATCCCTGAGTCTGCAGTGATGCTGGGAACTTTTCAATGGGTAAATCAGGTCATACCACTCTCCTGCTTAAGAGGCTCCTGTGGCTTTTTGCTAGGCTTAGGATAAAATCTTTGCCTCTGCCCTACAAGCTCAACTTGGTTGGACTCCACTCAATTATGACTGTATCCCCCACCACCTCTTAAAAAAACAAACAAACAAAAAGAAAAAAAACACCTCCCGCCTAATAGCCTTTCTGGTTTCTCAGGCCCTTCAAGAGAGTTCCCACTTCAGCATTACTTGCTATTTCCTCTGTCTGGACCCCAGATCTTTGCATGGCAAACAGCATATCACCATTTACTATCCCTGTTGGAGACCCCTTCTTGAGCTCCCTATTTAAAATAGCAAACATACCCCTGCCATTTTATACACTAAGGTACCTTTTTTTCTTAGCACTCTCACTGTTAGTTTTCATCATCCCTAGTGCATATCTCTGGAATTCTGTGCCTTGTCTTCTTGTTTATTGTCTCTTCCCCTGAAAGAGTAAAGAGTCCTATTCTCATCACTTTTGTTCATCTCTGTAGCCTCAGCACCTAGTACAGTATCCAGCCAGAGGGTGGCTTCCACCTTTTTGACTGCTGTGAATAATGCTGCTGAATGTGGCTGTGCAAATGGTTCTCACCCTGCTTGCAGTTTTCTTGAATTTATACCCAGAAGTGGAATTGCAGGATACATGGTGACTTCATTTTTAATTTTTTGAGGCACCTCTGTACCATTTTTCCATAGCAGTTGCACTTTTTACATCCACACCAACAGTGCATAGGGGGTCCAAATCCTTCCATTTCCCGCCAACACTGTTGTTTCTTGATGTTTTGATAGCAGCCATTTTAATGGGTGTGAGGTGATATCTCATTGTAATTTTGATTAGCAATTGCCAGTGACTCAAGCATCTTTTCATTTGCTTA
>JAJEJO010000068.1:33415-44443 GCA_020662805.1 Glaucomys volans
AACTCTCCTTATTTGCAGGTAGGAAAAAGACCCAGTGACACTCAGTACCATCCCCTAGGCTTCTCCATCACCAACTGGGTATTCAGCTGCCCAGCAGAGTGTGAAGCCCTATTAATGTGCCTGCCCTTTGCCTCTTCACCCTCATTTGTTACCTAAAGGCTGAGGAGGTAGGAGGCCTGCTTCCTATCTGTGGCTCATTTCTCAGGTCCTCTTTTCTATGGCTGGCTGCCTTCACTGAAGGTTCCAGGTCCTCTCAGAGAAAATAAAAGTGTTGATTTTGATGATTTGTCCTTGGAGACCTGTGTCCAGAGGAAGCCTCATCTCTCTCAAGAGCCGTTTTTTCTGATAATTGTGCATGTCTTTCCTGAAGTGTGAGCCTGAACTTTGTACTTGCACCTCACCTCTACATTCCCCACCTCCCCTGAGTTTATTTTCTCTTTCAGATTATTGGGATCACCAAGGAGAGTGGCTGCACCTGAAAGCCTGGGGCTGCCACACCAAATCAGAGAAAAAAAATCCCTCTTCTGCAGGCATGGCAGGTAATGGCTCATTATGGGAGAGTTAGACTTTTAATCCAGAATTGAATATATCATTTGATAGTTAAAAAACCCAAACCCAAACAACACAGAAGTTTGTAAAACCTATTTGGATTATAACATGGATCACTCTCTGGAATTATCTTTTTTTGAATTTTTTAAGTTTTCTTGTCCATTTCACCCCACTCTGGAAGGCAAGTTCCTCAAGAGTGGGGGCCGTATCTACCTTGTCTTAACCCTGCCTTCAGTTCCAGAAATCATCCCTGTTGCATAGTAGGTCCTCAACTAATAGTTATTCAGTAAGTGAGCCCCAATTTCAAACCATACTTAAAATCCCAATTTTAAAATGATTCCATCTTTATTTTGCTTTCTTTTTGTAAATCCATTTTAACTTTTTTGTTTCCTTCCTTTCTTTTTTTCAGTGCTGGGGATTAAACCTAGGGCCTCATGTATGTTAAGCACAAAGCTACCGCTGAGCTCACCCCCAGCCCCACTTATACTTTTGTGTGTGCTTATCATGCATGTAGGCACAGGCACCCACACACGAATTATGCAACTTATTTTTTTTCACTCAAGAATATAACAAGGAAATCCTTTCATTTTAGAACTTACAAATTCACTTTATTCTATACATTCTAATATAGATTTGGATGTTTTGACCTTGGCACTACTGATGTCTGGGACCACATAATCCTTAGGTGTGGGGAGATGCCCTGTGCCTCGTAGAATGTTTAACAGAGTCCCTGAACTCTACCCTTTAGATGCCAGTAGCTCTGCCTGCCCTCACCACTTGTGACAACAAGAAATGGCTCTGGAACTGGGAAATATCCCCTGACTAGCAATACTGCCCCTCGATGAGAAACATTAGTGTATTCTCCTAGTAAGCCCCCAGGTAGAATTCCTTTATAACATTGGAGTCTGAGAAAGTAAAAGTTAATAATTTACTTACCTCATGGAATTCAGCCCTTACACTCAACTGAATACCTGAAACTGTTTGCTTCAAGCTAATGTATGTATTTTCTCCTCAAGATCCTAGACTACAAAATTTAAATCAAGCGCGTTTAACATGTTAGTCTTAGATGTTACCAGGGCAAATCACCAACTTGCCTTCTAGAAGAATTCTGTCCATAATCCCACAGACTCTCATGAATGGGGAAGATGCTGTGTCAGAAGGCTCTGCTGATCGTGATGCAGCCCGTGCCTATAAAACCTGTTCTTAAAAGTCCTCTTTGCCTTAGCAGTGCCACCAAGATATTGCTTTCACATAGTACTGCCTTCCTCAAGGGACCAGGGGACCAGTTCCTCACATTTTGTTTAAGTGCCCAGTTGCCATGAACCTGGAAGATGGAGGCAGAATGTGCCAGCTGTGGGGTTGGCACAAAAGATTAATTCTGGTAGGCCTTTTATTCTGGTGTTTGGGAGTCAGGCTAAAACTTCTCATAGAGGCTATCCAAATTAGATCAGGCTTTTAAAAGATTTAATTGTGTGGTTTGGATTTGTTTCAAGAAGACATAATTTGACCTGTTGTATTTGTATATACAGGTCGAACATCCCTAATCTAAAGATCCAAAGTATTTTTTCAGCACATGACTCTAAAATACTCTGAAATCCAAAATTCTCTGAACACAAAATTTCAGATTTTGGAATATTTCTGATTTTGGATTTTCATATCAGGGATGCTTTACTTATAAAGTCTATACAAATATTCCAAAATCTGAAAAATATGAATTCTGAAATATTTCTGGTCCAAGCATTTCAGATAAGGAATACACAACCTGTATTTCCACATTCAAGCAATGATGAATTATGATATAACTGAATTTTAAAATGCTCATCTTAAAACTGTCATCCAATAAGAACATTGGTATTGCTTAGCTTCAACTGCAGTGATTTACCTAAGCATTTAATTTTCATCTTCGTCTTCACGGATTTTGATGGAGAATGGCTCTTCAGTAGGAACTATTTCTTCTCCTGATGTAGGTAAGAAAGTGCTCATTGTCTATGCACACCAGGAACCCAGGTCTTTCAATGGTTCCTTGAAGCAAGTGGCAGTGGATGAATTGAGCAAGCAGGGATGCACCGTGACCGTGTCCGATTTGTATGCCATGAACTTTGAGCCAAGAGCCACAAGGAACGATATCACTGGTGAGTCATAGCATAAGTGCTTGATTATTTTTTAACTTTCTTCTCTGTATTTTATGATTTTAACAATGTCTTAAAAAGGTAATCATTGCACAAAATATAGAAGTCTCAGGTCAGGAGTCCACAGTGCCAGGTTCTTTTTCCATCCTGTCCCCCAGCCACCCAGTTTCTCTGTGCCCAAGGTAGTCAAGATATAGTTTTCTCTATTTCCTGTCTGAGATAGTCTTTGCTGTATAAGCAATTATGAGACTATTCTTCATTTTCCTCTACCTTTTAAAAAAATGGTAGCATATTATGCTTATCATTTTGCAAGTTTCTTTTATTTTTCTTATTGTAGAAAGTAATCCTTTGTATGGCCATGTCATGGTTTTAAGTGGCTCCCTACTAAAGGGCATTTTAGGTTGTTTCTGATCTTTTGCTATTAACAGCAAACAATCAGAGTCGTATGTGTTTTCCCACATGTGCAAGTTTGTCTGGAAGTGGAATTATTGGTCGAAAGGAATGTGCATTTTAATTTTCCTAGATAATACCAAGTTGCTTTCCATAAATCTCATACCAGTTTATACCAGTGTCAGAAATGTTTACAAATGTGTTATTTTCTCACTGTCACTAAAAGTATTGCCAATTTTTTTGTAACTGCCAGTCTAGCAGGTGAAAAGATAGTTCTAATTTGTCTTTCTCTCATTGTGAGGTTTAATATCTTAATATTTGTATTCTATTTATTAATATTTATTTGTATTAACATTTTATTTTAATTAACATTTAGTAAAATATTAAATATTCTCCTTCCTGTGAATTTTCTGTTCACATCCCCTGTTCACTTTTCTATTTAGTTTTTATTATTGTCTTTTTATTATTGATTTTAAACAGTTCTTTATAAAAGAAAAAAAAGAAAAATACCATGGTTGATTGGGAAATGCTGAAATGCCTATGATATCCCAGAAACCACTCCCAGACTAATTTTTTTTATGTTTACTTTTTATTTTTTTGTTTTTGCAAACTGCATTTTGATTCATTGTACGCAGGTGGGGTGCAGCGTTTCATTTCTGAGGTTGTGCACGGTGTAGATTCATGCCATTCTTGTGATCATACATGTACGTAGGGTAATGATGAGATTCCCAGACTCTTAATAAAAGACTTTCCTGTCCAAAAAATAAGAAAGCAAATTCTTATAGTACATGATATGAATTGCAAATCCTTTTTGCCTAATTTGTTTTTGTTTTGTTTATCTGATTTTTCTTATGGTGACTTTTCCTTTTAGGCTTCCATTTACTTTCATTTAGTTAATATTTGATCAGTCTTTTTCATCTATGACTTCAGGAATTTGTCATACTTACATGAACTCTAAGGTTGTAAGAAAGTGTTTTGTAGTTTCTTATAATATTCTGTAGCTGCTGCTTTTAAATTGAAGGATTTTATCTATTTCACATTTATTTTGGTATATGATATGAGATATGGGCCCAATTTCTTCTCCAATGCCTACCTAGATGTCTTGTCACCACTTATTGCATGATTCAGCTGTTTGCCCTTGATTTAAAATGCCACCTTCATTCCCACTTTTAAAATTCTATTCTACTCATTTTAATATTTTTTATTTTATTTTTTTGTGGTTTTGGGTATTGAACACAGAGCCTCAGAGGTGCTAGGCAAGTACTTTACAAGTAAGTACATTCTAGTTTATTGGTTCTACTCCTTCTCTTGTTTTTTTCCACATCCACATGGTTTTAATTACTTTAGCAAATAATACAATTTGATATCTGATGTAGGTCACTCTCATTTCTTCTTCTCTATTTTTTCTAACTATTTTACTTTACTTTTCCATGAAAGCTTTTGAATCAGCCATCCAGATTCAAAAAGAAACCTGATGATATTTTCATCCAGGTCCCATTAAATATGTAGATGAACTTGGGATGAATTGACCTATTATGTCGATTCTCTCTAAGAGAATGGTGTGACCTTTAATCAGGTTTATTTTAATAATCACCAGGTTTATTTGTATGTTTTCATCATACAGACCTTGTTTAATTTTTACCAACTGGCTGTAGCTTCTTTGTGTGAGGAGTCACTCCGAGTTTCCTTCTTTTTTAAAATATTTTTTTAGCTGTAGATGGACATAACATCTTTATTTATTTATTTATTTTTATGTGGTACTGGGGATCCAGCCCACTGCATCACATGTGCTAGGCAAGTGCTCTACCACTGAGCCACAACCTCAGCACCCTAGTTTCCTTCTTGTTTGTGATATACTTTTCAGGTGATTCCAAATAATGACAGTTGCACCTCCTCTTTTCCAATATTTGACATCTCAAATTTCTTTGTAGTTGTGTCAACTATGTCTCCAGATACAACATTCAGTACTCATCCTTTGTGTTATTTTGTCTTTCTTTTCTTTTATTGTATTACGTCAACCAGAGGGGTCTTGGGCCTGATGTAATATGCAGCTGTGACCCCATCTGGTTACCTCCCTGGTGCAATACAGCCTCTGGCCTACAGTAGTTACTGTCTTCAGTCTCCTCGAAAGGACAAGATTTTATATGTAGAAGCACTTGGTGTGTATTCTTTGAATGAAAATCAAATACAAATAGGTTAAAAGAGGGAGCAAAGAACATTCTTCTCTTTTTTTTTTAAACTACAAATTGATGGCTGGTTCACTTCCCCTTGTGGCTTTTCTCAAAGTGACTTCAGGTTTGCACATGGTACAGTAGAGGAGGTCACATTTGATCCTCCAGTCATCCTACTTCTGTGCCTATCTCTGCCACTTAGGACTTGGGTGGCACCAAACAAGCTACTAAGCTCATTAAGTTCCACTTTTCTCTGGTAAAGAACTAGTGTGATCTCCTCAGTTGTTATGAGCATAAAAAGGGTGACAGGTGCAGAGCCAGCATTTGGTAGGTAGGAAGCACGCAATGAGTGGCCCTTCCAGGTTCCTTCTCATTCTCTAGCCCGACGCAGGGCCCAGCTCCTGGTCGAGTCACAGCAAATGTCACTGACTCCCTTTGAGGAGTCCGAGCATACACAGCACCAATGGAATAGTTGGAATGGGCCATGGACTGTCACCTGGATATGAAAGCACTTGGCTCTTTCCCCCAGGTGCCCTTTCTAATCCTGAGGCCTTCAGTTATGGGGTGGAAGCCTATGAAGCCTGCAAGAAAGGGTGTCTAACCAGTGACATCATTGATGAGCAGAAAAAGTTGCAGGAAGCCGATCTCGTGATATTCCAGGTTTGTTTTTCCTCTAATTAATGTATTGAATGAGATTCGGCCTACATAAGACTCTTTCCAAATACTGCATTTTCCACTTCTAGAAGTGGCATCAAAGTTTTAATAACATATTTTCACACTTACTGGGTGAGTGTTGTACCACAGTGCTTAGTTACAACACTTAGTTGTAATACTTACCTAGTTGGGTAAAGAGATCCACGTAGCCATTATTACTCATGGTTCTGACCTCCTAAGTAAACAGGAATGAATTTTTCTGTTATCCCAGGAGTCCACAAACAGTTGAATCATGCAGGTCTTTTTGCTTTGATTTTCTTGCAGTCCCCACCCCTGTACATGCCAAGCCACATGAAATCCAGATTTCTCTACCCAATTGTTTATCAAGGTAGTGTGAGTCAAAGGCCTCAAATACCCTTATTATTATTATTATTATTATTTTTTTTTTTTTTTGCGGTGCTGGGGATTGAACCCAGGGCTTTGTGCTTGCTAGGCAAGCACTTTACCAACTGAGCTATATCCCCAGCCCCTTCAAATACCCTTATTATTAAGAGGAATATCTTGTTTCCTTCTTTTCACTAGTACACACACACACACACACACACACACACACACACACCAGCCACTTTTCCTGTATTTGTCCCAAGGAGGTAACTATGGTTCCTTTTTGCCACTGCAGAAAGAGCAGTCAGGTAAACACATGTGTTTGAGGGAACTGGTGGGTTAACAGAAATCCAAGTCAAACTAGAAAGAAAGGGGAATTTGTCCCAAGGGCTGGTCACTTGAGTCTCCTAGGCAAGCAGCACAGAGCTGTGGCTGGGCTTCAAGGACACAGACCCAAGCTGGAACACCTCTGCTGCCCTCCCCAGTTTCCCATCCACATCTCCCTGCACCTTGGCTCTGCTCTCTCTTGCAGCATGCCAAGGACTCGATTCCCTAGATCCAGAATTTCCAAGCAAGGGATCTGATTCATCCCAGTTGATGCCCAGATTTTAACAACTCACCCCAGGTGCAGTAAGGGTGAGATCTTTTCCATACCCTTCCTCTCATCTTGATTGGTTCAGTCACAGGACTGCTGTCCCAAAGCCAGTGTCCAGTTTTCATCTCTTACCTAAATGCCCGGGGATCAGCACCAGGGGCTATCCCTGGGGGATGCAGAGCCACCATAATAGCAACCAGGACCATTGTCAACTCCACTCCTTCCTGCTATCACCACACCTCAGAGCTGACCATGTTGGTTACCCTTATCCACCTAGCCACTTGGGAGGAGGACAGTGTTCTGAATCACCAGACAGACTAAATTATGAATCCTGAGACAAGTCACAGTATTCGTTCCTCCTTGGTGTGCTGTCCCCAGTTCCCACTGTATTGGTTCAGTGTGCCGGCTATCCTGAAGGGCTGGATGGACAGGGTGCTGTGCCAAGGGTTCGCCTTCGACATCCCAGGGTTCTATGACTCTGGATTTCTCAAGGTATGTGCTCTAGGGATAATGATCACTAGACTATCAAGAGTGGGAGGAAGGGGGAGGTAGCTATCAAGTTATAGTTTGCTACTTTTTTGTTTCAAGTAAACATTGATTGAGCATCTACTATGTGAACAGCACTGTGCTGGACATAGATGAGAACACCATCATTTCTGACCTTGTTTAGCTTTCTGTCTAGTGGGGTGGGGACTGGGTGTTGGGCTAGGGTTAAAGTGGGCAAGTTAATGTGGGCAGCAACGTGGTCAGCCCTGGCTCCACACAGGTCATCTATTCCATGATGGAGAGTCCATTCCTAGCCTGTATGAGTTCATTCCTCTGAACTTCACATGTGGACCTGGTGAAACAAGATAATGCAACACCTGCATTGCATTGCAGGGTGAGAAATGCATGGGACCTGGTAGATACAAAAAGGTAGTAGCTATGAACTTCTTACTACAAGAATTTCCTACTAAGATTAGTGACTCAAATTCTGAAAGCCTCAGGAAATGAGTGTATGTGAGGAAAGCAAACCATGTAACCAAGTTCTGTCTTGGACCATGAGTAACACTGTCACTTAATGAGTGGCTACCACGTGCTGGGCTCTGCTCGTCTCCTCAGTTCTAGTCAGCACCTCAGTTGTGTCCATTTACATGGTGTCTCTGGAAGCTGGCTTCTGCTGCAAGTCTGGTCATGTTAGAGCTTTTGCATTCACTTGGTCCCTTTGCTGATTGTTCCATTCTGCCTCCTGTTGGGATGTAGCTGTCACCTGTTGGATGGGCCTACGGGAGAGAGGAGTGTTAACGTTTGTCCATCTCTGAGGGAACTAACCCCATGCTTTTCCCTGGCCATTATAAACCTTTTTGCCAGCATCACAGTAGCACTTACATCCTCTCCTGGCCTCCACATTAAATGCGTTTGCTCTCTCTCCTGCAGGATAAACTAGCCCTCCTTTCCTTAACCACGGGAGGCACAGCTGAGATGTACACAAAAGCAGGGGTCAGCGGAGACTTTCGGTACTTTCTGTGGCCACTCCAGGTAAACAGATGACAAGAGTCTTCCTTGCCATGTTGGTCCATTGTACGCCCCCCCACCTCCCAAGGTGTGAAATGATATGTGATGTGAGCCTGGCACCCCACACCACTCTCACTGTATCTGGATGCAGACAATAACATTTTGCCCTTTTGAATTTTGACTTGGCAGCATTGAAAAGGCTGGTCAATAAGGAAAATGTATTATAATTATAGCCTTTGATATTTGGCCCAAAGCTAAGCCAAACCTGATTAGCTTGTTGTCTCCTTTGTGGAGACTAGAATGGCACTGAGGTGGTTCCAGGTGTGTGTGTGTGTGTGTTTGTGTGATGAGCACATGGGAGGCCCAAGAGAGCTTTCCATGCAGACTCGCAGTGCCTGGGGAAGCCCACAGAGCCTCAACCCTGGCCAAAGGTGCCCCAGGCCCTGCATTCCATGCAGCCTCTCACTAGCCTCTGCTGGCCATGCTCCCCATGGAGATAGCCATCACTCCAGGTATCCAGGACTCTGAGCTTCCCCACTCTTTATGCCTGTGTAAACGCCCTGGGCCTCATGAGTGGCCAAGGAGTAGCCATCTGCCAAGGGGAAGACAGTAGGCAGAGAGAGTTCAAGCAACCTGGAGTGACCATGTGCAAAGTGCTCCCCCACAAAGAGACAGAGCTGGGGGCAAGGATATAGAGAAGCAGACTCCAGGTGAAGGACTCTGAGGAGGCCTGAAGCTTAAAGGGGACCACTTACTCTTCCAGGTTGTCATGAGGGATTTCTATAAGAGAAGAGCATATACAAAGAGGAGCATGAGTTTGTGAACTTGTTGTAAAAAATATAGACATTGTAGCAGTAGAGAGTGTAGCTCAATGGCAGAGCACACATGTGGTACTGGGAATCAAACCCAGCACCACAAAAAAAAGAAAAAAGAAAGAGAAAAAAGAAAATCAAAAGAAGTAGGAATTGCCTTTTTCCTGTGAACTTAGATTCACATGCCTTGCCCACTTGTCTGTTTTGTTGTTTCTTTAATTGATTTCTCAGCACTCTAGATGCTAGCAAAAGTAACCATATTGCGTTTTTTCAAACCATGAAGACCTTTCTTTCATATAGATAGTTCACATTCATTTTTAAGTGCATTCCTTTCCTTGGTTGTTTTTGTCAACTTTTAAATTGTATCTTCTAAAACTTCTTTGTGTGTTTATGGAAGGCTCTTGGTTTCCAAGAACTACTTTTTTACCCAGACCATTTCTCATTTTTTCTGTTGATCATAATGATGTTTCTTAGAAGCTGATTTCTGGAAATAAAATAATGTTGTGTGAGAAAAAATAACATAGTAAGTGGTGTGTGGGCCTGTTATGCTCCACCTACACTGAAGGGGCAGGCCTGGACCAGGATGTGGGTTTTAAAGAAAGCAATGCACAGGACTGGGTGTGACATTTCTAAGAAAAAAGTGATCCTTTTGAAAGGAGAAAGGATAGTGATTCCAATTAGTGACACTCCACTGAAGCATATGAGGACAATTAACAAATCTGAGCTTTCTTCTTAACAGGACAATATAAATTCTTTCTTTTTAAAAATCTCTACTTTTTTTTTCAGTTTGAAAAAATATGTCTTAGAAGATAAAGGGAGATAATGTGAAAAAAAGAATAAAAAGTTCCCTTAATCTATAACCCCACAAAATTATCACTTTTAATAACTTGGTTTATTTTCTTAAGACATAATTTTTATTAGTAGATTTATTATGTTTATTGCTCTTTTATATAAATGGCATGCAACACATAATACTTAAAATTCATAGTTTTCCTTTAACAAATAACTTCAATTATAGTGACACACTATAGCTAGAAAAACCTTAGTCTAGAATGATCCATCACATGAATGCACCATAATTTGCCTAGTCAATCAAAATAGTGACATTTAAGGTTGGAAAAAACAGCAACAATTATCGATGAATCTCAATCTGTAAATTCTAGTTGCTCCATGTTCTTCTGCTCATTTTTACCCCCTTTCCCCTGGTGTTGAAAGAAATTCATTTTTTTTTTTTTTTTGGTACTGGGGATTGAACCCAGGGGCACTCCACCACTGAGCCACATCTCCAGCCGTATTTTGTATTTTATTTAGAGACAGGGTCTCACTGAGTTGCTTAGGGCCTTGATAGGTTGCTGAGGCTGGCTTTGAACTTGTGATCCTCCTTGCCTCACCTCCCAAGCGCTAGGATTACAGGCGTGCGCCACCATGCCCGGTGGAAGTCACATGTTTTTGATTATCTCATAGAGTTGTTTTATTTTAGGGAGGTTTGTTTTTTATCATTCCCGCCTTTAATCATTTAACTGAATCATACATCAAGGGTATGGTTTCTGATCAGTTCTTCTCTTTATGTTCAGCATGGCACTTTGCACTTCTGTGGATTTAAAATCCTTGCCCCTCAGATCAATTTTGCTCCTGGGTTCTCATCAGAAGAAGAAAGAAAAGCAATGGTGGCATCTTGGGCCCAACGATTAAAGAGCATCTGGAAGGAAGAGCCCATCCACTGCACAGCCCCTTGGTACTTTGGGGAATAACACTTTGTGTCCCATGCATATCCTGTGAGCAGCACAGTAAGAGTTCATGCAAGAAGACAGTACTGTTAAAAATAAAATTACAACAAAGTGAACTGGAAA
>JAJEJO010000068.1:49174-67262 GCA_020662805.1 Glaucomys volans
AGAGTCTGCTAAGGCCCCAGGTTCCTTCCCCAATGCTAAAAGACAAACCCACCAAAACCACACAAAAAGTGGACTGTAGAGTTGTGTGTTGTGTTACGCCAGCAGCAGCCGCCTCCATCATGTTTACCCTGTTCTTCGATTGCACCAAGAGATGCAGTCCATCTGGCAACTGACCAGTTTGCGTAAGTGCGTCATCCAGGCTTACATAAGTGCAGTCTGTAATGTTTGTGCAATAATGAAGTCACCTAATGTCAGATTTCTCAGAACTGTCCCCATCTTTAAGTGACACGTTCCTTTACCAACCTACTTAACTCAGAAGGAGGATAGCTTTATTAACCCATTAAGTCCCAAGTTTTCAATTCTGTTCATATTTCAGTGATATTGACACAGGTGCACTAAAATATGTGGAAACATAACCTTGCACTTATATAATTTATTATCAAAAATATGAATGGTGTTATTAATATTAATATTATCACTAATCATTCATCTATTCCTTTTGTCACAAGAATAAAAGTCTAAAAATATAAATATTGGCTGGGCGTGTTGGTGCATGCCTGTAATCCCAGCAGCATGGGAGGTGAGGCAGAAAGATTGTAAGTTCAAAGCCAACCTCTGCAACTAATTAAGGCCCTAAGTGACTTATCAAGACACTGGTTCAAAACAAAAAATAAAAAGGGCTGGGGATGTGGCTAAGTCGTTCAATCCCTGGTACCAAAACAAACAAGCCAAAAAACCATGAATATTTACTTCAAAGTTGCATGAGTGGTATGTTTTGGGGTGTTCCATAATGGGACAACAGGACATAATGAATTAATATCAAACAAAATTAGACAACAGGACAAAAGCCATTAATAGAGATGAAGTCTCTGTAATGATGAGAGTTTTGATTCAATTTGAAGATACACTGATCCCAAACTCTTATCTATCTGGTAAACAGCTTTGAACTATATAAAACACACATTAAATTGCAAAAAGAAGCCCAACAAATCCACTATCAGAGTGGAAAATTTCAACAGACTTCTTTTAGTAAGTGATAGTAAAATACATAAAAGTGAAAGAATAAATATTTGAACTAAATTGATGTAATAGGTATATAAAAATCACTGTACCCCACAGTAGGGAAATTTATATTTTTCTCAATTATTCATCGAAAACTTATAAATATTCTGACCTCAACGAATTTCAAACAATCTAACACACAGAAAACATTCTTTGACAAAAGTATAATGAATCATAAACAGTAAAATAAAGATAACTTAAAAATACCGAATTAGAAACTTGACAACCTTCTTTTCATAACTCTTGGATAGAAGTGGAAATGACAATGGAAAATTTAAAAACTGCTTTGAACTGATGTAATGAAATTACTGCATTATTAAAATTTGTGGACTACATCTCAGAGAACCTTAAATGCTCATTAGTAAAAAATAAAGACTGAAAATAACCAAGCTGAATGTTACATTCAGAGGTAGTAAAATACACACACAGTCACAAATAGAAGGTATTTCACAGAAGATAACACACATAAGATGTCACCCCAATTATTAAAAGGAAGTGCAAATTAAGAACACAATGTTATACCATTCTGCATCTACCAGTTTAGCAGAAATCTTAGTCTCAAGTGTTTGTGAGAATGTGGGTTAATACAATTACAGAGGATTTTCTCATCTTATTACTAATCAAATTAGTTAACTATAGTCACAGATGTCAAGATGTATGTATTTAATAAAAAGTTGAGTGAAAAATGCAGGGTACAGACTATCTCTTAAAGAATAAAGACACATCAAAGAAAAAGTTACTCAAGGATACACACTCATGTGGTAAAATTATAAATATTCAGGAGAGTTGTGTGTTGGGAGGGGACAGGCCTCTAAAGGTGCTATTAATGTTCTGTCTTTAGCCTGGTGATGAGTTCTCAGGTGTTCATTTTACTGTCTTTGAAGTGATAGTTATACAACATTTACTTTCACACAGGTGAAATCATTTGTGATGAGTAATAACAAGATAAATCTAGATATATATGTCTTTTATAAAACTTTGTTACGGAACCTCAGGCATGCCAAGCACATGTACTACCATTGAACCGCCCAGATACACCAAAATCCCTTTGACACCAAGGCAGCCTGCTGGGCTTCTGGGGAAAGGTTGAGTGAATGTGAGGGAGCTGCCCCTCTGGAGTCCACGTGGGGGCCCTCTGGAGGTTGGAAGGGCTCTGAACCATCAAGGCATGCCCATCCCACAAGCCATGCAGGACATAAACCCAACAGTGAACCCAAAGGGCAGGGCTGGAAGGGTGAGCGCTGGCAGAAAGACCAGACTTTTCAATTGACTAATCTCTTCAGGTTTGGAAGCAAAAATCCTGAGAACATCCCCAGGGTTCTTGTACAATTTGGAGTAGGAGCAGAGAGTCCAGCTAATGAGGGCATTTGGGGGCACATGGAATTAAATGAAAGAACATACATTACTTGATTTCTAAACTGAAGGGGCAGGTGCTTTCATGTGGGACTGCCTTTACTGTGCCATGCCCACACAGAGGCTGCAGGGGGCAGCAGGGCCCTGTGATAATCCCAAGGGCTGTCTCCAGACGCTGGTTCCTCCTCTCAGAGTGAGAACACAGCTCTGCTCTACCAAAGTGCATCCCAGGAGAAAGGGGTTATAGCTAGCAAAAATCCAGAGCAGTCAGGGGATCCTCCTCTTGCAATCCTCCAAATCAGAGTCATAAGCAAAATCTTCAGGAAATAAACAAACAAACAAAGCTGCTCTTGAAGGACTTGAAACACAAACTTTGGGGATCAGGATTTACAATAATAACATTATTTGATTTTCAACTCCAGTGCTTGTAAAAGGTTGAAAGCAAATTGTTTTAGCATCATGTACAGTATTTTCTCTTTTTGGGGGCTGAAAAGGTCATTCAAAACTGGGAATTTACTATCTTAATTGTCATTGCCCTGGTTCATACTTCAGCATAATGGAAATACTACAATTATTCCGACCTGTCTGACAGAGGGTGTTTACCTTTTCATCTTCAGAAGGACAGTACATTTTTCAAGGACTTTTGAAATGTAATGGTCCATGTCATGTAAGGTGAGGAGCAGAGGAAGTGGAGGAGAAGGAGGAGGAAGAAGCAGCAAAATTTTTAAAAATTTGACATCAGGACAGATTTGAATCCTCCCTAATAGAAACCAGTGTTGGTAAACTCTTAGACAAATATGATATTGCTTAGTGATGGTAATCTCTGAAGCTATAAAGATTTGGGTTTAAGTCCCAGTTTTGCTACTAGAGGCTAGAGTCTTAGCCTCTCTGTGCCTCAGTTTCTTCATCTATAAAATGAAGATAATACCAGGGTTTGGTGGCTCATGCCTGTACTCCCAGCTAGTTGGGAGGGTGAGGAAGGAGGACCAGAAGTTCAAGGTCAGCCTAGGCAACTTAGTGAGACCCTGTCTCAAAATTTTTAAAAGGCCAGGGATGTAGCTTAACTTGTGAAAGGCCTTGGGTTCAATACCCAGTACTGAAAAAGAAAAAGTTAGAACTGACCTCATACTTATTACTTCATGATGCCAAAGGTACTTAGGATACTTTACTTCCTGCCATTTAGTGTGTGTTCAATAAACAACAATCCCATTATTGTTCCCATTAATTTTCAAAGACATATTCACGTTTGGTGAATAAATCAAAGCAGTTCACCTTTAAGTCAGAATGACACCCCAGCTTTCTAGCTTACACAGACGTGGTCCTGTTGATGCTGCCTCTGTACCAGCTGTCCGAGCCAGCCTTGCTTTCCTCCTGTCACCAGTGCCTAGCAAGTCCTTATCATCTCTCACCTGAGCGTCCCAACTGTGATGAAGACCAAAGTCTTTAGCTCTAAGTGTTCTCAGACACTTTTTCCACAAAAGAATTTTAATTTTTGTCCTTGAAGGTTCCCACCAGCCTCCAAGCAGGGCCCAGACCTTGCCAGGTGAGTTCCCAGGTTTCTGTGGAGCCAAGATGGGAAAACTGAAAGCAAAGAGAGGCCAAGTGGGCTGAGTGAGAGCAGGGTTTGGAGTACAAGGCTACACCAGGGAATACCTGTACATCACCTATTAAACTCCAAAAGCTAGTCCAAAAGCAATGGATACAAGGCTAAGTAAGGCAGGCAGTCGCTCACATTTAGGGAGCATGGAGAGCAGCCAAGATGTGTTGCTTTGTGCTTTGAATTGTACTCCCTTTAGCATTTTGGGGAAGTACAAGACTGGAATTACTTTTTAATAACTTCTAGTAAAGTGTGTTTTTCTTCTTATAATGTGAAACCATGGTGAGAATGTCTTAAGTCTGTTTGTATCACCATAACAGAAATCCACAGACTGGGTGATTTCTCATAGACAAAAGTATATTTGGCTGATGGTTCTGGAGGCTGGGAAATTCAAGATGAAGAGGCCACTTCTGGTAAGGATTTTCTTGCTGTGTCATCTCATGGCAAAAAGCAGAAGGGTAAAGATGGGATGAAAGCAAAAGAGAAGAGGGGGGAGGGGAGAACAAGGTTGAACTTGCCCTTTTGTAAGGAACCCCCTCCCTCAGTAACAGCATTAATCCATTCCTGAGGGTGGTCACCGCACGATCCAAACATTTCCAACAGGCCTCATCTCCACATTGGGAATCAAAATTCTAACACATAAACTTTGGGGGACACATTCAAACCAAAACATCCTGGGACACATGGTTCCCTGAAATATTTGGTTATTATATGGTCATCTCCTAACCGTATGCCTAACTTCTAACATCCTTGCCTACATTCTGCCAAAGGATCTCTCATGAATCCAAGAATGTTCTAAGTTAACCCTCCAGCTTAAATGCCTTCTTTTGTTCCCTACTGCTTACAGAATAAAGTCTAAATTTCTCAGCACGGCAAACAAGACCGTTCATCACATGGCCCTACCTACCCTCTGGTCTACTTTCTTGTTAACCCTCCCTTGGCTGCCATAATCTCTTGCACGCTCCCACCTGGCACACACATCCCTCATGCTTGAACAGGAAACTCTCAGATCAGTAGAATGTTTTGTCTGCAATGATCTTATTCTTCCTACCTCTCATTTAGGAATTTAGGAAAATCCTAGGAATTCTCCAAAATTCAGTTTAAGAATACCCTGTCTGGAAAGACATCCTAATATGCTAATGGAGGTAATCTGCTCACCTATATTGGATCCACTTGCTGTCCCTCCTCTAAATATCTGTATCATTGCAATTTATTTGGATTGTAGACTGTGAATAATTCTGACAGAAATCTGTTTTCCAAAGCTGACTGTACAGATGGTGTGAGTGAATCACTAGCCCCTCTTCCCACATTGCTCAATTTATTTTGGTTCCTTTTTACCCCCTAATACACTGCAAATAGAAAGCAGGACTGGAAGCTCTGGGCCAGAAATGGCCCTGGCACATTCTAGAACCTCAATGAACTTGTGTGGAATTTAAGGGGCAAGATTATTCTGTCCTATCTGACAGGCATGATCTCTGACTTGCTTGGATGGCCCACTGGTCTTAGGAGTGGGAATGCCTAGACAAGGAATACCCCCCTCCCCAGGTACTCTTGGCAACCCCAGATTCTTCAGTGAAGTTGGAAATACATGGAGAACTCTAAAAGGGGTCTCTGGTCAGAGATACAATTGAGGAGCACAAGAAGGTTCAAAGGAAGCTGAGCTTGTGTTTTGGGGGGCCAGTATATTTCAGGTTCTTTTTGCCTCCTGTTAAATATATCTAATATCTCTAAACATAAGATAAGCCGGCTATCTTCAGTTGTAGTGTAGTATAAATATCCTAAATATATTTACATGTACATCAAGAAATGGTGCTCTTACAAACCTATTCCTTTTTTTCCCGGAAATGAGACTGCTGTAATCAGGATCACAAATTTTAAATTCTGAGTCTCCAGGCTAAATACAGCTATATGACCCTTCCTCCAGTGTGGTGGCTCATAGATGGCCTCCTTGTGTCAACCCCGCTCCTTCCATGGCCTAGCCTGCAGGCTTCCTTGGACCTTGGCATTACTAAGATAAGACTGTCAAGGGCATTACAGCAAAACAAGCTATCTACCTGGCATGTTCGGAGAATTCAAGGAAAATACTCATATTTTTTTTTCCTGTTGATGGTCACACTTCCTTTAAAAACAAATTTATATATTAATAAGTTACCTAAGGGGTTAACACCTTTCCAAGGTATTGACTCCAATCATGTGACTTTGCCAGTTCTGAATCAGTGAAGATACTTGCTCCAAGATGTACATACTCAGATAAGATGGGCATTTTGGAAAAGAAAAAAAAAAAAAAGCGTGTGGGCTCCCCAGGGTGCTCTGGTATGTAAACTGGTCCAGAGTACAGCTACGGGTCTGACTGACTTGCTCCTGAGTACCTGGGGTGCAGAGTAGAGCCAGCTGTGCATCTGCTGCCCTCTGGTGGCAATTTCCGAAGAGAGCCTGGGGTTCTGGATGATACTAAGGCCAGTTCAGGTAAAGAACTTAGCATCCACTTCCAACTAGGGGATGAATGAGTGAATGTCTTCCTTTGCCTCTGACTCAACTCCTAGACAGTTCCTACACACCTTGCACCTGTCTCAACCTCCACCTCCCACTGCCAGGGGCAACCTGTGAAGGTCCAGCTCTCCCAGGGAGGTGGGGAATAAGGGCCTTCTCCTCTGGATGCCCCTCTCTGCCTGTCCACATCCACCAGAAGCCTGGAGAGCACCCATGGGGCACACTGTGTGACCAGGCTATGCTCTGTGGGGCAGGAATTGGGGGGCAGCCCCAGTGGCCCTTGACTCCTGGTGAATGGCGGTTGCGCTCACCCCCAGGGGGTGGACTGGGTGAGGGATGGACAGGGTACACAGGGAGGGTCATGCCCTGGGCCAGGGTGGGCTCCTCCAACTCCCATGGTGAGTCCTAACCTCCCTGGGGAGAGCCAGGGCTCTGCAGGTTGCCCTTGGCAGTGGGAGGTGGGGGCCCGAAGGTGAGCCCCAGGTCTCTAGGGACCCTGAGAGGACTGGAACCCTAGGCAGGGCAATGGCAGCAGGGTAGCGCCCCTCCATCCACAAACCATCAGGCAAGTGCATGGCCTGAGGAGGTGCTGGTGACCGCCACTCCTCAAGCCAGGGAATGTGGGGGTGGAGGGTGGTGGAAATGGTTCTGGAGCTTCTTCACAGTAAAGGAAACCAATCAGAAGCAGGAAGAGAAAGCCCATAGAGTGGGAGAAAATCTTTGCCACCTGCACCTCAGATAAGGTGTTAATTTCCAGAATATACAAAGAACTCAAAAAGCTTAAGTGTGGGGGGCCTTGAATGAATTATGGATTTGTTTGAGCCATCTCAAGGCAGGGGCATTGCTCTTCTGAGAACTCTGGTGAAATCCCACCTATCTAAGTAAGAGTGCTCAGATTGTGCTGCCACCCTACCATCGGCTTAGACAGCCCTAGGTTTGAATGCAGTTGCAGGGCAGTAGAGAAGGTGGGCATAACCTGCTAAGCCCCAATTAAGTTGTTTTTGCCCTCTTCATCCTGTTTTTCTCAGGAAGTTCTTCACACCGACTCCCACTGGGGTTCCTACCCATATAAATAAAGCCTGCCAGCTCCATTTTGTTGTTAGATCCAGTCTCCACCAGAGCTTGTCCCCACTGGATCCTGCCATTTCACTTTTCTATGTCTTGTCTTTATTTCTTAAATTTCTCATACCTTTAATACTTCTAATCTGACTCACCACCCTAGCTTGGGGGAAACTGAGTAAATATCACATGGATCATGAAACTTAACACCAAAAAAACAAATAACCCAATCAACAAATAACCCAATCAAGAAACTAAACTGGGGCTTTGGCCTCAGGATCCTGTATTTTCTTCTCAAAAGCAGAAATACAAATGGTGAACAAATGTATGAAAAAAAAATGTTCAACATCTCTAGCAATTAATGCAAATTAAAACTACACTGAGGTTTTACCTCACTCCAGTCAGAATGGCAATTATTAAGAATACAAGTAACAATAAATGTTGGCAAGGATGTGGGGGAAAGGTACACTCAGTCAAGTTGGTGGGACTGCAAATTGGTACAATCACTCTGGAAAGCAGTATGGAGATCCTCAAAAAACTAGGAATGGAACCACGATTTGACCCAGTTATACCACTCTGCAGGATATATCCAAAAGAATTAAAATCAGCATACTACAGTGACACAGCCACATCAATGTTTATAGCAGCTCAATTTACAATAGTTAAGCTATGGAATCAACCTAGGTGCCCTTTGACAGATTAATACATAAAGAAAATGTGGTATATATACACAATGGAATATTATTCAGCCACAAAGAAGAACGACTTTATGACATTTGCCAGTAAATGGAAGGATCTGGAGATTAACATGCCAATTCAAGTGAAATAAGCCAATCCCATAAAAACAAAGGCTGAATATTCTCTCTGATATGCAGATGCTAACACACAATAAAGGGGTGGAGAGAAGAATAGGACTTCAGTGGAGTAAACAAAGGGGAATGAAGGGAAGGGAGAGGGGACAGGAAATAGGAAAGACAGTGGAATGAACATGACATAACTTTCCCATGTACATATATGAATACATCACAGCAAATCTCAACATCATACATCCCCACAAGACTGGGATCCTAATTAGAATAAGATATACTCCATATTTGTATAAACATGTCAGAATAGACTCTACTGTCATATATAACTATAAAGAACAAATAAAAAGCTCATTTTAACTGATATATGAAAATTATACATATTTGTGGGGTACCATGTGATATTCCAATACATGCATACATAGTGTAATGTTCAAATCAGGGTAAGCATTGTAAAGCTCGCAAAAAGGCGGCAGGTGGCCAAAAGGAGTAAGCTCCCTGGGCTGGTTCACCAGAGTCAGACAAAAGTAGTGGCTTGAGATTCATTAGAGTCTGTGTCCTGGGCGAAATCTCTAGCCCCCCAGGGTGAAAGTCGGGGTGGGAGAGCCAGGAGAAATCGCACGTGGCTTTTTATGCAAGGGAAAGGGTCAAAGGTCCTGCCCAGGAAAAGGTGGACCCAAGGTGGACATCAGGGTCAGCAGGTCTGCCTCATTGGTCACTTCTGGCACAGTGTGTTGCTAGGTGACTTTGCTCCCTCCCCCTGCAGCCACCCAAATTCGACCCAACAAGCATGTCTATCTCCTCCAGCATTTATCATGTCTTTAAGGTGAAAACATTCAAAATATTTTGTTTGGCTTGTTTGAAGTGCTCCTTTCTTTTTGGCTAGCTAGGCCTCCTTGGTGTGCCATCCCAGTTCCTACTATACTAGTTAAGTATGCTAGTTATCCTGAGGGGCTGCATGGACACAGTCATCCAGTGGAGGGTTTACTTTTTAGCCACCAAAATTCTAGGAACCTGGCTTCAGGTTTGTATTTTGGAATAGATTTCTTGAGTTTATCAAGAATATTTCATAAAAACTTTAGGTTTCTATTTTTCCATCTTATCAGGTTAGACTTCTGGCCTATTAGGTATGTTCTATGATTATTATTATTATTTAACAAATGCTTACGAGGCAATTGTGTACAAGACTGGGTATCTTGAATGAAAAAAAGATGAGGAAACCATGGACCACATTCAAAAGGAATCATTAAATTAGAAGGGACACAGACACACACAAATAACTGTAATGCGTGGCAGGGAATGCTATATCTGTTTCTAGCCCTGACTTGTTTCTCTTCACTAGTTTGAACTTCCCCACCTAAGTTATTGCAAATGCCTCCTAGGAGAGGTCTCTTCTGCTCCTCATGCGATTATTTCCTATTCCCAGGATAAATTATCCCTCCTTTCATCTCCCACGGGGACAGAGCAGAGATGTCCAGCCAAGCAGGGCTGGTGGGGGGCGGGGGGTACTGTTACTTCCTGAGGCCTGTGAACATATTTAAGCCCCATGTGTTTCTGGCAGTTATATGGCCTGGCATCCGACTTTCCCTCCTCCTCTGAGCAGAGCCGACACAACAGGGTCCTTGGTGATCAACAATTAGTTACTAAGAGCTGATTCTAACACAGAAATAAAACCAGGCCCGGGAAATGATATCCTATGTTTCCCTAATTTTTCTCTTTCTCTTCCTAGCACTGTGGGAAAAAATTTGACAGTGCCTTTGAAGGAGGCCTCCCAAGAGTTGACTAACAAATCCTTTAGGACAGAATCCAAGGCAAACCTTCTGCACCACTTTCTGCTGCATGGCAAATTATTACCTAGGCACAGGTGACAAATGCTAAGAAGAGTCCAGTATCTCAGGATCGGAGACAAAGTGCAGCTAGAGTTGCTTCATGAAGGATGGACTTAAAGGAAGAAAAACAACGTAGATGAAAGGCATTAATTCCAGGACAAACACGTGACTACTTAGAAATGGAGATTGGTGAGTGGTTCTAAGAACTGATACTCTGGAGGAAGTGAGGAGCCTCAGGATTCCTCATCACAGGGAAATTCCCTTCCCTCTCCACTAATACATCTGCCATGTGAACCTGGCACAATCAGAAAAGCTGTAGGTGTCAAAAGAAAAAAATGTATATTCTGTGCATTTTGCCCTTACATAGAGGAGGGGTTTATTTTTAATTAACTGATATTTAATCCTCTCTTAAGAGGCATTTAAAGTGTTGCTTACATGTAGGGTGTGATTTCTAGAGGGAGCTGTGAATTCATCATGGAACTCAATCCAGTTCAAGGATACTGTACTTCCATGGTTTTTCAGGAGATGGGTTTTGCTCCTGAGGCTGATCATGAGAAATAAGGAAAGTGAATGTGGCAACATGGTCCCAGAGGCTGAAGACACTCTGGAAGGAAAAAACCACCCACTACATGCCCCCTTGGTAACTTTGAGACATAATGTTACACACTCAGTCCACCAAAGAATAGTCAGATGGGACTGTAGCTAACTAAAATGAACAGAAAAGTTGGTTAGAAATACTTCAGGTGTCAGTCACCAGTCTACTGCCTCTCAGCTCCCCACACCACCTTTAATATCTGCTCTGTGGTGAACATCGGAATTCCTTTAAGCATGTCTCCTCTAAAGCAAGTATGAATTTGGTGTCCTCTGAGGGACACTCTGAAAGAGGCAGGAGGAGGAGCCCCTACAGCCCCAGCAACAGTTTCTAGCATGGGCAGGGGTCTGCAGTGTGAAGTGAGGACTTCTGAGAATTCCCAGCCACAGGAGGCAACCAATGCTACCTAATAGCCATGGTGAACCTGACCTTGACCACTCTCTCTGCAGAGGCCCTAATAAAAGTCTGCACAGCTGCCACCTGGACCAGAGGTGTCTGCACAGCCACTGCAACCTCTGCAGCCCCCAGCCTGGAATACCCTTGCTACCTGCTCATCTGCACTACCCACCAATGCTCCCCGAGCCACTCCAGACCAGCTCCAGCCTGTGGGCTGAGTCACAACTTCCCCAGCAGCTCTGAATTTCCCATATTCATCCTTCCATGGGTACTTCCCCCACCCTAGGGTACCTTACAGACTCCCTTATGTCTGAGGACCCTGCCATCATAGTTAATTCTTTACATTAAACAATTCCCCCTTAATCTTCTGTTCTTTTTTTTAAAATCTGGATTCAGATTGTTCCATTTAATAATGTGCATAAACTTCAGGATAAATAACCTAGATGGTCAATAACTTTCATGAGCTGGTATGTTTAATATTTTACACAGCAAAATCAAATCTTCTGAAGTCTTCAAAGACTATGCTAAAGATACCTGTATTCACAGCCCCATGATAGAATCTGTGCTTTCATAAAGCACATTATTCACTTACAATTATTTTTAATTGCCATTGTGAACATAGAGTTGTATTTTCCATTATTACTAATATTTTTTTCTTTCAGGAAGTAATGGGAAAATTTATGAAGAATATGTTCATTATATACATTTAATACTTTAAATTCATTCTTGAAAATTTATCCTAATCATTAAAAATCACTAAGTGATGGATATTTTAAAGTGAAAAAAGACCCCTAAATATGTTTTTATAAAATTTGTTAATTGTTAATGGACCTTTATTTCATTCACTTATTTATATGAGGTGCTGAGAATCAAACCCAGTGCCTCACATATGCTAGGCAAGCACTGTACCACTGAGCCAGCCCCCTAAATATGGTTTTAATTACGCAAATTGTATAACTTTCATGTAACAGTGTAAACTACAGAACAAATAGTTTGTAGTGTTATGTATAGCATGTAAAATGCTATCATGGAAAGTACTGCACGTAAGTAATTTAGGACTATATGGTCTATGCAGATTCTAGGATTTTATGCTACTTGCAAGCTAGCCTGTTACATCTATTTCATGGATATTGGTAGAAGATACAAAATTTCTGGGTCAGAGATATGAGACTGTTATTCACAGCAAAGCAGTAGCTAGAACTTATCATTTTCTATTGTGTTGGTTCCCTACCCCTCCCAGGCCCCAGGAATGCAAAAGGCTCACCATGGGATGCACAAGAGGATGACTGCATTATAGAAGAAGAGGACAATGAGACTGCTGATTCACTGCTTTTATAGAATGCAGAAGCAAGCTGCTCTTTTCTGGAGAAAGATGTTGACTCATCCCTTGAAGTCGCCCCTTGCAAACAAAAAAATGGCCCAGGTAAAGCATAGTCAAGTATTCTTGGCATACCCAGCAAGAACTTTGTGTATGTGTGTGTGTTGAGGGTGGGGGGCATTGCCATGGATGGTCTTTCCTAATAATGTAAAAACTAGGCAGGAAGCATGAAGACTTCATAGAAGGATGAAACAAAAATACAAGTAATTTTCTTAGTGTGGTAAAATTTTCTTTAGCCTTTGTCTTTGCCTTTGTTTTCTGTTACTATAA
This sequence comes from Glaucomys volans, assembly GCA_020662805.1. Lineage (NCBI taxonomy): Eukaryota > Metazoa > Chordata > Mammalia > Rodentia > Sciuridae > Glaucomys > Glaucomys volans. The sequence goes on from JAJEJO010000068.1 coordinate 62,007, forward strand.
ATAGTGGTAGCTGGGTACTTTATAAAGATAAGAGGTTTATTTAATTCACAGATTTGGAGGCTGAAGGTCCAAGATCACATGGCCTTACCTGTTTGGCCTCCAGTGAAGGCCTCATGGCAGGACTGCATCACAATGATAAGAACACAGGTGGAAGAGATCACATGGAAAGACAGAAAGTCAGAGAGATTTAAAGGCCAGGCTTATTCTTTTTATAATAATCCACTTTTGAGGGAACTGGGATCCCAGAAGAACTATGTTAATCCCTTCCAAGGGCAGTAACCCCCATTACCTAGTTTCCTTGCACCAGGCCCCACTCCTTAAAGTGCCACACCAAAGAAGCTTCCAGCACATGAATTTCTGGGGGATGCACGCAAACCATATCCAAACCATAATGGTCTTGTTCTTTTTCTGTGTCAGCTATAGATGTAAGCATATATGTATATTCATATTCAACCACTGGGCAGAGAACACTGTCCAATATCAATTTTCAGAAAACTAAGCAAGGAAATTCTCTCTTCCTAATATTGCCATGCCCTTCTTAATATTGCCTAGTATATTCCTAATATAGCTAATATATTCCTAGCATAGCTTTTTTAAAAAAATTTTTTGTAGTTGTAGATGAACAGCATCCCTTTATAATTTTATGTGGTGGTAAGGATTGAAGCCAGTGCCTCACATTTGCTAGGCAAGTGCTCTGCCACTGAGCTACAGCCTCAGCCCCTAATATAGCTTCATAAAATTGCCTAATATATTTCTTATATTGTCTAATATTGCCATGTCAGATTCCTTCCTTTGTCAGAGAAGCCTCTCAGATACGCCATCTTTCCTACAGATCACAAGGAGCCAATTTCAGCTCAGAATGTTTCATGAAGCTGCTGTAGCCCTGTATCTCTCCATAGAGACCCCAAGACCTCCCAGCTCTGGGAAATTACATGTCTGCTAGGCATTATTTATTTGTGAATGATGTTTTTATTCCTTCTTTTCATACTCTTATACTGGTTTCCTGTGATTTTGTTTTTAGAAGACCCTTCTGTACGATGGAGATGGATACCCGTATCTTATTATCTCATCTTGTTAATGTGAAAGTGTTGTAGAGATTCACCATTAGTGTGATGAATAGTTACTCAACTTAATCAAATATTTTAAAGCATATATCTAGATAGTCATGTTTTTAACAATATGGTAGTACACTAAATTTTATCAACTGCTTTACCAATTTAAACTAACATTGTGTTCCTGGAAAACTTTCTTTGGTTATTTTATATCATCTCTTTTATATTCTGATTAATTTTGTTTATTAGCAGCTGTGTTTAAAGATTTGTATTGATTTTGATGAGTTATAGTTGTCTGTAATTTTCTTCTCCTGTCCTTGTCAAATTTTAATACAAAGACTAATCTTAAAAAATGAGTTGATTATATATCATCACCCACTTATCAGGGATGATGATATATAATCGGGTTGCGGGGGTGAGGGGTGAGAGAAGAATGGAGGAATTTAGATTACATAGAGGGAAATGAGAGGGGGAGGGTAGGGGTATGAAAAATGGTGGAATGAGACAGACATCATTAGCCTATGTACATGTATGATTACATGAATGGTATGAATCTACATCATGCACAACCATAGAAATGAAAAGTTGTACCCCATTTGTGTACAATGAATCAAAATGAAGTCTGTAAAAATTAAAATTAATTAATTAATTTAAAAAATGAGTTGAATGTGTAACCTCTTTCTCTATACTCTGGATTGACTTAATAGAGAATTAAATAATTAGCTTTCCTTGAATGTAAATTGAACATTCCTTGAATGTTTGCAAGCACTCACCAGTAAAATTATATATCTAAAAAGTTTTTCCTGGTTTTACAGAAATAAAAACAAAGTCCTAATTCCAGTTGTGGTTTAGGTGGTAAGCATGATTCATACTGTTCTTTCTCACTGAAAGCAACTGTGAGCATTGTGGACAGATTGCTTAACAATGCTACAATCTAAAAAGTAAACAGCAGTTAGGTTGGGCAAGACCAGAATTCAAGGTACAACCAATCTGGCCATGAGTGTTTAGTATTTGTCCTTTCAGTATCCCTCAGTCTGAACTCAGCATACCCAAAATTCCCAAGGAGGCAAGGGTTGAAGACAGAAACAAATCCAGAGAAGCTGGAACAGCAGGAATGGAATTCCCAATATTCAGGAAGAACACAGAATCCCCCAGTATTTCTTTATTCTTTTCTCTCCTATTCCAATCTGTTAGAAATGCTACAGTGGTGCCAAATGGAGCCTGAAAGATGCTGAAGAAGTAAAACCTCCCTATCCAATCAGGGACAAGGTAGTCTTCCTTTTTTTTTTTTTTTTTTTTTTTTAAGTCCATGGGATTAGAACCCAGGGTCTTGTGCTTGCAAGGCAAGGACTCTACCAACTGAGCTATATCCCCAGCCCAAGTCAAATCTTAATGCTTTCTTCCTCTCTCTCTCTGTCCTTCCATCTCTTGGCTCCAGGTAGATGTGTACTTGTGGTTGCAGGTGGCAGAGCGAGCAATTAAAAGTCCCAGTTTTCTGTCTGTAGGCTGGGAATAAAAGTCCTGAAGAATCAGAAAGAACTGGGAGACCACAGAAAGGAAGAGAGAGGAGCACAGGAAAACAGCACCATAAAGTTGTGTATGAACTCTTGGGTTCATTGCCAAGACTCGCACATGTGGATTTGATCCCAATCAGCAGGCTAAGGATGCTGAGAACTAAAAGAAAAACTACTGCTTAGGGCACTGAGTAGCACACATGGAACACATCCAAACAGGATGGCAAAGGCTTTGAGAACCACAGCCCACTGAATGCATATTGGAATTTGTAGTCTGAACTTCATCTTCCTAAAACAAAAATAGCAACATTCTTCAAGAATTAAATAAAACCCAGCATTTCATAACATAATATCCAAAATATCCATAATATAATCCAGAATTATTTGGCATTCAAACTACCAGTAAAATCACAACTTGAATGGGAAAAGAATATCAAGGATTCTAACACAAATGTTAATTAGGCATTATTCATCTCTAAATAGTGATAGTTGTGTTTCTTCTTTATCAACTCTGTATACAAGAGTACACACAGATGATACACATTTTGAAATGATCCTACAAAACCTTTATAGTAGATTCACAGTTGCTCTTACAAAAGCATTTCAACAGAATCTTCTTGTCCTTTGGAGATAACAAGCTGAAGCAGGAAATAGTTTAGCAAAATGTGTGCAGGTATGTGTACTGTAAGAGAAAGAAAACACAACATGGCAAAAATGTTCATACTTGTGAGTCTAAGAAGAGGGTGTTCATTGTACTACTCCCATATTCTTTTTTTAAGTTTGAATATTTTCAAACCTATCAATTCCACTGATACATACAACATGCAGGAATGTCAGAAGCATTATACTGTCAAAGAAACCAGACACAAAGAATGATATATTGCATATATATTTATATTCCATATTTAGAACATTATGGAAAAACAAAATTATCATAAGAGAAAGACAATCAGAGACTAGGTGTGGGGAGAGATTGACTGCAAAGGCCATGGGGAACTTTTTGGGAAGGTGGAGGTATTCTGAGTCATATGCATATGTCAAAACTAATCAAATGAAATACTTAAAATTAGTAAATTCTATTACATATAAATTATTCCTTGTAGTAGATTGAATTTGTCCATCAAAAAAGATACATCTAAGTTCTAACCCCACTGTCTGAAGATGTACCTTATTTGGAAATAGGGTCTTTGCAAATATAAGTAAATTAAAGATTTTAGATGAGATCATCTGGGATTTAGGGTAGTGTCATTATAAGAGGACACAGAGGGAGATTCAAAACACAGAGATGACCTATTAGAAAAGGCCAAATGAGGACAGAGGCAAAGAATGGAGGGGTGCAGCTGCAAGCTAAGGAAAACCAAGGATTACCTACAATCACCATAAGCTGGGAGACAGGCATGAAACAGACGTGCCCTCAGAACCTCCAAAAGGAACCCACTTGCTGACACCTGGATTTCAGATTCCTGTCCACTAGAATTGTGAGACAATGTTCCTGTTGTTAAAGTTAAAAAAAAAAAAAAAACAGAACCCCAAAACAACGAAAACTGTTCCAGTGATGAATCATGAATATACTAGAAACCAGTGGAAAAGTAGAAAGTCTTAAAAAAAAATGGAAGATATAAAAAACAAACAAATGAACATTTTAGAACTGAAAATACAATGACCAAAATACAACCTCAAATTCCAAAGAGCATAAACTGAAAGAAATCCACACCCACATATATCATAACAAAGTTAACTAAAGACAAGGAAAAATGCTTGAGAGCAGCACCCCAATATATACCCAAAGGAGAATAGCAATACAAGTAACTGCAGGTTTTTCATTAAAAAACATTTATTTGGGTAATGGGCAGAACCAGAGACATAAAATCAGCAAGCAGATGAAATAACTGAAAAATACCATCAACTAATTGTATCTAATGCATGTCTACAGAACACTCCAGCAAATCAAAGCAGGATACCCATTATTTTCAAGTACACATGGAACATTCATTGGGATAGACTATCCTAAGTCAGGAATGTCTGAAGAATTAGAATCATACAGTATGCTCTAGTTTAATATAGAATAAATTAGAAATTAATGAAGGAAAGTCAATGAAAAAATCACCACATATTTTGAAATTAAAACAGACTTATAAATTATCAATGAGCAAGAGAAAACTTGCTCATTGGAACAAGTTTTAATTGTGCTAATTGGAACAAGTTTCTTTTAATTCTTAAAAGAAATTAAAAACTATGTTTAACTGAGTGAATATAAAAATACAATATAGGAAAACTTTTAAGATGCAATCAGATCAATGCTTAGTGGGAAATTTACAGCATTACAATGTTTATATTTGTAAAGAAGGCCTTAAATCAAAAACTAAACTTCTATGCTAAGAAGAAAGAATAAAACATACAACAAAAGCAGAAGAAAGGAAATAATAAAGACAGTGGAAATCAATGAAACTGAAAACAGAAAACCATAAAGAAAATCTACGAAATCCCAACTTGGTTCTTTGAAAAGATCAATGAAATTGATAAATCTCTAGAGAGACTAACAAAGCAAAAAAGAAGAAAACACAAATGATCAATACAGTAGTCCTTCCTTATCCGTGGAGAATATATTCCAAGACCCCCAGTAGATGCCTGAAACCAGGGAGTGAATATGTACACACACACACACACACACACACACACACACACACACA
>JAJEJO010000068.1:67362-126762 GCA_020662805.1 Glaucomys volans
TCTCTCTCTCTCTCTCTCTCTCTCTCTCTCTCTCTCTCTCTCTCCCTACCTCCTCTCCCTACCCCACCTTTCTCTATATATACATATAGATACCCCTCCTGGTCAGATTCATGTGAAGATTGGCTTCTTTCACTTAGAAATAGGCATTTCATTTCTCCATGTCTTTTGGTGACTTGATAACTCATGCCTTTTCAGTGCTGAATAATATTCCATTTTATGAATGTACCACGGCTTGTCCATTCACTCACCTACTGAAGGACATCTTGGTTGCTTTTATTTTTGTCAGTTATGAATTAAGCAGAAAAAGTCATGTACATTGTATGGAAATGAGCTTTCAATTTATTTGGGCAAGTACCAAGTGTGCAATTGATGAATCATGAAGTTAAGACTATTGAGTTTTCTAAGAAACTGCCAATTTATTTTCTGGAGTAGCTGTAACATTTTGCACACTTGCTAGGAATGAATTGTTGTGTTTGGATTTTAGACATCCTAAGAAGTGTGTAGTATCATCTCAATGTTTTAACTTGTATTCCCTAATGACCTATGATGTTGAGCATCTTTTTATGTGCTTATTTGCATAGTGAGGTCTCTGTTCAGATCTTTGCCCATTTTAAATCAGATTGTGTATTTTCTTGTTGCTTTTGAAAGGTTCTTCTTTTGGTTGGGGATAGGGAGCAAGAGACCTTTATCAGGTATGTATTTTGTCAATATTTTCTTCATGTCTGTGGTTTATTTTCTCATTCTCTTAACATCTTTTCTGCAATATGTAATCATTGTCCATATAATTGGGTAACTTTTTCTAAAAATTTAGGCGTTTGGGATCAAATCCGAGGCTTCCCACTTGCTAAGCAAGTGCTCTACCACTGAGCACTCAATAACTTTCTTTGTCATAACAACACTAATAGCAAAGCATTTTTATTTTCCTTGAGACTTCACAATTACCATTTTAAAGGATTGCAAAGTAATCATCCTATTTCTTCCTCGACAGCTCCATTTTACAGATGAATGGTAATTTGCCTATGGTTTCAGCATTGCTAACCCAGAAGCTGGGAACCCCCCTGCATGGTTCCGCCACTATAACCCACCTTAGGGCTTTCCTCTAGGCCAAGCTATCTCTCCTCTGCCTCAAAGGTTTCCATATCCTCTTTTCTTTCCGTCTCTCCGAAACTACCTTGAAAACAAGGTTAAGTGGCAATGCTTTAGCAGCCAAACCTCCAGGAACATTCAGGAGATATCGCCCACCTGGCGGCGGGACGGAGAACGCGCCTTCCACTCTGACTGCAGCAGAGGGGTGGAGACTGGAGACAGAATAGTCCCCGCCTGGGCAGTCAAAACGTCACTGCAGTTCCAGGAGACAGCTTATTTAAGGCGCGGACCGCACGGCCACTCGACTCGACTCCCGGAGCGCGGCTATCTTGCCGGCCCGCACCTCCGGGATCGGTGCGGGACTGGAGCAATAAGTGAAGCTGGACTCTGCGGGACGACGGAGCCACGGGTCAGGGCGCGGTGAAGTGGAAGGCACGGGGTCGCTCAGCTGGGCTGTCACTCCGACCCGCCGAGCTCTGTCCCCAGTGGTACCCGCGTCGGGGTTCAAGTGTCCTCCCCAAACCCTTCCCGGCGAGGTTGCTGCGGACTGCGAGTGACTCCTGACTCCCTTTCCGCGGCCCAGTCCCTCTCCTCGACCTCGGGAAGTTTGCCGCAGAAACGAAAGTAAGTAACTTTGGAGGAGCGTCTCAGCCCAGGCCCGGCGGCCACTGTGTTTCTTCCGGGAAGGGGCGTGGCCTCCAGTCCCGGGGTGTGGGCGGGGCCCCCGCTCTTTCTGGAAGTGCTGGGTGGGCGGAGCCGGAGCGTTGGCGGAGGTCTAGCCTCGCTGCTGGCGGCCTCCGCCTGAACACGGGTCTGGGCGCGCCTTCCTCGTAGGAGTTTAAGTTCGAGTGGCCACAAGGCCAGATTTCTGACCCACGGCTATGGTGAGACACAGCGGAACAGAAGCTTCATTGTTATCGTTTTGGTAGGGGTGAAGAGTTATTACTGCAGTATGTTTAAGAAAAAGTGCCCTGCCCTTGCCATAATAAACCTGTCTCTAGCTGGGACTTCCTACCAACTCTCTGAAAGGGCCTTTAACCATATTGCACTTGGGATCACAGCAGGTTGCAAAGACATCCTGAAGCATTTCTGCATAATTTTAGCTGGGAGGCGGCAAATGCGTAAGGAGTGGTCAACAGCAACTGACAAAAAGGGACGAATGTCACAATTCTGGTCAATGGCCAATTCTGGCTTCTTTGGTCGTTAGTGGCATTTGCTTTTATACAGTGCTACAGACCCTCTTAAAGGTTCAGAAAAATAAACTGCATCCTGTGCACCCAAGTATAAGAATGAGTGGGTGGAGGTTCAAGGTTCATTCTGATTATCTTTGTTCATTTGACGACTCCTTGCTCAGAACTCCCGGGCAAAGAAAGCAGGAAGCTGTTTTAATCAAGGAACTTTGCATAAATCCTTTAGTTTGGAGACCACTGTTAATTCTTACCTGGTTTACACTTGGAAGAAACCGAGGCAGGGAATGAGCTTTGAAATGTAGAATGACTTAATACTCATCTTTTTTGTGTGTGAAGAATAAGGAGGCAGTGGTGGCCAGTTAGAAATGTGGAATACTGCTTCTCTTCTATATACAAAAATTAGACTAGGCTTGTTTAAAGTGAAATTTGGAGTATTTCATATTTCATCATTTTTATTACTGGCAAAACAGCAGTAACAAATGACTTTAATTTTTGTTTTCCTGTCTGCACTAAAATGAGTCTTAGAGATATGTTATACGACCAGGATTGTAATTATTAATGAGTATTAAGAAAAATACCTAAAATGTCCACTTCCAAACTGGGCAGTGTACTGTTTTGTGCTTATTTATTCATAACTTCTTAATACCATCCATATGATCAGGAATTTGAAAATATAGCTTCCTATGCTTTGGTTGGACATTATATTCTGGCAGAAATAACTGACTATATTAATGTATAGAATACTGATTTTGAACCATATTTTTAATATGTTTTTAAAAATTAATCTGTACACTCCTCATATTTCAAAATGTAATGTACTCATTTAATATAGACAAGCAAGACTGGAAGATTGGATCTTTATATCTGGACTTTTCCAAAGACAAATTATTGGTCACCTCTCTAGAGAAATAGCATGTGATAGAGAACTCATTTGGACTTTTCAGAGAAGACATAGGTTTGATTCCAGGATCTTCCATTTCATGTGAATCATTTAACACCAAATCTTAGTCTCTTCACCTGTAAATTGAAAAGGTGATGATGATAATAAAATCGACTTCACAAGGTTATAATGTACCAATAATATGATCATGTTTGTTTAAACACCATTTTGATTTTTTCTCTTGCTGATGGTCATTTGGCTCTTCCTTGCTTAACTCTTTCTAGGCAAAGCATCAGGCTGTTATAATCAGAGAACCTTAGATAAACTTTTTGGTCATGTTGGGTAAAATCAGAGTTCCATTAGCAGAGAAGTGAGACACTGGCAAGACAATCAACATTTTCTGTCACACCTCATTATGTATGGAAAATGGGGGAAATTAATTAGGTTAAACCATATTGCAAAATATGTGCATATTTTGATAATTAAACTTATCCTTCCTTAGAGGATAAATTGAGAAATTTCTTGGGAATTTTCATGAATTTCAATGGAAAAAAATGCTTCCCTTCATCCTTCAATTAATATGACTTTATCCCAAAACAATAACAAATCCCATTAAAAGGATATAATTAGTTAACAGCACTATATACCGGCTAGCTTGCCTTCATTAATAACTCTGTAACATGCCATTATCATATGGCTTTCTACCCTAAATTCATTGTGGTTTTTTTTGGCCGGTGGGTATTCCTCACTACCCACAAGAGGTTACTAAGATATTTAATGCTTATAAATTTGAATTGAGGTTGGGGGCGTGGCTCAGGCACTTGCCTTACAGTGTGTGTGAAGTCATGGGTTCAGTTCCAAACACCAGTAACATAAAGCTGAATCATTTGTGGGGAAATAAAGGAGGAAAAACGATAAGAGAAATCATTGAAACTCAGCCAGACATGAGTAAGATTAAGATCAGACTCAAGTAGCAAAACATAAGACCGTAAGGAGAACTGACTTGGGTCAAGAGCCAGGCTCATGAAATGCAATGAACCTACCTAGAGGCCTTCTTCCCCCAGATGCATCATGCATCCAGGAGGCTTGGAGGGGATAGTCAGTATTGGCAAGTTTGAAGAAATGTGGTCTGAGCTGAAGGAAAGATTCCAAATGTAACTCATGAAGTTGAAATTGGATGCCCAAATGGGTGTATTTCAGGACCTGATTGGTAATTTCTTTACTGTTTGAGTATTTTTCATGTTATTTACCATTCTTATAGAGTCTTATTTTTGAAAACTGTTAGATATACTAACACTGTGGATGGGGCATAACTTATTCTCTACTCTGTACATTGTTTTATATGCTTTTGCTCTTCTGTGTAGTGTTACTAGGAACATTTCTGTATATCAACATTTCAGATTTGATTCCTCAGAGTCAAGAACTACTAAATCAAGAAATTATTCCTTTTTTAAAACATAATTTTATTATAAACTTTTTTTTTTTTTTTTTTGGCGGGGATTGAACCCAGGACCTTGTGCTTATGAGGCAAGCACTCTACCAACTGAGCTATATCCCCAGTCCTATAAACATAATTTGTGTTTATAAAATACAGTAAAAGTATAAAACAGAAAATAAATTATTGCCCTACCATTCAGACATTAATCTTTGCTAATATTTGGATGTCTTTCCCTATGTCTTTTTTCTTTTTATATATATCTATATCTATTTACACACACATTAGTTTTACAGATTTATTCTTTGAAAACAATTGATATATAATATTCTATCTTATGATTATACTATAACTCATTTAATTATTTTCTTTTTCTTGCACAGTTAAGTAATTGTTTTTAAATAATAGTTATCCATTTAATGATGAGTTGCCATATGTTAGATTCTGCTAGACACTGGAAACAGTGCCAAGACAGGTTTTTTGTTTTTGTTTTTGCCTTCTATGAACTTCATGAGAACTAATTCTCAAATAACAGCTGTCTCTCAGGGGAGAAGTACAGGGTGCTGTGAAAATCTCTTAACAGGAAGATGCAGGATGACTCTATTCAGGAAATGTGATTTCACTGAGACGTGACAGATAGTAACCTCTAGTCAGGCAAGAGGTTGGCAGGAGAAGGTTGGAACAAATTACCCTCATGAGATAGGGAAGACTGCATGCTCCATTGAGTCTATGGTAAATGAAAAAGAAGGCCTAGGATGAATGTTTTTATCTTTTGTGCCTTCTGTCTCCAAATCTCCCCCCAAACCCAGTTTTATTCTCACATGGATTGCCCAGCAGGGATCTGCTGGCATTCTCAAAGCCAGCCAAGAGGAATCAATTTGGATAAATAAATGTGGCCTTCATAGCCACGTGATGAGGCTGATCATAGCCACAACCAATTAATGTGTTCTCACATATTTTTTCTCGTGTTATCCTTACCAGTCTTCTTTGGGGTTATTATTATTTACTTTTGCAGATGAGGAAGTTGAAGCTAAGTAAGTTCGCCAAGATTATAGAGCTAATGAATTACAGAACTAGAGTTCATGTAAGAAGAAGGCCCATGCCCTTTGCACTGCCATTGTGGCTCCTTGCTGTCTCATCTTTAGCACTGGCCTCACCCTTTCCCTTCCTCAGCCTTCATGCCTTTATCTTGTCAGTCTCCTCATCTCCCCACCACCCCCGTGCCTGTCCCATTGATGTATTTATTTCCCTTGTGCTTCCTTTTGCTTGGCAATGCCTTGCATGACAGGGAAAATGCCTGCAGGGTCAGTCTAAGATACTGAGATGAGGGCATCATCTGCGTAGACTTTCTTCAAGATGTGGAAGGTTGCTTACCTGAGCGTCTGCACCAGGCCGTGGATTAGACCATAAGCATTTTTAGAATGTCTACTCCCCAAGGTACTTTTTAAACTCCCTGCCTTACAACGGTTGATTACGAAAAAGGTCAAATCAGGTAAAGATGTTAAAAAGATTTTACAGTGTATGCCCATAATCTGCTGTCAGTGCAGTTTTACTTTGCTTGCTTTATCCCATCGCTGTCTATCTCCAATTCTATTGATCCACGAGTCTAATTTTTGGGGGAGCAGAAAGGGTCATTCTTCGTTTCCCAGTGTGGCTTTGAACTCATGATTCCCTCCTGCCTCAGCCTCCCAAGTTGCTGGGATTACAAATGCGGGTCAGCACCCAGCCATGTGATTATTTTTTGCATGCATTTCAAAGTAAATTGCAGATATCAGTATACATCCCCCTAAATACTTCAGCATGCATGCTACAAACTAAGGTTTGATATATTTATAGATTATTCTCTTGGTGTAATATTTAACTGCAGTTCTTAAAAGTACAGTTGTCCCTTGGCATTCTTAGGAGACTGGTTTCAGGACTGGTTTCAAGTCCCTTATATGAAATGGCATAGTATTTGCATAGAACCTACACATATCTTCCTGTGTACTTTTAAAAACACATTTTTGTAGTTATAGATGGACAGCATGCCTTTATTTTATTTATTTTTATGTGCTAAGGATTATACCCAGTGCCTTGCACCTGCCAGGCAAGCCCTCTGCCGTTGAGCTATGTCCCCAGCCCAGCTCCCGTGTACTTTTAAATCATTCCTAGATTACTTATAATACCTAATCCAATGTAAATGCTATGTAAATGGTTGTTATGTTGTATCATTCAGGGAATAATGACTAAGAAAAATGTCTGTACATGCTCAGTACAGATGCAGTGTTTTTTAGAGTATTTTCTATTGGCAGTTGGTTAAATCTACTGATGCAGAACCCATGGATATGGGGGACATACTGTACATTTGCTGAGTATTGGCAAAGGCATGTGTGTGCATACTTAACCCCCAATGATACAATAACCTATTGTATCATCCCAGAAAGTTCCCACATGCCCGATCCCACTCACTCCTCACCTTGCCCCAGGCAACCAGAATACTTTTTCTACCATGGATTAGTTTTGACTATTCTAGAACTTCATTAAAGGGAATTATAAAGTACATGTTCTTTTATAGTCGTCCTTCACTCAGCATTGTTTTTTCCATTTCATCTATGCTGTTTTTTGTATTAGTAGTTCAACTCCTTTTTATTGCTGAGTAATAGTACTTTGTGTGAATATAGCACAGCATGTTTACCGCTCTCCTCTTGGTGGAAACCTTTTTCCACTTCAGGGTCTTATGAATGATGCTTCTGTGAACATAGCACAAGTCCTTTTGGACACATATTTTCTTTTCTCTTGGGAGTGGAATTGCTGGGTCATAATATATAAGTGTGTGATTAATTTTATAAGCTACCAGATCTTTTTCTTAAGTGTTTGTATCAATTTATACTCCTATCAGTGCATGAGAATTCCAGTTGTGTCAAATCTTTACCAGTATTTGGCACTGATGGTATTTTTAATTTTGGATGTTCTGGTAGGTATATATTGGTATCTACTGTGACTCACTGTGGGATTTTATTCTTCATTTCAGTTTGGGGAAAATAAGTGAATATGAAGAAAGGGAAGAAGGTTGAATCGAATTGTACCCCTTTGACATCTGACATAGTGCAGACAGCCACCTTCTCTAAATCCTCATTCTTTTTTCACATCTTCCTGTCCCAATTGCATTATTCTTTGTATAGTCTTCCAATTCCTACTTCAACTCACAATTGCTTTAAACTTACTTGTTTTCTAATGCTCTTCAATAGCTTAGTTGCCTGAAATTCTTAGCTTACTTGGTGCCTAGTACTACTATTTATTAGTTGGACCTTCAGGGTCTGGCTCATAGTGAACTTTCTTTCGTGGTTTATAATTTTGGACAGGGAGCTCCTATTAAATTAAGTGCTTGTTTGGTTTTGTGCAGGTCCTGCCTGGCCTGATTGTGAGGGTGTTTGTTGGCTTTGGCTGTCTATTAGCCTGTGGCCACTTTCTACATGAAAGTGCTTAGTTAGGGAGATACCAGCCTGAGGAAGATGGTCAGGATCCTCTAAATTCAAAGCTCAAATTTGAGATAGGCCCAAGGTGAATTGAATGAATTCACACAGAGACTTTTTTTTTTTTAACACCTCATGCCTAGTTCTAGATATCTGTATTCGTTGGCTAGTGGGCACTTTTTTCAGCCTGTCCTTCCATTTAGGAGTAACACACTTTGGAGAGTCATATTAAGGTGGGTCTTCCTTCCAACTCCTTTTTCTTGCATGCCCCCATCTCAGCTCTTGTCCCTGGTGGGATTTAAACCCCAATGTCTGGTTGGCAAGGTTGGCAGCACCCTGTAGGATCACCATGTGGGCAGTGGCCCTCATCCTAAGCTTAGTTTGTTTTCTGTCCCTGAAATTCTTTTTCCTTCCACTGAGCTCAGTTATCATTGGAATGGATGTTTGACATCTCCTATACAATATGTAGAGGTCCTTTGTAGCAGGAAGGTTTAAAACTTTTTTTCTAGGGTTTCATATTGCCAAAATATGACAAGTCTGGGGGAAAAAAGTTATAATTGTCTGTGATTCTTTGAAAAATGATTCATTTTAGAGATTATGTCTCTCCTTAAAAAACAAAAGACCCGCCAAGCATGTGGTTTTTGACTCATCATCTTTTTGCCCTGAGATATTCTCTATTTCCTTTATAGGGTCCAGCACTGAGAAATAAACAAAGCGATATATTTGGGGACATTCTGAGTATTCAGAAGGCAACCAAACATGTCCTTGGATGACATTGAGATGAAATCCAGTGACCTCCTGAAGAAGGAAGATCTAGACAGCGGAGGCTTTGGGAAGGTCTCCTTGTGTTTTCACAGAACCCATGGATTTGTGATCCTGAAAAAGGTGTACACGGGACCCAAGTGTGCTGAGTGAGTTGGGAGCAGACGTGGATGGGCCACCCTCCCTACTGACCACAGAAAGTGGTTATCATGGACAGTACAGGTTTCAAGATGAGGCAGAACCTGGTGTAGTCTCAGTACTCTATGTCAGGGGTAATGGTAACTCTTACTATTATCAGCATCTCTAGTGAGGATCCTGAGACTAGTTAGTGAAAAACTAGGACATATTATAGGAGAAATGCAGGGAAAGGAAGTCGAAAGAGAGAAGAAAGTGAGGGAGGCAATGGTATGGGAGGCGTTTAGTCAGCTTTGTGTTGCTGTGACAAAATGTCCCAACTCAAAGGAAGAAAGATTTGTTTTGGTTTTAGAGGGTTCAGTCCAAGGTTGGCTAACTATTGCTTTGGACCTGAGGCAAGGCAGACAATCATGTCGGCAGTGGGAGCATTTGGTGGAGGATGCTGCTCACCTCATGGCAGCCAGGGGAGCAGAGAGAGAGAGAGGAAGGGCCCAGGAACAAATGCACCCTTCAGAGGCAAGCTCCCAGTAAACCACCTCTTCCAACTAGGCTCCACCTCTTAAACTTTCAATAGCACCACCAGCTGGGGACCAAGGCTTCCATACATGAGCCTTTGAGGCTCATCTCAGATCCAGACTGTAACAGGAGGAATCAGTGAAAGTAGACTTACCTGTTTGCTTCATGTTTTGGGTAAGGATCAGCCCTCAATATTTAAAAAGAAAAAGAAACCCAGACCATTTGTGGAAAGTGCCAAGAAGCCTCTTTTTAAAGCAGTCAGTGGAGTGGTTTTTACCTCTCTCCTTTTCAAAGTAGTTATATGAGAGAGGCCTGTTCTTTTATTGTACTGTCCAGAATGATACTTTTATCTGGCCATGTTGCTGCCATTCATGCACTTTTTGTTTATCAATTTACATGTCTTGAACACCCACTACCAGTTACTGGGAAGGAGGGGTACAAAGATGACAGAGAAGCCCCTCTGCTTTGTAAGGCTCGTGGTCTATATCCGAAAGAGACCAGTATGGTCCCAAATGTGACGGGAGTGTGTGAGATGTGACACATTACAGGTGCAGAAATGCATACATTCCCCAGGTCCTGGGGGAGAAGGGGCCAGTTCTGCCCACCTCAGCATGGCATCTTTCCTGCCCGCAGGTACAATGAGTCACTCCTTGAAGAGGGGAAGATGATGCACAAACTGAAGCACAGTCGGGTGGTGAAGCTCCTGGGTATCATCATGGAAGATGGGAACTACTCCTTGGTAATGGAGTACATGGAGAAGGGCAACCTGATGCAGGTGCTCAAAGCCCAGGTAGAGGACATTTTATAGTGTGGTGGGTGCTGGCTGTTGTGGCTATCATTGGGGTGTTCATTTATGGCTCTCTGGTCTAAATTAGTACCAAGGTGAATTGCCTTGTAGTTTAGATTATCTTGTCAGTCCCTCAGTACCTTTTCCTTGCCATTCCCTATACAGAAGGTTGTCTTTTCCTCTTCTCAAGCCCCTGATGGACTTCTGTGTCAGCACTTGAAAGGTCCCCTTTGTGTCTTGTAACTGTGGTTGACTTTTTATCACACTTGCCAGCCTTTCCATGACCCACACTTCAGAGATAGGTCTGTCTTCGGAAGCACATGATCTGATGTGGGGCATTTGTGACAGATAGCAAATATGTGTTGATCAATGAAAGCATATTCACTCTGTGATGGCAAGAAAAGATAGAATATTAGGAATTGTACTTTGATACCATTTAAGAAGCCTTTATTATAGGTTAAATATAGAACATAAGCCATAGCAACATTGGATCAGATTTAAAATGGGAAAATAGACCTTATTACCAAAACCAAATAATTCTAAAATATTTTAAAAGTTTTTGTACCTTAAGATCAAGTTCTCGTGCTAGCTCCTGAGTAATGCATAGCAAATATGATTCAGGGAGGCACAAGAAGGCAGGTAAGTAAGTGGTGGTGTTTTTATAAACACAGCCATAGTCTTCTGGGGAACAGAAAAGGAAAAACCCCTGCCCCAATCTAGGATAGATGGGAAAGGCAAATAGAAGCTTTGAAGCATACAGTTAGGGAGTAAGTGTTCCAGGCAGAGAGAATGGAAAAGGATGCCAGATCTATAGAACTGCAGATCAGCCCGTTTGGCCAGAGTGTACATCACATGTGAGGAATAGCAGGTTGTGGCTGCCTTTATGGCAAGTATTTCCCCCTTTTCCATCTTCTACCCCCATCCCATAACTGCCAAGTCAATAGACCTCTCTCAAAAATACAAACACCTGTGGGAAGGATAAAAGATATCTCTTATATACACTGTGTTGTCCTTTGACCAGACTGCTGTCCTTAAGATGGACTGCATGAAGGAAGTAGGCATTTCAATTGGGAGATAAATCATTTGGGATAGGAGGCGTTCTCAGTCAGGCATAGATAAAGTGCACTTGTCAGAGCTCAGGAAGAAAGTTAGGAGGACCCAAGAGAGAAGCAGGAGAGGGGTGGGTGGGAAAGCAACTTCGCTTGCTGTGAATTTTTTTCTAAACCTAAAAGTGTACCAAAGAAGAAGGAAACAGATCTCTTCTGCTGCTTTCGTGTGATGATGACTCAGCTATTGATGCTATAGTTCAGCTACATTATGTGATAAATATGGTTTGAGGCATAGACATGGAAATCTGTCATTTAAATGTTTTTCCTGTTAACTGACAATCAGTGTGCATAGTTTTTCAGTGTTAAAAAAACTAAAATTCAGCTACTAAAATGAAACTAGAATTGTTTATACCAACATTGATGTTGATATAACTAGAATATAATTTTAAGAGTGGCCTGAGACTCTACAAACACCTTAAGTGTCTCATACCAGTTCACCAAATAGATCCTAATTCACTTTTGCATAGTTTAGAAATCATATGTATTGCATAGATTTTTTATGTGGTTATAATTAGTGTGAACATATTTCCTTATTTTCTGGTTTTTCCTCTTAACATTATTTCACTTGCACATTTCCTTGACATTATTCATGTAGTCAATGCACCAACATTTTCTCTTTACAGGTGTATGCCACAGGAAATGTTTGAACATTTGTTATTCATTCACATGCTCTCTAGGCTCTATTCTAGGCACTAAAAATGCAATCCTAAATAATAACGATAATGTGACTTTGTTCACAAGAAATGTAATCTTATAGTATTTTTATACACTACCAGATTGACATTGAATTTTTGTTTTTACATTGACAAAATATGACATCAATACCTTTTCTCCCCTGGAATGGACTCTTTCTTGACGGGGAACTTGTGTCATGGTGGTAGCAGCACTGCAGAGCATCTGGTGGGAGGAAATCTGGCAACTCTGTTCTCAGGTTTAGTGCCACCACTCTTTAATGAACTAGTCAGTCTGGTCTGTTTGATTACCTTTCCATTTCATGGACTTACTGTCACTTGTTTTAGATCAGTATCCCGCTCTCTGTCAAAGGAAGGATAATTATGGAGACCATCGAAGGAATGTGTTACTTACATGGAGAACATGTGATACATAAGGACCTGAAGCCTGAAAATATCCTTGTTGATAATAACTTTCACATTAAGGTAAACCATAATCTATAGGCTTCTAGAAGGTTGAGTGATTTTGGTTGAATAACTTCAGTTGTAATTTTCCACTAGAAATCTGTTCTTGCAGATGGAAAAAGAAAATTGATTTTATGAAAATGAAGATGAAAATAAACAAAAAAGTCAAATAAGCTAAATTTCAAAGCAGAAAATTTTGATACCCAAATGGCCATTTTGCTGTGATAAAGGAAGACCTGGCTCAGCATATAACTATTGATGGTGCTGCTATAAGCCTTTACCAGGGATTGAAAGGACAGATGCAGACCTGATTGGGTTGGGAGTTAACTGTAAGGATGTGACTGATGTCATTTTGGGTGTAGTGCAATTGAATGGAGTAAGCTAGAAAACCACTTTCCTAGGTTTTGTTTTCTTCCCGTTAAGCTTTGAGATGGAAACATTCAAGGGTTTCCCCCTTCACTTGGGAATGGGCCATCTGCCCCACCATTTTTCCAGGGAATCTGTGTGATGAGACTTCTCTCCTCTGGAAATGCAGGGGAGTGTGGAGGGGTATTTGTGGAAAATCCCTAGAACTTCATTATGGCCTGGGAGTCAGATCCACAGCAAATTGACCATTTAGGCATCAAAAACCTCTGTTTTAAAATATAGCTCACTTACACTTTTTAAAAATTTTTTACTTCCATCTGCATTTAAAAAAATCAATTTCCTTTTGAAAATACTCTTTCCATTGTAGTAAAGAGAATGGGGAAAGTGACCATTCAGGGGCAAGATTTTAAGTAGGGGAGCAACATATGGAATTGATTTTGGCAGCTGGAATCCAAGTGCAAGAACCTGAAAGAAGGGCTGGGGTTGTAGCTCAGTGTTAGAGAGTTTGCCTAGCATGTGCGAAGCCCTGGGTTCAATTCCCAGAACCACACCAAAACAAAACAAAGAACCTGAAAGGGGAAGCAGCATTAGGGGAAGAACTCAGGAAATGCCTACAGAATTCAACCCTTTGTTCAAGTCTTGGACAGATTTTTATTCTAATATCTTTAAATTTTCTTTCTTTAAAATAATAGCCTTTCTCTTATATTTTGGGTTAAAATCTGTGAGTTTTAGATAATCACATGCCATCATCATTCATCCCCAAATGCTTGCTTGGATTCCCAGAGACAAAAGAGAAACTGTGACTTTTGACAGTTTATTCTGTCATTTTGGCTTGCCACTTCCTTCTTTGCTCTGTGTCTGACCTTGGTATTTTTCTCTGTTTTTCTGCCTGTTTTTGTTTGTTTGTTTGTTTTTTATTCCTCTCCTTCTCATCTCATCTTTTCTTAGGTTCAGGTTCCTAACTCAAAACAAGATCACAGTCTTTACCCTCAGTGTGTCTTGATCCGTGGAAACTTGCATCCAATGGGCCTCTGGACGCCATTTGGGGAGATAGAAGGTGTAGTACCTAATCTCCAAGAGCTACATAAATCTGCTGAGAAGAAAGTAATGTTTGTCTACCCAGCCCTAGAAATAACTGAAAAACATGTGCAGAATAAACCCAGTTTGTTATTGTCATGTCAGAAATGCTTTTGCTCCCCCCACCTCCATTTTTGCATAAGATTCAAGATATTAGAATTTCATGTGAACATTTCTTGGGGGGAGGTTTTGCATGTCAGTGAGGAAACACTTACGGTTCTTTGAGTCTGTTCAGATGCTATTTTGAACAGATGCTGTTTCAGATGCTTTTTAGCCTGCCCAGTGTAACCATTTCTGTGCCTCACATCTATCAGATAAACCCCAAGTTTAAAGCCAAATCTGGTTTGCTTATAGACTTCACACAGTGATTGTGTTGGTTTGATCTTTTGCAGATAGCTGACCTTGGTGTTGCTTCCTTTAAGACATGGAGCAAACTGACTAAAGAAGAACACAATGAGCAGAGGAAAGTGAACAGCACCTCTGTGAAAAATGGCGGCACCCTCTTATACTTGGCCCCTGAGCACCTGAATGACATCAATGCAAAACCCACAGAGAAGTCAGACGTGTACAGCTTTGGCATAGTTCTTTGGGCTATATTTGCAAATAAGGAGCCATATGAGAGTAAGACATTAGTAGAGGAGTGGAATTTCTATATTAATCTAAATGATTACATGAAGCAGTGGCCTTCAATGAAATCAGTTAGGATTTATGATTGTTTGTTCATTTAATGGCATTCTCACACACTGGACTATGGGTTCCATGAGGTTTAGTGCCACATCTGATTTAGTCGTTGCCATTTTCTTAGCATCTTCACACAGTGCCTAGAACATAGTAAGTACTTAGTAAATTTGTGTTGAATGAATGAGTAATCCCATTTTAGGAATCAGAGATCTCAGATGAATAGGCACTTTGATAATATATCTAACCTTTGAAGTGCTATAAAATTTCCAGACTCTTCCTGTACAGGACACTTGCTTATTTCTGCTTATGGGGATTTAGCTTTTTGTACTGTGTAGCATACATTTCATACTAACTCTCATTCACTTAGCCCTTCATTCAGGAATTAATTTTTTTTCAGTACTTACTGTGGGCACTTTAGTCAGTATTGAGAATATAAAGATGAGTAAGTCATGGTTCATACAGAGAACAGATATTTAAGCAGTCATTCTTTCTGTTGAAGTATATAAACTAATGGACATTTTCCTACACATCCTTTCTGATTGATTATTAACTTCTGTGGTTTAATATTGTTTCTTTGCTGATGTCTCTGAAATGTCTATCTCTGGCCCTTGCCTGAATAACTACCTGCCCATTAGATCCATTGAATACACCAGAGAAACCTCCAAAGCAACATTCTCAAAAACAGACCCACAGTTTGTAAGTTCTTTTTCTGTAGCTCACCCCAGCTTGGCTCCTCTTTATAAGTTATATATTCAGAAGATGACTGTCATTGCTGGTTGAGTAGCTCACCAACAACTTTGGAGTCATCTCAGACTCAACCTTGCCCCTTATCTCCCACATCCAGGAAGATCTCAAGAGCTATAAGTTTGAGATATGTGTGTGTGTGCGCGCACACACACACACACACACACACACACACACAAGTCAAGATACATCTTTAATCTGTTTACTTCTTTCTGTTGCCACTAGCCTCTGTCTAGTTCAGACCCTCCTTGTTTCTGATACAGGCTCCTGTGCTGTCCACTATTCACATGGCAACCAAAGTGGTCATCCTAAAAGGCAAATACAGCCATTTCACTCCCCTATTTAAAATCCTCCCGAGATTTCTCATGGCCTTTAGGATACAGTTCAGATTCCTCAGTATGGAATATGAGGCCCTTTGTAATCTGACCTTTGCCTCTCCATCCTTTGTCATTATGCCCAGTTTTACCAAACTAGTAATTTTTAGGCTGCATCATGATTTTTGTTAACTGCCCCCCAGTCTCTTCATTATCCTTCTCTGGCCTGGAATCCTCCCTAAAATGGTCCTTCTTCCCCATTTACCTGGATAACTTCTGCTTATTTTTCTGGATCCAGCCAAACCTCAGACCTTCCATTCTAGTCATGGTTGTGATACTAGAGCCCCTAGAACTTCTAGAATATCAACTGTCACTCTGTATTTTAAGTCACTCTCATTAAACTGAGCTTCTTAAAGACAAGGGGTGCCCTGTGTTTGGGTTTGTATTAAAGTTGGAGAACTGCCATTGACTTTATTCATATAAGCCATTTGTTTTACCAGAAAAAGCTTCTTTTTGAATTTTGTCTTTTATCTGCAGAAATTAAAATGTTCTTTGATCATCCCCACAGTGGAATATGTCAGCTTGTCACAGGCCACTCCACCCCTACAGAACAAGGCTGCTATGCTAAAAGTTTACTAGGCAGAGACAAATTAGCAGTATTGTCCATGTTCTTTCCTCTTCCTGATGAGAGCAGGATCCAAAGGTCTCAACCAAAGATCTTTGTCTTGTAGATGCCATCTGTCCAGAGCAACTTTTAATATGCATAAAATTTGGGAACAGGCCAAATGTGGAAGACATCATCGAGCACTGCCCAAAGGAGATCATCAGCCTCATGGAGCTCTGCTGGGAGAAGAACCCAGAAGTTCGACCAACATTTCCTAGTAAGAACATCTTTTATGACTATGCAGGATACATTCCACATGATGATTCTCCTAAGATAATGTAAGGAATGTGGTTTGAGTCCTCAGAAAACCAAGTTCCACTTGTAGTTTTGAGCTGACTTTCTAGAATAGATATTCCTGAGAAGTTTGGTAGAATTCTCCCATGAAACCTTCTGGACCTGGAGGTTTTTGTTTGTGTTTGGGGTAGTGGCATAGTTTTCAAATTACGAAGTCAGTTTTCTTAAGAGTTTAAGGATTGTTCAAGATGATCTCTGTCATATTGGGGTAGTTGCGGTAGTTTATATTTTTTAAGCAAGTGGTTCATTTCATATAAGTTATCAAGTTTATGTATAAAGTTGACTTTAATATCCTTTATATTCTTGATGTGTAGTGATAACTCCTATTTCCAATTATTAGTAATTTATGTCTTCTTTTTTATTCTAGATTTTTATCAGTTTTATTGATCTTTTCAAAGAATTAGTTTTGACTTCATTAATTTATTTTCTGTTTTTTAATTCATTTTCTAATTCATTGATTTCTGTTCTTTATTATTTCCTTCCTTATGCTCAGTTTGTATTTATTTTACTCTTCATTTTGTAAGTTCTTGAGATTGATGATTTGAGACCATTTTCTCTTTTCTAATGTGTATATTTATTGCTACAAATGTCCCTCTCAGCCCTTTCTAGTTGTGTCCCAGACACAACTTTTTGACAAGTACTTTTTGACAAGTATTTTCATTTTCATTCACCTTAGTGCATTTTTTTTTCATTTCTCTTTGACCCATGTGTTATTTAGAAGTAAGTTGTTTAGTCTCTTAAAAGTTTGGAGTTTTTTTTGTCATCTCCCTGTTACTGATTTCTGGCTTGATTCCATTGTGGTCAGAGAACACATTCTGTGTACTCTCAAATTTTTTTAGTACTCTCAAATTTGTTCAGATTTTTTTAGACCTTTGGGGAACATATAAGATTTAAACTACAGCATTTTTCCTGCCTTTTTGGGGTTTTTAAATACTTTTTAGGGTTCCACTTTGATTCATCTATGATGTTTTTAATGTATTTCTATGTGTTATTTTTTAAATGGATACTCTAGGTATTACATTGTCTATATATGATGTATCAGTCTACTAATGGTGTCATTTTACCAGTTTGAGTGCAGTGTAGGAACCTTAATGTCCCTTTACTTCCCCTTATTTCTCCTGTATATAATCTTGAATATTTTCTTACATATGTTTAGAACACATCAGATAGTGCTATAATTTTGCTTTGTCATAATTTAGAAAACTCAAGAGGAGAAGGAAAGCTTATTATATTTACCCATTGTTTTGATTATTGTGTTGTGGTGTCCTTTTTCTGATACCAAATGTGTCACCACCATTAGGGCATCCTAAAATTCAATTCAATTCTGACACTGATTACCCATAGCTGTAATCAGATTCCACAGGTTTAATGGCTTAGTCCCATATGACTCCTCACCTCACATCCCAGCTACAAATAGGGTACCTAGGCTATCTACACTTTTGCCTAGATCACTACAAATTCAGGTGTTCTCATGGTCTTAGGTATTCATTAAAAAGACCTGTAGAACTTAGAAAAATTCTTATTTTTACTGTGTAATAAATTTAGAAACACCCAAATAGATGAGGTGCATAAACCAAGGTATAGTAGGGTGGGTATGTCTGTGGAGCTTCATTACTCTCTTCAGGCACACTACATTTCCAGCTCTTCTGTATGTTCATCAACCCAGAAACTCCTTGAATCCCATCATTTATGGTTCTCACAGAACTTTTATTATGTAGGCATGAACAATTAAATTATTGGTCATCAGTGATTGAACTTAATCTCATCCTTCTCCTCTTCTTGCAGTTCAAAAGGTGGTACCAAAAGTTCCACCTCTCTAATCATAGTTTGACCTTTCTGGTGACCAAGCCCCTATTCTGAAGTTGTCTACCCACTTCCATTGCCCACCCATCCTCCTTATTACTTCAGAAGATTCCAAGTATTCTAGGAACTGCCTGTCATGAACCCAATCAGGGATAAAGACCAAATTTTTATTTTTTATTATACTACGGGTGTACTTTGTGGTTTTTCAAGGTGTTATCTTTTATCAGTTGCTGTATGTTTGGAGCAATTCCCTTAGCTATTCTCATAGGGTAACAAATTCTCTTACTTTTCCTCTGAGAAGGTCTGATTCTTCCCATGATTTCTAATGGATATTTTTGCTGGGTATAGGATTCTGAGTTGACAGTTCTCTTTTTTTCACACTTGAAAAATATTGTAGCCTCCATGGTTTCAATTGAAAATCATGTCATTCTAATTGCGTGAAGTTTTTTTCCTTATAGTTATTATTTTCCCTTGTATTTATTTTTCTCTGGCTGCTTTCAAGATTTTGTCTTTGTCTTTATTTTCCAAAAGTTTAGTTACATTTTTCTTGGTTTATATCTAGACATAATTGGGAATCTTTCAACCATTATTTCTTTGAGTGCTTTTTCAGCTTTACTCTTTCCACTGTGCTTCTTGAACTCTGATAACATTTTACTCAATCTTCTGTTATAGCGCTGCAGGTCCCTGAGGCTCTACATTTTTTTTTTTCCTCTCTCAGTTAATTTCCTTTCTCTTGTTCAGATTGGGTAGTTCTATCATTCTGTCTTCCAGTTAACTGCCTTTTCTCTGTCACCTCCATTTTGCTTTTTAGTCCATATACAGAGCTTTTTATTTTACTGTGTGTGTGTACACACATTCTGGGGATTGAACCCAGAGTCTTCAATATGCTAAGTACATGCTCTACTCCCTGCCCCATCCTGTCTTTCTTTGCTGAGACTTTCTATTCTTCCATTTGTTTCAAGCAGGTTCAGAATTCCTCATTAAACTATTTCTATCATGGCTGTTTTAAAAATCTTTGCCAGTTGTACCAACATCTCTGTCATTTCAGTGTTGGAATCTGTTGCCTTTTCTTACTCCAATGTGGAATTTTTCTGGTTCTTAGTGTAATGTATGATTTTCCTGAAGCATACACATTTTCTTACCATATTATAAGATTCTGCATATTCTTTAAGCCTTGTGTTTTATCTGATTTTTTCCTGACATCGCTTTGGCAGGGGAACAATGGTTGCCACCTTGCTAATACCAGGTAGAGATAGGAGTCCAGGTTCTCTGCTCAGATCCCTTTAACACCTAAAGCAGGGTTTTCTTTATACTGTTGCTCAGAGACTAGAGTTGTGTCAGAGTCTCCATGGTCTCCACAACCACTGTGATGGAAGTGCATCATCACCACTGGACAACAGTAGAAGTCACAAGTCTTTGCCAGCCTTCCTCTGATACTTACCCAGTGAGGAGTGAAAGAGGCACCTTGTTATGGCGATGTGTGGTACAATTCCAGCTACCCTTGTGGTCTATGAACCAAGGGAATAGAGGAGCTCATTATCAACTAAGAGGCAGAAAGTTCTGTCTTCCTGTTTGACCTTCTCTAACATCACCCTAGTGGGAGTACTGGGGTGCCTTGTTACTGTTCCATGATGTTGCAAGTCCAGGCTTTCTACTTGGCCTTAGCTCATGTGGGTGGAGGTGGAATTATAGTTTTTTCCTGTGGTCATTGGCTGGAACAGATTATCAATCAAACATTTTCTATTGGTAGGCTGTCCCTTGCTTAGTCTAGGCTCTCCCTAGACTAGTCCTGTGTCTAGAAAGATTAGGCTGTTGTTGCTGCTGCTATTGTCATTGTCTGTGTGCTTGTTGGTGCTTCATGGTTGCCAGTTTTTCAGTTCCAACTGTTATTTATGAGCAAAGAGAAAATCCAGTGAACTCACTACCATGTGTGTGTTTTCTCAACTCTGAGGTCCGTCATTAGACTGCCTTCCTCTCTCCTCCTTACAAAGGATCTGTATGTTTATTTTAGACATAATATCTAAGGGATTTTGTTGTAATTAGCAGGATGAATAAGGAAAAGTACATCCATTTCATTTTCCAGGAACCAAAGGTTTCCTTTTCTTTTAAGGATAACAGTTCTAACCTTTTACATACAATCCTCATTCTGAGTGTCCCATCCTATCATAAATCTGATAGGAGGGATGGAAATGGAGTTCACTCATCCTTGTCCACTTGGAGATTAAAATCACACCATTAGGGCTTTCTCCTGTGGCCAGAGCAAGTATACACTGTGAGGCAGAAGCCCTTGGTTTCCAGTGTTTTCTAACCTTTCTTCTGTCTACTGGTATCTAGTCTTGTTAGTCTCTTCATCAGAGTCAGTGATTTGGAGTTTAAATTTTTATCTTACTGCTTTGTCCACAGACTGAGGTAAGAAATTCAAAGACAATAGATTGCTAATATTTTTATTTTATTTTAGAAAATACTTAAGAAATTTAAAGGACTATTTTTTTCACATAGGCATTGAAGAAAAATTTAGGCCTTTTTATGTAAGTCAGTTTGAAGAAAATGTAGAAGAAGATGTGGAGAATTTAAAGGTAGGTAATATAGCAGATGCTCAAAATATTAACATGTCAATGTATATATTATCAGTCATGAAAACCAAAGCAGTGTAATTTGTTACTGAGATTTGAGGTAAACTAGATTGGTGAACACATAAAACAAAATTAACAATTGTATGCAGATATCATTCTGTTGGCAAACTGGACTTCACTAAAACTCACTAAATGAGAGAAAATATTTAGAGCAATGTGAAAATAGAAACGAAATATCACCGGAAAAGAATGGAAAATAAGTGGATCAGTCATTTTGAGGAATTCTTATAAAACAGGCAGCAGGATTATATATGCTAAGATATGTAAGAGGGAAAAATAATAACTTATAATGCTGAGGAAGAAATATTAGAGGTACAAATGGACATTGATAAAGAGTCATTTGGGAACCACACTTATTCTATCTAGAAGAGTTGACTTCTCCCCATACTTCCCTGTGCTTAGTGACAGATGGCAGTAGCATCTGAGGCTGAAGCCATCATGTTGGTGTCCAGGGTCAGAGAGATACATTAAAGCCCAGTTATCAGCTAACCAAATAAAAGGAACAGGGACCTCACTCACATTTACGCTCAGGAATCAGATTACTGCCATAACTTGTTCAGCGTCGTACACCCAAAGTCATAAAAAGGAGACTTCAGAAAATAAACCAGGCAAGCAAATGGAGATTTCATAATTGCCAGCCTTTTGAGGAATCCCTACACTATAGAAGAGATGTGTCCAATGCAAAGCAAAAAGCATCAAAGGAACATCAGTAAAGATAAACATTAAGGCAAAAAAGCTTTACCTCAAACCATCAGGAAGATTTCATAATGCTTCCAAGAAGAGGCTCCAGGAGGGTTCCCCAAGAAGAGACTCTAGAGAGAAACCCCAGAAAAGAACAAAGATGAGGAAGATTGTGAGCTCCCCGCCTGTGGAAAGTGAGACTCCCCAGTCCTGCCACCTGTAACCTGTCAGTTCTGATTACTGAGGTTGTATGACCAAGAGGAAGAACCATAATTTCTTGGAGCACAAAAAGCAGAATGGCCTCTGCTCCTTGTTCTTAACCCTGAGGGACCAGGTACCTACCTGGTCAGCTACTCTGAGGCTCCCAAAATAGTGATTCTGAGCAAAGCCTTGGAATACCTGCAAGCCCTGGTGGGTGGTGAAAAGGGGATGGCTACGGAGAAAAGGCATCTCCAGTGCCAGCAGCAGCAACTGCAGAAAAGAATCACATACCTCAGTGGGTGACCAAAAAGCCTGACTCCTCTGTCTTACAAAGACAGTTTATTTTTTAACTTCCCTTTTTCCTTTAGTAATTTGCCCATTTTGGTTATGCTGGGAGTCTGAACAGTAGATCCTAGAACGCATTGCAGCCAGTGCACACACAATAAGGGCTTGCATTCTTGGAAACTTTGAAACCCAGCTTTCTCTCTTAAAGCCTGACTCATGGGAGTGTGTGTCCTCTCTGGCACCTTTGGCCTCTCAGCTCGCAGCTGACTGAGGAGCCCTGGGGTCTGCCAAGCTTGCCAGCTCTGAAGAAGAGGCTGACAGATGCTATGCAACAGGTGACAGACGATAGGCTTGGAGGTGGGCTCCAGCCTGCATGAAATCTCACACTCTGTAGGAGCTTTAGGCTAGGAAAGGATGCTCTACTGTTGTCTCTGGGGGTGATGCAAGGACAGCTGGGCCTGGATTCTCTCCCTGAAGCTCCTTTTTTTCAGGAGACACCCAGGCTATCTTGGGTGAAGGCAAGCTCACAGACTTGAATGACATGGACCATTCCCTCACTGTCAAGACACTTTACCTGAGAGTGCAAACCTTGAATATATATTATGATGTTAGGTGATACCCCTTCCCCCACTGTGAATGCCAAGACTTTGAAAACATTTAAAGAGCTTGGCCTCTTAGATTATTTGTCTTAGAGCTTTGGCCTTCTCTATGAGGGAGGAACTTTTCTGTCCTTACAGGGGACATTTTGAGGGGGGGGCTCATTCTGCCTTTGTTATGCAATAGGTACCCTTTCCCACAGATCAGAAATATTTCCCAAGAAACAGAAAAATGGATCCTGGTTTGGGTATTGGGGAAGGTTGGAGTTTTGGCTCTTGAACTTGTTCCCTGACCAAGTGTTTTCCAAGGGGCATTTGAGGCCCATCTTGGTATCTTTTCTTAAGGCAGATAGAAGGCACCTCAGAGGGAAGCACTGTGTAACTCTTCCTTCTCCTACCTGCCTCTCATCTCAATCCTTGACTTTGAAGTTCTACTGGAACCTTGCAAACCTGTACCCCTCATGCATCTCCAAGGAGCTTGCTGGTTCTGTAGCCACAAGCCTGGTTCTCTGCCAGTCTAACATGAGTCAGATCCCTTTCCCAGAATATGGGCCTTACTGAGGTTCTGGGGAGAGCCGTTGAGACTCATCCCATGTTCCAGAAGATAGACTTACTTCCCTAGTGGGTGTTAAAAGTACTTAAAGGAGCTCTGTTCAGCCAACCATGATGAATTTTGCCCTCGGTGGACACTATACCTCCTAGTGGAATCCAGGTGCAGCCTCCAATCTGGGAAAGTCACCCAACCCAGTAGGTGTCATGTGGTCAAGCACAGGAACCCCTAAGCCTGTCCTGAAAGAAGGACCAGCCCCTCAGCTGCCCTTCTGGTTCTGGGTTTGGAAGTGGGAGCAGGGGAAGAAAAGCACTATTTGTGGCTCTGTAAAACCAGCTGATACTTCCCAACCTGTTGCCCACAGTGGTTTTCTTTCTAAGTGTTTCCTGGCCTCAGAACCCCAGTAGAAGTTTTGGAACTAGTGCTCTACCTTCTGGAGCCAGATTTTCAGGCGCCAGCAGACTTCTGGAATTGTCTTGGGAAGACAGGTGGGGTAGCTTATTGATGTCTCAGCATAATAGTTTGTGTTTCATAAGCTGTGGCTACGTATTATTCCAGGGTGAGTTTTTTTTTTTTTTAATACTGTGTTGCATTTTGCAACATGACATTGACTGTTTCTATACAGGAAAAAAAATTCCTGGGAAATTCTGTTGCAAGGTCTGATTAAAGGCAAGTTTACCTGAAATTTTATGTTTAGTTGTGATTGCCTGATTTTAAACTGTTGCCCTCTGGGACATCTTCTAATAAGATTTCTCAAATCAAATATATTATATATATGTGTATTATATATTTTTACATATATATGTGTTAATATATATGTATTATATATATTTACATATATTACATTCATATATATGTATATATTATGAAGAAGTTTTTGCTTATTATCTTAAAATTTAGGTAAAGTACACAAATTTCAAATTTCTAGGGTAAAATATTTTAAAAATGGACTCAACTGACTCATATAGAGGTAGAAAACCTATATTATTCCTATAACCATTAAAGGATATTGAATCAGTAATGAAAAACTTTTCTATAGAGAATATCTCACTAATTGCTTTGTCAGTGCTTTCTATCAAATATTTAATAAAGAAATCATCTCAGTCATATACAGATTTTTCCAGATAACAGAGAAGGGAATACTCTCCCAAACTCTTCTTATATGCTAACATTACTTATTTTTTGTTAGTTTAACTTTAATTCCCAAACCTGGAAAAGAAAGTATAAGAAAGGAAAATTACAGGCCAATTTATTTTAACAGTATAAATGCAAAAATCCTGGGGCTGGAGTTGTGGCTCAGTGGTAGAGCACTTGCCTGGCAGGTGTGAGGCCCTGGGTTCGATTCTCAGCACTGCATATAAATAAATAAAATGAAAGACCCATTGACAGCTAAAAAAAATTTTTTTTAAAAAATGCAAAAATCCAAAATAAAGTATCAATAACCTGAGTCTATCAGTAGACAAAAATAAATTGTTTTATTCCAAGATACAAAGTTAGTTTTAGGAAAATCTGTCATAATTCATTACATTATCTTATTAAGGGAGAAAAAAATAGCTTTTCACTAGATGCAGAAAAAATCAGTTGATAAAATATAATATTTATTCATGATCAAAAATACTAGCAACCTTATTCTTATATTTTTTGTATTTTCCATGAGTATTATTACTTTCATAAGAAAAAATGTTTTTATTAGGGCAAAATATACAACATAAAATGTACTGTTTTAGCCTTTTTTAAGTGTTCAATTTAGTGGCATTAAGTATACTCACAATGTTGTGCAACCATTGCCACTGTACATTTCTAGAACTTTCTATCATCCCAAACACAAACTTTTTTTTACTAAATAACAACTCCCCCTCTTCTGTTTCTCAGTCCCTGATAGTCTTTCTTTTCTGCCTCTGAATTTGCCTCTTCTAAGTATATGTGGAAATAAAGTCACATGATATTTTCCCTTTGAGTCTGATATATTTCACTTAGCATAATATTTTTAAGGTTCATCCATTTTTGTAGCATGTATCAGAATTTTATTCCTTTTTTGGCTGAATAATACTCAATAATTCACTGCCCTCATTTTTCTTGTAGTGGCTTTAGGTTTTTAGGCTTCTTGTTTTATCTCATGTGTATGGTGCATTAGCTATGAAGTTGTCTGTAACCCAAGCCATTGAAAGACCTGTAAATACCTAGGAGCTGTGAGTTGCCTGGCCAACTTAATACTTGAGTGTGCACATCCTGAGAAATAAACAAATGACTTTTTAAAAAAAGTCCATCATATGGAAACATATAACACATTTTGTTTATTCATTCATCTGTTGTTGGATATTTGGGTTATGTCCACTTTTTAACTATTATAAATAATGTTGCTGCGCATGGGTGTTCAAGTGTCTGAGTTCCTGCTCTCCATTATTTGCCATGAGCTTGGCATTGATAGACAATATGGTAATGTTGTGTTTAACTTTGTAAGAACCATCAATTTTCCATTGTAGCTGCACCATTTTAGATTCCATATCAGAAATGCACAAGGGTTCCAACACTTGTTATTTTTTGTTTTATTTTAATAATTTTAAATATAAATATATATATAAAGTGATATCTCATTGTGGTTTTTATTTACATTTCTCAAGGATTAGTAATGTTGAGCATTATTCATATGCTTATCAGTTATTTGTATATCTTCTTTGGAGGTGTCTCTTCAAGTCCTTTGTCAAATTGTGTGTGTCTGTTGTTGAGTTGTAAAAGTTCTTTATATATTCTTGCTATTTATCTCTTATAAAATATATATGATTTACAAATATTTTTTCCCATTCTATGGGTTGTTCTTTCACTGTCTGGATAGGATGATGCACAGGTTTTAATTTTGACGTTAATCAAGTTTATATTTTTGTTACTGGTGCTTTTAGGGTCATGTTCAAGAAATCATTGTCAAGAATATGGTCATGAAGCTTTCTAGAAGGGTCGTTGTTGTTGTTGTTTGTTTGTTTGTTTGTCTTTTCTTTTTTGGAGCTGGGAATTGAACCCAAGGCTTCATAGGTGTGAGGCAGGCATTTTACCCCTGAGCTACATCCCAGCCTTTTGTCGGTTTCCATACTGGGGATTGAACACAGGACACTCTGCCACTGTGCTACATCCCCAGCTCTTTTTATATTCTTACTTTGAGACAAGGTCTCACTAAGTTGCTGAGGTTGGCTTCAAACTTGCAGTCCTCCTGCCTCAGCCTTCTGAGTTGCTGAGGCTTTTGCCACCATGCCCAGCAGTGTCATGAAACTTTGTGTTTTTTTTTTTTCCCTAAGAGTTTTAGCCCTTAAGTTTCATTTCTAATCCATTTTGAGTTTAAAACACTTGTCAAAGTTCTGCATATATGTGAGGGATTATTTCCAAACTCTTTATTCTCTTCCATTAGTCTATGTGTCTGTCTTTATGCCATTGTCATACTGTTTTTTGATTATTATAGCTTTGTAGTAAAATTTGAAATCAGGAAATGAAAGACCTCCAACTTTGTTCTTTTGGCTATTTGGATAAAAATTTTTTTTTCTTTTTAAACATTTACTACTAGTAAGATTTGGGTAAAATTTTTATGTTCTGAAAAGATCAGTTCTTCTCATGTTTTTCTGGTACTGAGTCTTTTCTGCTGTTTACTGAAATGTGTATTTATCCTCTTAATTATAGAAAGAATATCCAGTCGACAATGCAGTTTTGAAGAGATTACAGTCTCTCCAACTTGATTGTGTGGCAGAACCTCCAAGCAGGTCAAATTCAGGTAACTTACCCTGTGGTGGAAATCTATTTATTCACTTATTTGTTTGCTCATTTATTTCTTTTTCTCTTTAAAATACTACTTAGAACCCTAGGAGACACAGAAGAAACTATGAAATTGGACACCTGCCTTAAAGAAATTTATGTTATATTTGGAAGTCCAGTTACATATCTTTGAAATGTTAAGTAACTGTATGCTCACCAAAATCAGAGTATCCTGAACATGAGGGACCTGATACATCTGATAGAGAGAATGTGAGAGTTCAGAAGAAAGAAGGGGACATGTGGGATTCCTGGAAGAGGTTGATCTGGAGCACAGGTGGATGCTTTTTACATTATGCCCAAAAAGAAGCCACTTCCATCTGATCTGGGACAAACGACTTAATTATAAACGTTATTCATAAAAATCATAATAATTGTTCATGTTTCCATAGGACTTTTAAAGAATGAAAGAGTCCATGGGAAGTATGTAGGACAGGGCTGTGGCTGTTCTTATTTCCACCCTGAATTGCTCCAAGGTGACCACCATCTTCTGTGCTCCATCTAAAGTTTCTTAGTCATCCTTAGTTCCAAGGAAGACAGTCATCTCTGCAACACTTAATTTTCTATTGTTTGTTTTAATTTCCTAATTTCCCTCATTCTCTCTTGGCTGCTAATGAGAAACTCCTGTTGATCATCTGTCAAACTTGTAGAAAAGGAACCATCTACTAAATGCTTTTAACTTTTCCTTGTTTTCATTATGTTACTCTGAGGGACAGCTTCATGATGGTACTCAGGTTTTATTTTACTTTTTAGTGTTTCATGAAACCCACAATGATCATTTCTTCTTCATTATAGAACAGCCTGGTTCCCTGCACAGTTCCCAGGGACTTCAGATGGGCCCAGTGGAGGAGTCCTGGTTTTCTCCCTCCCTGGAGAACCCACAAGAAGAGAATGAGCCCTCCTTGCAGCTTAAACTCCAGGAGGAAGCAAGCTATCATGCTTTTGGCAAACGCATGGACAAGCAGACAAAACAGCAGATCAGACAGGATGTGACTTACAACAGAGAGGAGGAAAGGAGACGAAGGGTCTCTCATGACCCATTTGCACCTCAGAACCTTTATGAGAATGTTCAGAACACAAGTGGAAAAGATATTGCTTATCCCAATGCAACCAGTCCTAGTAGTGCACTACACCAGCCAACAGGGCTAACCAGCCAAACTCAGGGACCATATTGGAACACTGACTTATATAATCTACCTGGGTTTGGAATAAGAACACTGGATCCAGGTGCAAGAGTTTGGTATGGATTGAATTCCAGCCCCATGTCTAATCCGTATAAAACTCCAGTGCCTGAGACCAATCTACCAGCAAGCACACCCACCATTCCGTTCTACTCCTTTCCATCAACAGGTAAACTGACCTTTAGGAATCACAGTCTTATCTTTTTTTAAAATGTTTTTGAAAATAAAGCGGCCATTACCTCTGTCATAGATTGTAAGTTATTGGTGGGAACATTGTTGATGGAGACAGAGGGCAAAAGTTGTTCAGAGTCTTCAGTTGTCAGATGCAACTTGCCACCATGGAATGATCTCTATCAGAATCCTTGGTCTGCGAATATTTCAATTTTGTCCTAGGAGTCATCCCAGCTGCCCCAGATATTGGTTACAGGTCCTTGTAATTGTTAGGCATCTTCTATTCTTAACTTGAATCACCTCAGTCTTGAATCTCTCAGTTTCCCATAGTGGGAAGATTCTTGCTTCCTATTTTTTGAAGGTGAGAAATAAGCTTTAGAAATTTTTATTTCTTATACCTTTTGTGATGAGAACTTTTCTTTGAATTTCCATATCTCTCTCAGGTGAAGTCAAAGCTAGTTGCTTGTAGTTACAGATACTCTAGAGTAGAAGTGATTTAATTTAATACCCAGTATCATTACCAAACAATACCACTTCCACCTTAGCTATCAATTTCATCTATCAATGTTATCAACCCAAGAGCCTAGGAATCATTCAATAAGCTTAGGTAGTGGAAGCTTTAAACCCATAGAACTTTCTGCACTGGGCATGTATACTCAGTGGTAGAGTACTTGTCTAGCACACTTGAGTCTCAGATTCCATTATCTTTTTTTTTTTTTTCAGTGCTGGGGATTGAACCCAGAACCTTGTGCTTGCAAGGCAAGCAGTCTACCAACTGATCTATATCCCCAGCCCCTCATTATCTTTCTAAAAGGCAAATTCTCCAATATCCTCCTGTGGAAACATTCTGGATTTTTTTCTATGGGTTTTATTATAATATCTATGGAATGTAAAATATTGGATTAGACATGAAGTGGGATCTGTGTCATACTTAATTTTGAAATGTACTTTTGTTTCCTTCTTGACTAAAACTGAAACGTCCCCATATCATCTTATTCACTTAGAATTTCATTCCATAAAAATTTCCAAAGCACTCCCCAATTTGTGCCAGCAGTTTTCTAGGGAAAGAAGAGATGTAACAGCGAAGAGATAAACAAGCTTGAGTCACTTCCCTCATGGAGCTTCAATTCTTGTGGTTAAAAGACAGTGCATAAACCATTATAGTATATAAGTGTTATTCATTGTACATTACACATCAATAACCAAAGCTCACTAATTTGGCACCCAAAACCTTTTTCTATTCTCACTCTTCCTCTGCTACTGGTTCTGCCAACCAAGAATATACAAGACTCTCACTCCTTAATTCTGAGATGCTCTCCATTGGGAAAGGAAGATTTCAGTCTAGAAGCAATTTTCTGTCTAGTAGAATTTTTTATTTCTGACCCTAAGGATGATTTTGTAAAGTACTAAGTTTATAAATGAATAAGTAGAGTTTTCATTGCAAATGTAACTAATTCTTCTATTTGCTTTTGCTGTCATCAAGTAGACCTGACTCCGCACCAAATGTGAGTTTTCTAATTCACCCTTCTGTATAAGGAGGGTGTGTCTGTACCTATAAATACAGAAGAGAAATATTTCTTCATTTTGATGAACTCTCCCAGGATCCTTCCTTTTATTCAGTGCACTACATTAAGTAAGGTTGGAAAGGGACAGCTCACATGACTCAGTTAGGAGACCTGAGATCTAGTCCTGTGGGTGGCATTCATTATCTCCACGACTGGGCAAATCATCTTGCCTCTCCAGTGTTCATTATCCTCATTTACAAATAAAAATGTGACATTAGAAGGTTTACACATTGCAAGCTCTCTTGTGTTTCTAATATTGCATTAGTTTCTCCATTTCACAACTTTTCTGGGTTTTCCAGTGACCATATTTGGGCTGGAAGCCTGCAGAAAGCACTAATTCAAGAGCAGGCTTCTGAGTGGAGAGGTGCAACATAAAATCCTGGCGCTGCGTCAGGTACCGTCTGACTTAACCTCAGTTTAACAGCCTGTGGTTAACTGTTAGTTAACAGAGTGTCAGCATAAACTAGGACAGTGGGCTATGAGAATTAAATGGGATAAGGCAATTCATTGCTATGCCTGATAATGTACTGAGTGGCCAATAAATGGTAGCTGCTGTTGTCATCACTGTTATTATTCTTAATAAACATCACTTGCAAAGACAAGGTCTTTAAAGCTGGAAGGTACTTTAGAGACTAGTCAGGGATTCTTTACAATGATTCAGTTTCAGCAGTTTCATGGAACCATCCCAAATTACAGGCAGACACTATGTGTACACATTGTACATTTCTTACATCTTTCAGTAGAGATGGTGCCTAGTTCCTTTGCCGTTATCAGAGATTTAATGAAGTGAGTGTGGTGTCCACTCCATCTGGGCTGCCTAGTTGAGGGCCAGATGTGCTGAGGTTTCCCAGCTAAATTTAATATACCTTCTTGCTTAGAACTGTCTTCTCTTCCTCCTCTCTCCTGCAAAGATCTGCTAAATGTTTCATAGTTACAGTACTGACATTTGATAGGGTTCGACCCAGCATGAATTTGGGTTTGGGTTTTGTTGTATAAAGGAGGCGTACCCTTAACAGGTATGTGTGTAGTGGGATCCTGCTGGGAAGTGTGGTTGAGCCTTGTGTTCTTCATCTGCCCCATTTTCTGACTTGGTAACAGCCCCATTGGTAGAACACCCGTAGCATAAAATCAACCATCTTAAGCATTTTTAGGTGTACAGTTCAGAGGCATTAAGAACATTCACAGTTGTACAGCCATTGCCACAACCCATCTCCACATGTCTTCATCTTCCCATTAAACACTAACTCTCCATTCCCTGACCCTCTCTCCCCACCATACTACTTTCTGTCTATGAGTATGACTACTCTGGGTACCTCTTATAAGTGGAATCATACAGATTTGTCCTTTTGTAACTTGGTTTACTTGATTTAGCAAATGTGCTCAAAGTTCATGCATATTGTAGCATGTACCAGAATTTCCTTATTATGCCAGTTGCAGTGATATATTGCCTATAATTCCAGCATTCAGGGCAGCAAAGAGACCCTCCACCCCGCATCTCAAAAAAATGGAAAAAAAATTCCTTCTGTTTAAGGCTAAATAGATTCATTGGGTATATATACCACATTTTGTTAATAGGCACTTGGTTTGCTTTACCTTTTAGCTATTATGAATACTGCTGCTATGAACATGGGAGTAAAAATATTTCTGCTTTCAGTTCTTTTAGGGTATATAAATGGAATTACTACATCACATAATCCTATTTTTAGTTTTTTTGAGGAAACTCCATACTGGTTTTCACTGTGACTGCACCATTTTATATTCCCACCAACAATGTACAAGGGTTCCATTTTATCCACATTTACACAACACTGTTTGTTTGGTGGTTTTAGAGTATCCTAATGGATATGAGGTGGAGTAGCCACATTTTAAGGACAAAGATATTAGGGGATGGTATAGGATAATTAGTGTAATTTAAACATTTGAAGTAAACCTCTGCTCCTTTACCATGCCATGTTTTTTCTCTTGCTTTCAATCTTGATGCACTTACTTGTGTGTTTCTTTCTCTTCAGATGAGTCCCCCAAATGTTGTATATACAATAGTACTGGCATTCAGATTGGAACCTATAATTATATGGAGGTTGGTGCAGTGGATTCACAACTAACAGAAAACACGTGTGCAAATGTGAAAGAAGAGCCACCTTCCAACTATCAAGATATCTTTGGTAAGATGTTCTTTAAAGACCCAGTGCCGGGCTGGGGATGTAGCTCAGTGATAGAGTACTCACCTAGCATATCCAAAGCCCTGTGTTCAATACCTAACACCACAAAACTAAAAAAAAAAAAAAAAAACTAACAATGTCTAGCATCCTTGACTTTTCTTACTTGTTGAGAGAGATATAATGGAATCTTAAAATTTCTCTAATGATTCTCCCTGCAAGTTATTCAGTATTTCCTCCTTTATGATACATTATAAGGAAATTATATGTCATTTCCATATAATTTCTTTGTTTTTCATACAAGGATAATCACAGTATCTAAATCATGACTTTATCGTAAAAATTAGGTGTAAAGATCTTGAAACACTGCCTGGCACATAGGAAGATCTGTAAAATCATTAAACTTTGATCATCATCAGTATTACTATTTAGACCTGAGAGAAATAGCTCTGTCAGGTCCCCATCAAAGTGGATCCTGGAAAAAGTGGAAGACTATGCCCTTACCAGCACCTCTATAATGAAAACAAGAGGGCTATCTGTTATAGGGCTTCACTCTCCAGGCCCATAACATTAATCCTAATGCACAGGCTGGGAAAAGTGGTCAAGAGTTCGAATGTTGTAAGAATCCAGTTTTCTGATTAGCCTTGGGGTTGCCAAAGTTTTTCTATAAAGGGCTAGATAGTAAATATGTTAGTCTCTGTTGGACCTGAGGTCTCTCTTAGAACTATCCAACTCCATCATGGTAGTATAAAAGCAACCTCAGAAGATATGGATGAGTGTGACTGTATTCCAGTAAAACTTTACTCACAGAATCAAGTGGGGGGCCAGATTTGATCCACAGGCCATAGTTTGCCAGCCTCTAGTCTGACTAAGCTGAAGGATAGCCTTTAAAAATACCTATAGAAGTTCTCAACTTTTAAGGAACCAAAGGTATGTTTGAGAATCTGATGAAATTCAGGGCTCCTCTCCTAAATATTCTGACAAAATTTGGGAGATACCTTGGGAGGTTTTTGGACTGCTGATAACCAGTGATGGCAACAGAAACTACGTTGTCATGGGCTGAGGAAAGAATGGGAGATGAGAGGGGGAAAAAATAGATGTCTTTGTCTTTATATTCAGCATTCTGAGATAGGGTAAGGATCAAGGAATATGGTTGGTTTTGGATGGTGGTTTTATATTTTTGTTTCCTTTATTAATTATTTTTCTGAAGAGCTGAAGGGAAAGAACCAGTGGAAAGAGAGATGGCATGGCTATAAGAGAAAAGGGGAAAGCAGTTTGGGGAAGAAGGGAAAATAAAGTTGGAAGGGGTCTAAAAATGAGCCTTGAAGAATATTGATACCTCATTCCTTGAGAAATAGGGAGGGTTTTATACAGAACCATGGTCTTAGTGTCTGATTAACTAAGAGGAAAGTGAATTGAGTAGGTAGGGTTGGGAGTTGGTGGTAGTGTAACTATGGCCAAATGTAAATAGAAAATCTTCAAAAGGATTAAAAATGTGGGTTTTCCTGTCACATCCAGGAAGGTCTAACATGGGCCATTAAGTAGGGTTGATTGGAATCTCCAATCTAATAGTCAGGGAGGGGTTTTGTTCACGACCCCATGCGCTGTGGTTCGGGTGTATTTGCCAGTAGGAAGGGTCACACACAGACTCCAGACCAGCAGGCATGTTGAATTCATACAATGAGTCAGTAACTAGATGAAGAAGCCATTTTTTTCTGCCTGCTGGTATTCTTCAATTTACTTGGGCTTTTCAGCAATCCAGGAAGCTAGATTATTCAAATGGGTTATAGCCTGACACCTTCTTTCTTTTCCGTTTGGTAGATAATACCTCTAGTCTGACTGCTAAACACTTGAACCCAGTCAGGGAAAACCTGGGAAAACACTGGAAAAACTGTGCCCGCAAGCTGGGCTTCACTGAGTCTCAGATCGATGAAATTGACCACGACTATGAGCGCGACGGACTGAAAGAAAAAGTTTACCAGATGCTCCAGAAGTGGCTGATGAGGGAAGGCAATAAGGGAGCCACAGTGGGAAAGCTGGCCTGGGCGCTCCACCAATGTTGCAGAAAAGACCTCGTGACTTCCTTGATACAAGTCAGCCAGAACTAACCCTGGAGGGGCTCTGGCAACATGAAGCAAACTCCCCTCTTAGTGAATAACCCACTGGGGGCTGTGCTACCCCAGAGCATTCAGAATTCTGTCCTCACAGATATACGTCTTTGCCTGCATTTCAGAGCTGGAGAATGGCAAGAGAAATCTGCAGCCAGCATCCCACTCTCAGGAAAGCGTGTAAGCAGGAAGCCTTCTTAATAGCCATGAACCAATTGAAAAGAGAGAAAGAGAAAGCCTAGTTGGGTGCAAAAGGGAGAAAAGAGATATTTGAGGAAGATCATTTTCTTTCGACCCATGTCATAACCCTAAATTATGCTATTCACTGAATTTCCTGGGGTTTTGGTGGAGTGATAAAAAAATTCCAGAGAATATAAAGTAAACCAGCTTTCTTATTTTGTGCTCCGTTCTCTACATAGGTTCCTCTTATAACTAACATGCAGTAAAATTCACAATTCTGTTGAAACAGAGTGTTTTTTTTTTATGACAACCACAGTTTGTCCTAAAATTATAGAATCTGTTAACTTCGGTATCAAATATTGTCACTACAGGCTCTACAAAATCGTGTATAATCCCACTCCATTATACTAAAGTATAAATTCACTGAGGGAAAGAATGCTAAAGAGGAGAAAAAAATAAAGGGGGAAAATCATTCGATTTTCCTGTCAGTTATTTCAAGAAGCTGTTACAAATTGTGACTACCACAAAAATCTTAATTTTATATGTGCTTTCCTAACATTCTAGTACTTTATGCAGTTTCCCAGCCTGTGGGCCCCAAAGAAGGAAAGTTATGTAGGAAATACCGATCTCCTCACCCCTGGGTATGATCAGAGCCTCAGGACTGATCACTGTTGAGCTGTTACCTCAGTTTACCCCAGCATACCGTAAAGATATGGTTATTTTTTTCTGTGGTTGTGAAGTTAAAAAAAAAAAAAAGACAAGTTTGAGAGCCTGGTCATTGTATCTCTAGCACTCAACCTTTCAAAGCCCTTATGAAACCCAGGAGCAAATGAAAGAACTTCTAGAACAGAAAATTGAAGCCACCCAAGACATTGGGCATTACTGCTGGCACTTTGCTAACCAGAGATATGCCATTGTGCTCAGCTCTCCCAAGATAGAGGGAGAGAAGGGCGCAGTGAGGTCAATCAGAATGTCAGGAGAGGTTCTGGTGTCTTGGGTTGATAACAGTATTGTTGGTTTTGATCCTGAATCCCCTCCAGCCTCTGCAGACACACACACCCTGAAGTGAGGATGCAAAGCAGGCTCTATTGCATTGAGCCACATACTTCTTTTTGTGGTGGGGGAGGCTGTCCTGTGCCTCTCTGCCACTCTTTAGCCTGAGGCTTGCTTCCTAACCTCTTTGCCTCAGTTTCCTCATCTACATATGATACATAAGGTTGAAGATTAAAAGAAGGTGGTGCATCATAAGGGGCCTGGCACAAAAATGGCACTTTAAAGTTTCACAATAGTACACATGAAGGACCAATTCTCAAGAATGTACTTTAAAAATTCTGACATTAGTAAAGTAAAAACTTTATGCCACCATTCTTGCTTAGCAGTAGGGTCACAAGTGTTGAAATTCTATAGATATTTTTAGCCCTCATCATCTCTGACAAGAAATCCCAATCAATTTTGAGGGAAAAAAATAGGAAATGACCCCACCAAAAATTCCTGAGAGT
The DNA here is from genome assembly GCA_020662805.1 of Glaucomys volans. NCBI lineage: Eukaryota > Metazoa > Chordata > Mammalia > Rodentia > Sciuridae > Glaucomys > Glaucomys volans. The sequence goes on from JAJEJO010000068.1 coordinate 103,392, forward strand.
CAAGTGATATTAAAGTCAAACATGTATTTCTCTTTCCTTCTATGCAGGAATTGACAGATGTGTGTTCAAAGTAGAATATAAATATGTTTGCGTATTCTTTATGTAGGTCAAACCTGTTTTTACTACTAAAGAAACCACACTGGGACTGTGAGGCACCATGCAAGTTAATTGACCTCTCCATGGCTATAACTTGAAAGTGCTATATGCATGCAGTTGCACAAGAAGGATCTCTTGGAGGAAAAATAACACAATATGTAAGGAAGCCATTGTCTAGATCGTTCTTGCCAAGCCTAGACAGTAGCCACAAATCTTGCTAAGTATTCCCAGTTAAGGCAGGCCAGATTGTTACCCAGACTTATAGTTGCTTTTTTTTTATAAATATATATAGCCAGGGTATAGTTGCTTTTTTTTTTTCTCTACTGAGCTTTCAGTTGTCGATGTTTATAATCTTTCTAAAGCTTAAATCATACACTTAAAAAATAGTGACAAAATACATAAAACTTTTACCAACTTAACTCTTTCAAGTGCACAGTTCAGGGGCATCAAGTGCACACACATTGCTGTGCACACACCACCATCCATCTACAGAACTCTCTTCATTTTGCAGCACTGAAACTCATATATTAAACACATTTCCCTCACCACAGCAGCTCCTGGAAACTCCCATTCTACTCTGTAAATTTGACAACTCTAGGAATCTCATGTACAAGGTCCTCATGGTTTACCCATGTTTAGCATGTGTCAAGATCTCCTTTGTAAGACCTAGGTAGGTGTTAGACCAAAAACCCTGCACATACTGGAAGAAAAGGTAGGCCCAACATTCCAACATATTGGCTCAGGAAGGGACTTCCTTAATAAGACCCCTAAAGTGCAAGAAGTAAAATCAATAGTCAATAAATGGGATGGCATCAAACTAAAAAGTTTCCTCACAGCAAAGGAAACAATCAAGAGCAGGAAGAGGAAGCCTACAGAATGGGAGAAAATCTTTCCCACCTGCACCTCAGATAGATTATTAATTTCCAGGATATATAAAGAACTCAAAAAGCACCCAAAAAAACCCAATTAATAAATGGACAAAGAACTGAGCAGCCATTTCACAGAACAAGAGATATGAATGGTCAACAAATATATGAAAAAATGTTCAGCATCTCTAGCAATTAGAGAAATGCAAATTAAAACTAAACTGAGATTCCATCTCACTCCAGTCAGAATGGCAATTATCAAGAATACAATTAACAATGTTGGCAAGGATTTGGGGGGAAAGGTACACTTTTACATTGCTGGTGGGACTGCAAATTGGTGCAACCACTCTGGAACGCCGTATGGAGATTCCTCAAAAAAGTTGGAATGGAGCCACAATTTGACCCAGTTATCCCACACCTCTGTATATATCCAAAGGAATTAAAATCAGCATACTACAGTGATGTAGCCACATCAATGTTTATAACAGTTCAATTCACAATAGCTAAGCTATGGAACCAACTTAGGTGCCCTTCAACAGATGAATAAAGAAAATGTGGTATATATACACAATGGAATACTACTCGGCCATAAAGAAGAATAACTATGACATTTGCCAGTGAATCAATGGATCTGGAGACTATCATGCTAAGTGAAGTAAGCCAGTCCCCAAAACCCAAAGGTTGAATGTTTTCTCTGATTGTGGAAGCTAATCAACAGTAAGGCAGGGGAGGTAGGGGGAAGAATAGAGGTACAGTGGATTAGACAATGGGGAATGAAGGGAAGGGAGTGGGCATAAGCAAAGACAAGACAGTGGAATGAATCTGGCATAATTGTCCCATGAACATATATGCAAACAACACAGTGAATCCCACCACCATGTATATCCACAAGAATGGGACTCAACTAGAATAAGATATATTCCATGCTTTTATAATTATATCAAAATGTACAACTAAAAGAACCAATTAAAAAAAATTTCCTTGTTCAAGCTAAGTATATTCCATGGCATGAATGCACCACATTTTATCCATTCATCAGTTGATAAGCACTTGGGTTGCTTCCACTTTTTGGCGTTTGTGAATAGTGCTGTTAATGAATACTGGTGCACAAATATCTGAAGCCCCCATTGTTTTGGATATATACTCAAGAACAGAATTGCTGGATCATAGGGTAATTCTCTATTTAACTTTTTTAAGGAACCAAGATCTTGACCATAGCAGCTGAGCCATTTTGCATTCCCACCAACAGTGCACAAGAATTTCAATTTCTCAATATCCTGGGCAACACTAACGTCTGTTTTTTGTTTTTAACATTTTTTTAGTTGTAGATGAACACAATACCTTAATTTTATTTATTTTTTTATATGGTGCTGAGGATGGAACCTCAGTGCCTCACACGTGCTAGGCAAGTACTTTGCCACTGAGCCACAACCCTGGCTCTGTCTTGTTTTTTAACAATAACTATCGTAATGGATATAAATGGCATGCAGAAGAAAAAATTAGGTTCCACCATCCCTAAATGCCAATGTACACCAACGGACCTTTAGCACCAGCTATAAAGCAGGGACTTCACTTAATCTGTCAGAGGCCCGGCCTGGATGCCCTCCCAGTGAAGGCAGGATGGCCAGGGACCTTAGCTCCCCAGGGGCCTTGGTCACCACCATAGCAAAAGGCTAGGATGGGGTGACTGGAACATCCTCCCTGTGAGCCACAGATAGCACTTAGGATAGGATCGAAGCCCGCCAGCTGCTGAAAGGTTTAAGGCAGGACCGCGCATGGGCCGTGGCAGGCCAGGGTGTCACGTGACTGCAAGCTGAGCTGCGCGTGAGGTAGAGGGGTGGGCCGCGACACAGCAGGCGCCTCGGGGGCGTGGCGTGGAGGACACGGGGCGGGCTAGCGAGCGACGGCCATAAAGTTCTGCGCATGCGCGTTCCCAGCAGAGGTGCAACCTAGGATCATGGCGGTGAGGCTGTGCTACCGAGGCGGACCGCTACCGCGGCTGCTCTTGTCGCCTCAGAAGCCCAGGATTTACGTCCCCGCGGCTGGTCGTATGGCCGCGTACGGGTAATGGCGCCCTCCCGCCATCGGGGAGCCCTAGCGTTGCGCGCTCGGGGGTCAGCGGGAGGGGCGCGCTGACCCAGGTGGACCCGGTTGCATATATGGGGTCGTGGGCGAGGTCTGGCCTCCCTCTGGCCCTTCATTCCCCGAGATCCCGCATCCGGGAGCACTCCGGGAGTGCCTCAGCTGTGCCTCGGCCTCAGACCTGTGACTCTGGAGCTTAGGGGTTGAGACGGTGGTCAGTGTGCAGACGAAGGGGGCCGGAGAGGTAAATTTGCTATTAGTCACAACTAACTCGTAACAAACCCAAGCCTCTTGTTCTCAGCCGGTTCCTCTTTCAGCCTGAAAATGTCTGGGGCCTGTTAGCTGGCGTAGAACTGATCAGGCTGAAGTCGTGAGTCCCAAGTCTCCTGAGTCTTTATTTGGCCGATCTCAAACTTTAATGTGTAAGAGAATCACCTTGGGAATCTTTGAAATTTCAGAATCCCAGACCTCACCCAGAGATTCTGAAATAGATTTGTGGAGAGATCCAAAAATTTCCTTTTTTCTCTTCTGTCCTTCCATCTCCCTTACAGATAAAACAGTAACAAAAACCTGGATTAATCTCTGGCCTGGTGCTGGTTCCAAGAGATTCTGGGCAGAAAAATGTGGATAGAGTGGCCTGAAACTTGCTTTACTGTATTCTTTACATAATATGCCTACACATGTACGTGCACACTCATATACATACACAATACATGTATGCAATTAAATGTCGATAGGTCAATTCCATTAGTGACTTGTGGGGAAAAATGAAATATTTGATTGGTAACTGGCATTTAGAATTTTACTTGATGTAATGTGGAAAGTACTAATTTCAAAGAAGAAAGATGGAGGGTAAATCTGACCACCTTTTAAAAATTTTCATAGTGTAATTGACTAGTACTTAAGTTTCATATTTGACTTAGTTTTATTATTTCAGGACTATTTTTATACAGATGGAAAAACATGTAAGTGGCTGCAGCTACGTAAATCAACAGTGAAAAATGGGCATTGTATCTAGATTCCTGTTTTCAGAAAAGGATTGAGATAAGGTTACTGTGATTGTACCCTATCATAGTCCTGATGAGCAATTTAATGGTCACATTAAGGCCCTGTCCACTGAGCAGACCTATGCATCATTCTTCCTAAATTAACCCTGAAAAACAGGTTTCTCCAGATTTTCTCCTGCAGGTGCATATGCAGTTGCAAACAGATATGATATGTAATCTGAGACAATGAGCAGTGGTATTCGTTAGCCCTGAAACAAGGCTGCAGCCCCATTAGTTGATAAAAACACTCCTGTAAAACAAAAAGCAACAGCAAACCTGCTTCAGAACAGCCAGTGTCCAATGTGTATGCCAAAAGCTTGTTTGTAAGTCTATTTGGAACTTTGACCCTTATTTAATAATTAAGGAAATTTGTTCCTGGATCAGGTAAAAAAAAAAAAAAAAAAGTTTTCTCCCTGAAATTGTATGTTATATACAGTTACAATATGAATAATTTACAACATCTAACAATCTGCCTGAAGAAAAATATTTTCTGAGTTCAATCTTGGAGTGCCCTGTCCCATATCCCTTCCTTCGCTGAAGCCTGCCACCACCCTCTCCCTACCTGGCAGTCAGACTGTGTTCTGCCCCAGTGCCTGAACCCTGACAGGGACTCTGTTCAGCCATGAGGGTAGAGGGAAAGCTTGGCCTCTGGAGTTCAAATAGCTATATTACCACCACTTCCTATCTGTGTGGATGCAGCCAAGTTACTTAACCTCTCTGAGCCTCCTGCCTTTCAGAGTTTGTGAGGATTTGAAACAATGGATTTAAAAGGCCTAGGACATAATAAATATAAGTATTTAGTGGGTACAATTAGTAATGATTCAAATAATAAATAATAAAAAGTAAAACTAAATTATCAAAATTCATTTGAATTCAAGCCCCTGGGGTGGATAATACTTTATTGTAGTTAATGGTTACTTTATATAAAATAGCTGAATATAAATGATTAGGACTTTTGAACTGAGGGTGTGTCTTATTAAGTGGCCCCCATTTTTATTTTTAAAGCAAAGTGCTGAGGCTCTGGGGTCAGACCCTCAGGTGCTTGTCTTGGCTTGGCAGAGCACCACAGTGTAGGCAAATTACTCTGTTCTCTAATCAGATTCCTCCATGGTAAGATTAGGTTAAGTATAATGTGTCCCTCTGAGGGAAAAATGACCTAAAGTAGCTCTTAGCAGACAGAGTGCTGATAGAGTAACAGGTTAGGTTTAGTTTAACTACTTTCTGGAAGCTGTTGTATCCTTGCTTCCCCCCATAGTAATGTCTGCCTGTTTGAGGAAAACAGCTCAACCGCCCTCTACAAGTGCATTCTTCCTTCCTTTTCACAAAATTGTCTATTTAGTCTCTCAGAAAAGGGAGTCAAAGACAAATCCAAGATAGGATGCTTTGAGAGAGATACAGGATTTTTTTCCCCTACAATAACTCGCTACAGTTGTTCTCACTCTTGGTTGCCTATTGGAATCTCCTGAAGAAATTTAAAAACATAATTGCCTAGCTTCCACTCCAAAGATTTGGATTGTAGCATAATCCATGCATCAAAGATTTAGAAGTTTGCTGGGTGTGATGGTGCACACCTATAATCTGAGTGGCTCAGAAGGCTGAGGCAGGAGAATCAGGAGTTCAAAGCCAGCTTCAGCAAGAAGCAAGGTATTAAGCAACTCGGTAAGACCTTGTCTCTAAATAAAATACAAGATAGGGCTGGGGATGTGACTGAGTGGCCTAGTGCTTCCGAGTTCAACCCCACCACCACCACCACCAAAAAAAAGAGAGATTTAGAAGTTTGCTAAATGGTTCAAATCTAAGATTGAGTCCCACTGAAGTATTAGGAGACAGAAGATGCTCTTGGAAAAAGGGGTGCCGGGCGTGGTGGCACATTCCTATAATCCCAGCACTTGGGAGGCTGAGGCAGGAAGATCGTGAGTTCAAAACCAGCTTCAGCAACTTAGCGAGGCTGTAAGCAACTCAATGAGACCCTGTCTCTAAATAAAATACAAAATAGGGCTGGGGATTTGGCTCAGTGGCCGAGTGCCCCTGGGTTCAATCCCCAGTACCAAAAAAAAAAGGGGGGGGGATGAGTGGGCAGCCATGGAGATGTTAGTGCAGCTGGGTTGAACTTGGTGACTTCCACCTACATCCCAGGGTCTCCTCTACCCACTGGCTTCTCTTTGATAAGACTCCACACACTGCATGGTAAGTGCTGATGGCTGGCTATTTACCCATCTCCTGCTGGCCTCCAAGCACATGAGCACATATCTTTAGTGCCCACCGCCAGGTAGGTGTTCAGGAAGTGCATGAATTAATGGTACAGTAGAGTTTGATGTTTCTGAAAGTAGATAACCAGGGCTCTGCCATAGAGTTATTGAATGTCCTTCAGGATTGTCCTCAGGCATGTTTTTAAATCTTCACTGGTGATTCTAACCAACACAACTGCTTCAGAACTCCTGGGTTAGAGAAGAGATTTTTTTTTTTTTTTTTTTAATAAGAGGGGAGAAGAGGTGGAAAAACCAAATTGACAGCCAAAGGAGAAGAGATTAATATTTTTTTCTTCATTGTGTTTGCAGTGCTGGGGATCAAACCCAGGGCCTTGTGCATAATAGTAGGCAAAGATCTACCACTGAGCTATACCCCACAGCCTATAATTTTTGTTCTCTAAATTTTCTGAAGTTTTCTGTTTTTTCCTACCTGAGAATTTTGGGAAATTTGGTGTCTTAAATGTGGTTCAAGTAATAAACACAGCAGAGCCATTGAAGGCCTGGTCATGCACATAACTATTAATCTGAGGCCTGACCACAACTCTAAAGGCCTTTGATAAGCTGGAGGTAACGTGCTATAGTCATTTCATGAGTATATAAGCATTCTGTGAAAATAAGCATTCAGTAATTGTTGTTATTATTTTTTTTTTTAATGGTATTGGGATGGAACTCAGGGGCATGCTTTACTACTGAGTACATTCCCAGTCCTTTCTTTTCTTGTTTGTTTTAATTTTGAGACAGGGTCTTGCTAAATTGCTGAGGATCTCACTAAGTGACTAAGGCTAGCCTCAAATATGTGATCCTCCTTCAGCCTCCCAAGTCACTGGAGATTACAGGCATGTGCCCCCTGTCCAGCAGTACCTGTTATCTTTAAAAATAAACCTTTTTGTTATGTTTGCTGTTGATTTGCTTTTGTTCACAAATAGTCCTCATTTTTTTTCTTCCCACTTAGAGATTCATGAAAGGTTTTTGTCAACTTCCATTAACCCCAAGGGATGGACTGATGTGACAATGCAGGTTCCTCTGATCCAACAACATACAAGGTGGTTGATGACAAAGCAACGTGGCAGTGTGTCCTCCAGCTCAGCTGCAGAACCCTTTACCATTTGGCCCCAATCATAGACCTGTGCCTTTATACTCCTGCTAACTGAACATCAACTTGTCCCCACCGCTCCTGGGCCATGGATCATGCTATTTTTGTCTTCTAGAAATGCCCTTCCTACCACATTCTTTTTTCAGAATTTCACCCACCTTTGGAAGTTCATCTGTAAAGCTACTTTTTAAGCTACTTTTTTCTCTCCTTTCAGATCCCTCTGTCCAACCCTGATATGATCTCTGCCTCCCCTCTAAGCCATCTTCCAAGTCTTCTGCCTTTGAAAATCCTTCCCTGACATTGAGTTGCCATTATGCTGAAATCTCTAGTTCTTTTAAGTAACCAAGAGAACAGGCGATGGTAATAATTAGAGAAATTCAGAATGGGAAATCAAAATATAGATACCACCAAGTGCAGAGGGAAGTTAGTTTTCCTTTTTTTTTTTTTTTTTTTTTTTTTTTTTGCAGCAGAGACTTGGGAGTGATCATGGAAGCGGAAAGAAAATCCTGTGAGTCAGTGCCCTTCAGAGATGCAAAGAGCTTGAGGCAGCAACACTCAGTCCTGAAAATTGACTGGCTTTGCACATTGAGAAGGGTGGGGAGGGCACTCTCCATTATGCATAATATCCTCGCAGTGCAATGTGACTTTCATGAGCATGTTCTTGGCACTGCAGGAAAGGGAGCTCCTAAAAATCCTCCAGGGCACAGGAGTAATAAAGGGAAGTGATGGTGCCGTGCACATTATTGCTAATGTGAGCTGTGCAAATGGTAGTCATCTCTGTTCAGGGAGTGGCCTCATTTAATTTAGGAAACACAGGCAATACCAATAAGAACTTTCATCCCATCCAGGTGCCTCAAAACTCTTTTCCTCAGTCATAACTGCTTCCCTGAGGGTTTGCAGAGTAAATCTTTTGTTTTTCTCATCTCTCCTTCTAGACTGAGTGAATGTGCACAAATAAATGACAGTTTTCTGAAATGAGCCTTTATTAGTAGAGCACATTTATTTGTTTCTATCCTGAGCCTAAGATATCTAAAGCCATCCTAACAACAAAAATGAATTCCTCGGAGGAACAAGATGTTAATAAAAAGTATATTGACAGAGTCTGTATTATACTAAAACTGCTTAATGGCATGATTGTTGCTCCTCTAATATTTCTGAAATGAGCTTATGTTATGTCAGGCCTTCTTATTTCCCATTTCTGTCTTATAATTTTCCAGATAGGTGTGTGTTAAGATTAGATGTAGCAGTGTTCAAAATTTTTCTCCTGCGTTCTTTTTTTACTTGAAGATGGCAAATCAGATGAAACTGAAAGAGGAAACAAGAACCTTGTCTTTTCAAAAGTGCTGCATTTCAGCAGTCATCTTGACCAAGAGCAGAGGTCAGGGTGAGGAGTATGTAAAAGAAAAAGGAAGTCTGGTTGATTTCAATATATTGACAGTCTACTAGAAGAGATGTGGCTCCTCCTAGCATCTGTCCTAGCATGCCATCATGTCTCTTCTGCATGTCCCTAAGTTATCTGGCAGATTTGTACAGGGGTCTTATATGTGCCTTATTGGTGTATATCCCTGGACAGTCTGATTTGGAGCTTCTAGAAAAGCAGCTGAGAATACCTATACAGCCCATACATCCTCAGGCAGGAGAGGTGCTGGTCATAGCCCTGTCCTGAGGTCTATGACCAGCAGTGTCCTGTGCCAAGCAGTGTCCAGTTAGATTCTGGATCATGAATGGAGTCTACAGAAATGGCTACTTAACAGTCAACACAGGAATATTTTAGCCTCTTAAAAACCAGTAAGTTCATTTCAGTACAGATGGATGTTTCTGACTAGAGCCCTCCTGGAGCTGATCGGATGACACCAGAAGCCCTGAGATCACCAGGGCCTTTCCTTGGGTCTCCTGGGATCAGTCTTGTCCTCAGGAATGCCACCAATACTGCTGAACATCCTGGTTGCTGCTCTAAACGTGCTGAGGTGGAGAAAGGGCTCTGGGTTCTGTGCCTCTGGTGCCCCACATCAACCTACACATGAGCATCACTGGCTTCCAGCTCCTGGGCATGTACCTTGGGCCTATAATATAGCCACTGAATTCAGCAAACCTCTCAGTGCTTGTGTAGGGTGAGCTCCAGGCTGGGTGCTGCAGCATATTCAAACATGAAGACAGTTCATTTTGCAGTCTGTTAAGGTACAAACTCAAGTCACTGTTTAGGATTGGAAAGCTGAGGCACAAATCAATCCAAGAAGTTTGAGAGGGGTGCTGGAACTGACTCATGCATGTAAAAGGGCAGTTTTATCACATTGATAAACTTGTGCTAATTAATTTTCCTTTGGTGATTTCTTTTTCTTCCAGAACCTCAGTAACCTCTGCTAAAGTGTCTGTGAATGGCGTTCAGCTGCATTATCAGCAGACTGGAGAGGGCGAGCATGCAGTCCTGCTGCTTCCTGGGATGTTGGGTCTGATGTTTTTTAATTGAATCCTTTGGCATGCTGTATAATCTCTCTGATGCAGTCATGATACTAGACACCAAATATTGATTACTGATTTTAGTGCTTTGCTGGAATATTTTAAGGGATATTTGCTAAAATCAAATGCATGATTTGGAAAAGTAGATAACTTTCTATCATGTTTTTTTGTATCCCTTTAAGTACCCAGTTTTTCCCACATGAGTATACTGTGAAACCAGTTGCCTGTAATTTGGGAGGGTAACATAGGTCAGAGGTCAAGAAAAGCAGGTGGGAAGAAGGAGTAGGTGAAGGAAGACAGCATCAAGAAGTTTTCAAGGTTGTAAGACTAAATAGTGCTAAAACCGGGACAGATAGCTCACTATTCTGGTTGATATGTTCAGTTAAAATAAGAACTAAGGAGTGGGAATGGTGGCATATGCCTGTAATCCTAGCAACCTTGTAGGCTAAGGCAGAAGGATCACAAGTTCAAGTCAACTGCAGCAGCAAGACCTTATCTCAAAATAAAAATTTTAAAGATCTGGGAGTATAGTTTAGTGGTAGAGTGCTCCTGGGTTAAATCCCCAGTATCACTCCACCCCCCTCAAAGAAATGTAAGGAAAAATAAGCTTAAAGTCTTTTTGAAAATCAAAACTAGATTATCATATTACCCTCCCTTAATGTGTATGATAAAGGGTATAGTAAATGCCTTTGGATTTCAATTTTGGTTTACAGAACAGTAGTCCAAATGTAGAAAGTCAGAGAAAAATGTACAGCAATCCCAGGACATCCAGAATTTAGTTTTATAGGATCTAGTATTGTTGCTTTATTCTTTTTAAATTTTTTTAATTTGTTCTAATTAGTTATACATGACAGTAAGAATGCACTTATGCACTTTGATATATTGTACATAAATACGGTATAATTTCTCATTTTTCTGATTGTACATGTTGTAGAATCACATCCATCATGCAGTCATATATGTACCTAAGGTAATAATGTCTATTTTATTCTGCTATCCTTCCTATCTCCGTATCCCTTCCCCTCCTTTCACTTGCCTCTCCCTAATCTAAATAACTCTATTCTTTCATAGCATCCCCCCAACCTCTTTTTTGAATTAGCATCTGCATATCAGAGAAAACATTCCACCTTTGGTTTTTTGGGATTGACTTATTTCGCTTAGCATGATATTCTCCAGCTCTATCCATTTACCTGCAAATGCCATAATTTCATTCTTCTCTAAAGCTGAATAATATTCCATCAAATATTAATACCACATTTTCCTTTATCCATTCATCTATTGAAGGGCACCTAGGTTGGTTCCATAGTTTAGCTATTGTGAATTGAGCTATAAACTTGGTTTTGTTAAATAATCCCATGTATACTTCCGTGTGATTTATTTATATCTCCTAAAATAAATTTCTAAAACTTTTCAATTAATTGATGTTTCTGTTTGATCAAGCCTCAGCTGATGTGGTACTGTGGTAGCTAGTGAGATGTCTATGTCTAGGTAGTATTTAGTATCCTTTTTTATCTTAAGCTATTGTAATGAAGGAGGACATTTATTCTAATCACCATTACCAAGTTAAAGTCATCTGTCAGAACAACTTACTAGGTCAGAATTGTTTTGTCCATTATTTTAATATTAACAATCATTAACCAGGTATAAAAACTTATATCCCAATTTTTGTTTATGTAAAACATTAGCATGCTTCTAAAATTTAAAAATAAAATAGTGAGTCTCCTGTCTGTCCCCATGAGCCCCTTTCCCATGGGCTATTCAGGTATAATGTACACATGTTTAAGGTTATAGTATTGTTGCATCTGGTCTTCAAATGTATACATATGTGCCAGAAAACAAATGTCTCATTATTTCTGAAATTGATCGTTTAGCCTGCTCCCTTGCCCATCTCCATACCTTCTGCCCCTCCTTCAAGATAGTTCCCATCAAAAGTCTCCCCAGCCAAGGGACATAAGGGAAGCCATGTGTCAGAGCAGTAGACTGAGACTGGAAATCCACTGATTGGGTTTTGACTTGGGTTTCCTGAATGATTTCGCAAGGAAGGGATGCCTTGCCAGGAAGAATGATGGACCGTGATGATTTTAAGTGATTCTGCACCAGCAGGAAACAAACTTTCTAATAAAGCTAGTTTATCAGGCAAGGTGTTTAGTATTCTTTGTGGCCTAAGGTCTGTGTCCTCAGAAATCAAGCTGACTTTACTAGTAAAATGGTGACCTGTCCCTAGACTGAACTCTTTCGAGTGGCCTTCTACCCTGCAGTGGATATAAGCACATAACATCTTGAGTGGCTGCAGTGAGTTGGGGACTGCCAGTCAAAGCTACCATGGTTTCAAGAACATAGTTCTACCTGTTAGTCTGGGCTGTTTTGTACTACTTTGATGTCACTTGATTTCTTCTACCACCACCACCATTTCAGTGTTTCACTTTAGTTTTCTGGTTTTGATTGTAATTACAAAATAAAATCTTCAGGGCTATTCACATTATCTTGTTTTTTTTAAAACCAGATTGTGAATCAAATTTGTTTAGAGAATTTATTGGGATCTTTCTCATTTGCCAAGTCATTTCTTTAAAAAAAAGCTGGAAGTGTAACATATCTATAAGTTTATTTCTGTACAGTTGCATTAATTCTTTAGAAAAAAGAAAAGGGGCACGTGTTAAACTGAAGAGGTATGAAAAGTGCTGAATACTGAACCAAATGAAGGATCAGCCCCTGTCCTTCTCAGAATATCCACTAGGGGGCGATCTGAGGCAGGTTTGAACTCCACCAAGAAAGGAAGTCTGCCTCTGGCTAAATGGATTTAATCATTGCAAGACTACTTTCTTGATTGTGTTCTGGTGGCTTACTTTTAATAGAAACCAATCACTTTGTTTTAAAATTGCTATTGCTTCTGTTTTCACTCTGATTTGTTTCCTACAATGAAAGAATTCACCAGAGCATAACCAAGTGGTTATTTTCAGGAAGTGGAGAGACTGATTTTGCACCCCAGCTTAAGAGCCTAAGTAAGAAGCTCTTCACTGTGGTGGCCTGGGATCCTCGAGGATACGGACATTCCAGACCCCCAGATAGAGACTTCCCAATGGACTTTTTTGAAAGGGATGCAAAAGATGCTGTTGATTTGATGAAGGTGGGTCCCAGAGAAATGCTCAAGGAAGGGAGGGTGACTGGGCCTGTCTTCATTTGTTTTGCTTAATTTTTGTTTTTCTTTCTTTCTACAAATGCAATACCATATGATTGCTACAGAAAATCCAAATGGTTCAAATAGATCTAAAGATGAAAATAGAAATATTCCACAATCCAACTATTTAGAAAACACTACTGACACTTTAATACTTTGCCTTGCTGGCCAGTCTTACAATAAATATAAACATACATACAAAACATAGTTTTGTACGATGGCATCATGCCATTCCTGATGTTCTTCCAACCTACTGTTTTCATTGAACAATTTACAGAGAAGATACCTTGGTGTCCATAAATGTACTTTTGCATCTGTTTTATAATAGGTACCTGCCACAGTTGTCTCCCCTTGTCCACAGTTTCACCTTCTGTGGTTTCAGTTACTCATGGTCAACTGTGGTTCAAAAATATTAAGTGGAAAATTCCAGAAACAAACAAGTCATAAGTTGTTTTTCACTCTTTTTAAAATTAGAATTAAAATTATTTTTTCACTGATACATAAAATATAAAAATTGTACATATTGGTTGGAAATATAAGTCAGTGGTAAAGTGCTTGCCTTGCATTCATGAGGCCCTGGATCTGATGCCCAGCACTGGAAAGAAATTCATATATATATGTATATGAATATTAATATATATTATGGGCATATATATTATGGATGTGTATATATGCATATTAATAGGGACATGATGTTTCAACATATATATACATTGCATATTTTTAAAATCATGTTAAATATATCTCTTCAGTTATCATTTCTTTCATTTCTTTATGGTTTATCATTTCTTTCAAAGTACTTCTACTTTTTGAAATGTAAGTTTATTATTGTTAATCTGTAGTCACCTTACTGTCCTAAGGTTTAACTTCAAGACCATTCTTAGTAGTATGACAAAATCCTACACAGTTCTGCTCCATCCCCTCCTGCCTGGGACATGAATCATCCCTTTATCCAGTATATCCACCCTCTACCACATGTGTGTATAAAACAAAATGTAGCACATTTGGCACTATTTTCAGGCATTCACCAGTAGTCTGGGAGTGTATGTGAGTGTTCCCCATAGATAAGAGGGAACTACTGTATTTCACTGTATGGATGCACTGTGTCTTGTATCATCTGTTATCTAATGAAAGATTAGTTAATTTTTAAGTTGCCTTTTTTCTTATAAAAGTATGATAATCATTCTACTGTCATGGACATTGTGCTTCTTACTTTTTTGCTATTTTAAACAATGTTGTAGACTTCCTGGACCCCTCTCCTGGTACATGTGTGCAAGAATTTTGTGCAAATTTAGGAGACAGTGTGCTGGGTTATAGAAGATATTAATATTTATTTTTAGAAGTTAATACCAAATTATTTCCCTTAGTAGTTACACTGATATATAATCCTAATGGCAAGTATCTTGGACTAACACTTTTTTTAACTTTAATCTTTCCAGGCATTCTACGTTTAATTCTAGGCAACATCTCCCAAACATAATTTTTGTCAGTTTTCTCTGCCAAATACATTTTCATTCCCTGGTTGATTCACCCAAGGACCCACCTTGTGACACTGGTTCTCTTCTAACCTGTCTCTAGTCGACTCTTCCCACAGTTGTAGTCAATGGCTGCACACATGCCCTACTTCATTTCATCCAACAAACCTCAGGTCCCCTCTCTAATCCACATAATTGCTCTCATATCCTTGTTCAGGAGTGCACATGTGCACACATGCACACACACAATCTGTCATATCCAAGTACAGCTGATCTCCATTGATTCTATTCCTTTGACATTTTATCCAACCAGAAGATGTAATTCCCTCTATTCCCTCATAATTTAAAACAGCTGTTCTCAAATTCCTATGACAATTATATTTTCACTAAAGCTAATTGAGAGAAAACACTGTCATCAAGTAGTAGACTCTAGGTACTAGGGATTAAATCCAGAGAAGCTCTACCACTGAGATACACCCCCAGCCCTTTTTAGTTTTACTTTTGATACAGAGTCTCACTAAGTTGGTGAAGCTGGCCTTGTAGCCCTTCTTCCTCAGTCTTCTGAGTCGCTGGGATTACAAGCAGACATCATCACACCCAGTTAGGATTCATCTTTGGTACTCCAGAGCCCCCTGTATTGATTCTGATCATTTTTGACTCAAATGTTCTTTTAGCAGAAAGAAGCAATAACCTGTGCTGTGCTTTTCATTGTATTTCTCACAGACGCTGAAGTTTAAGAAGGTCTCCCTGCTGGGATGGAGTGATGGTGGCATAACCGCACTCTTTGCTGCTGCGAAATATCCGTCCTACATCAATAAGATGGTGATTTGGGGAGCTAATGCCTATGTCACTGAAGAGGATGAAAGAATTTATCAGGGTAGGTTTTGCCAACCCAAGATGTTTCTCACTGTCTCAACCTGATCTTTCTCGCTGTCTCCATCTCTTATTATTGACAAGTAATATCATCCACTTCTAGTTCTTGCCTCTTAAGACTGAAAGAATAGTAAGTTCTCAGAAAAGCAATGTAATTTAGCCAGTCTGAAAATAGAAAACTTTCTATTTCCAGAAGTGAAACTTCTATGACTCAGGAAAAGCAGTATTTACATTTACTACCACTGGTAGTGAACTTGAAGGAAGGAGGAGGTGTGTGAAGTATTATTCATAACCTCATTTAAAATAATGTGGGTAAAAAAGGGAACATTGGATTCAAATATGAAACTTATATTTTGATTATAAGAATTTCTGTGCTATCTGTATTTTTAAGGTGATCCCTCAAGCTTCTTTTACAGGTTTTTGTAGGCACTAGAGCAGGGACACGTGGGTCAAATTTGGCCTGCCACATGCTTTTGCCAGACCCAGGCCCCAACTAAGGAGGCAAATGCTGTGTGAGTCATGGAGACCAAGCTGGAATATCCACCCCACTCCTTCCCCATTTCTGTTCCACTCCCAGCATTGTTTCCCAGGGCCTGCATGTGTGGCTATGGCACAGGGGGGACTGTTGGTAATTATTACACACCCAGATTTAAAATTGTTCCATTTCCGGCAAGCTGCCCAAATTGAGATGACCAGGCTCTCTGGAGGAGAGAAGGGTTCTTGGGGTCTGAAGGTTATTGGGCAAAAAGTGAAACTGCCCTGGCTGCCTCCACCTGTCAGCCTGACCCACCAGGACCCTCCCCTGCAGACTGGTAGCATTTTGTCCAAGTATGTGTCCTTTGGATCCCAGATGTCTCACCCCAGGCAATTAGGTCTAGGTGGGTCAGGCATTTTCTGTACTCATTCAAAGTATTTGCATATCTTTGATTTTACCTCTTGACCTGTAGAGACTGATATATTTACTCTCTGGCTCTGTATAGAAGAAGTTTACAGACCCCTGCGTTAGGTTATCACAAGCCTAGTCCTTTCAGCTCTTCTGCAGTTCGCGTGACCTAGTAAGCTACTCAGTGGTGGTGTTCCATTGCAGGATCTTAGTTTTTTACTTGTTTTTAAAAGAAATATAAAAAATCTTATTGGTAAGTTTGATTTAGTTACCAATCCTAATGTGTCCTTCTGCTTGTCCTTATTGTATTCCCACCTGGATCAGAGGTTCACCTTGTATGCACTAAGCCATTTCTCTTGGTTGCTGGGTCCTGCCCTTCCATTGCTTCCTACAGGATCCCTTGAGTGCTTCTGTAGCATTGGCTTCTCTCTCTCTCCGTTGGACCCTTCCTCTCAGCATATCAAGGCTGGCCTGGTTCCTCCTCCAAAACCTTGCCCTTCCTACCTATGGTTACTGCCTTAACATTCTTTACCTTCTCCCACAAACTTATTGAGAGAGCCATCTTTGTTCTTGCTTCTACATATTCTCCTCTTATTCATTCTTCATTCCCATCGTGGTCCACTTTATTGAAATAGTTCTCATTGGAATGATATAAAACAAGTATAACCTCTTGTTGTCAAAGACAGTAAATACTTAAGAGTTATTGTACCATTCTCTCATTATCTTCTAAAGGTTTTGAGGGTCTGTAGTATTGTCTCCTCTTTTTTCCTGCTATTGGTAGGTAGTTCGTGTCAATTCTCTTTTCTGGCCAGTCTAGCTGGAGGATTATTGATTTCTAGCCTTTGATTTCATTTTACTATGTTCTGTGTTCAGTTTCATTGTTTATCTTCCAACCTTACTATTTTTTTCCTTCTTCTTACTTTCAATTTTTATTTGCTTTTTCTTTTCATATTCTGAAAGTAAAAACTTACTGATTTGAGACTTTCTTTTCTTCTAAATTTCCCTCTAAGAACTGGTGCATCTAATTATCCTGCAGATCTTGATGTCATATTTCTATTCAGTTCAGAATATTTTCTAATATCTCTTCACCATAGTTTTTTAGAAGAGTATTTTCTAATTTCTAAATATTTTTCCCAACACCTTTCTGCTATTGGTGTCTAGTTTAATTCCATTAGGTTCAGAAAACATTTTATATGATTTTATTCTTTTAAGTGTGCTAAGTTTTATGCTCTGGAATACAGTCTGCTTTGGTCTAAAGTTGAACTCATTATTTCTTGACCTTTCCCATGGTCACTGTTCTTTCCCGTAATCATTGTCAACTGACAGTCCACAGTCTGCCCAGATGTATAAGCCTGAGCCCCAGAGTCCTTCCCTGCACTCTTCATTTTACTGTGACTTCATTCCATTGATACCATGCTCATAGCACTGCTTGTTACCTCTCCTTTTTCCCCCACCCTCCATTTCTCTGGTTCTGTCCCTTGACCTCTTCTGGTAATTTGTCCTCCACAGGAGAGTGTCCTTTCTAAAACAATAATCTGACTGTATAATTATTCCACTTAAAATCCTTCAATAAAGGCCACACCGCTTGGTGACCACCAGTCTGGACCCACCCAGCTTTCTAGCTTCATTTCCTCCTTGTTCCCTTGTCCTTCCTGTGCATCTCTTGCATTGCACAAATTGCCATTCCTGAAACAAACTTTCCTCTTCTCACTTCTATGCCCTTGTACCTGCTGATGTACCATCTGCATTGACCCTTTGCCGCCACATAATCTTCAGCAGATATGTCTTCACCCCATTGCCCTGCTTCTGGGGCACCACCTCTGTGAAGCCATCCCAGAGTCCTTTAGCTTGGTGGTGATTTCCCCTTTGACTCTGTAACACTTTGCACATACTTGCACAGTGGCCTTTCATCCTGGGCACTGCTGCCCTTTTACCCACTTGCATCAATCATTGCAGTGTATGTTCACCATTGCAATGGCTCTGACTTCATGAGCACAAAATGAAACTCCCAACCTCACACCACTTTTTCGTGGGGGAGGCTGTGGTACCAGGGATTGAACTCAGGGGCACTCGACCACTGAGCCACATCCTCAGCCCTAGTTTGTATTATATTTAGAGACAGGGTCTCACCGAATTGCTTAGCACCTTGCTATTGCTGAGGCTGACTTTGAACTTGGGATCCTCCTGCATCAACCTCCTGAGCCATTGGGATTACAGGCATGTGCCACTGTGCCCAGCATCACACCACTTTTACCATTTAATGTATCTTTGCTTCTCTTCCTGGCCATCATTGCCACTTCCTCATCCCCTAGTCTCTACTTGTGACAAGGTGACTTCTGACCCACGTAAAAGCAGCCCACTAATTGCTTGGCTATCTTTTTCCCTTGGTCATTCTGCAGCATTTAAAAATGGGCTCATGAAACTTTTTTTTCTTTCTTTCTTTTTTATCTTTTTTTGAGTTTGGCAGGGATTGGGGTGGCAGTCTCGCTATGTTGCCCAGGCTCGGCTCAAATGATCCTGCTGCCTCAGTTCCCGAGTAACTGGAATTACAGGTAGATGCCATCGCACACAGCCCTTTTCTCACTCTTAAACGCATCTCCTATCTTTACCTAATTCCTAAATCCCAGATAATTCAACTTTTTATTTGATTTTCTTATCTGGTTGCCCCTCACATAGATATGAGCAAAATTGAGCTCATAACCTTTTTTCTAGACCTGTTCATCCTCCTAAGTGTCTTATCTTGGTAAATGACACACACTAGAATACAGTATTCCCCCATTATCTGCAGTTTTGCTTTCTGTGGTTTCAGTTACTCTCACTCACTCTATGGTCTGGAAATATTAAATAGAAAATTCCAAAAATGAACAATCTGTAAGTTTTAAATTGTGTGCCATTCTGAGTAGAATGATGAAATCCCATTCTGTCCTGCTCAGTCCCACTGTCTGCAACATGAACCTTTCCTTTTCCAGTGTATACACACTGTATACACTACCTGCCTGTCAAGTCACTTAGTAGCCATCTTGCTTAACAGATGTCAAGGATCACAGTTCAATAAGAATTTACTTTACTTAATATGGCTTCAGAGTATGGGTAGCAATGCTGGCAATTTAGAGTATATATTTATTTTTGTTATATTTTATTATTAGTTATTGTTGGACTCTTACTATGCCTAATTTATAAATTAAACTTTTTCATGGTAGGGATATACAAGAAAAGGCAGTATACAGAGGATTCCAGACTATCTCTGGTTTCAGGCATAGGGGATCTTGCACATATCTCCTGAGGATAAGGGGAATTACAGCTGCTGGATATAAGATCTCTGCCCTTGAAGGCTGAGACCATATCTCATTCAAGTTTATACTGGCAGTAACTAACACAGGCAGGCTTGAGAGAATGTTTGCAGGATTTACTAATTGAGATGAGTAAACGGTTTCTTCATTACAGTTCCAGTTTTTTGCACAGATTATATACTCCAAAAAAAAGGAAATATATCATTTTCTTTTGGGATCCAAATTTGTTCTGTTTTAGATCAACAAACAGTTTGATTCAAATGGTTATTTTGGGAACTTAACTTTGAAACATAATTACTGTTTAATTTTTGGTGGTAATTATGCTTCAGGGCAGAACTGGCTTCCTCCTGAATAAATACAAAAATACAAAGAATATTTTTGAGTGCATGTTACATACCAGGCACTGTTATTAGCACATTTCATGTAGTAACTTACTTATTTTTTATCCTACAGTGTTATTATAATCCTTATTTTTCTGATGAGGAAACTGTGGCACAGAGAGGTTAAGCAACTTGCTCAGTGTCACAGAGCTAGAAGTATGATTCCAAGCTGTGTTCTTAACCACAGTGCTTGATGTGAACATCTGGCTTACTCCAGCTATAGCTGAATTTCTCTGCTTCTTGAGACTCTTTCCTTTGGGAATCTGAAGCTTTGCCCCAGATTTGACATTCCCATAGAGACCTCTCACTCCAGATGCCTGCTTCTACTAAGGCAACTCATTAAAAGGATCTCTTGCTACCCTATGATGAAGATTTTGTGTTTCGGCAAGAAAAACATCTTTATCCTGAATATTTGCTAGTTTTGTTTTTAAAAAGTCTGGCCTTTACATAACAGGGAACTTTTTTTCCTAATTGATTTTTAATTTTTTTATTATGTGATATTTGATAGGTACGGTTTGACCCATGTTACATATATGAATTATGATACCCATGAACCCACCATGGAGCCCAGGATGTGTCACTGCTAATACCCTTGTATCCTTGTGGTTCCTCCCAGTTCACCTCCTACCTCCACCTGAACCCTGCAAATCTACCCAATGCCTTTGTGAAGACAGTTTGTCACATGTTTTTTTCCTAAATAATGCAGTTTGTCTTTGAACTTTACAAAAGTGATTTAATACTATATATTGTCTTCTATGACCTACTTTTTTCCACTGTCCTTTGCATGTCTAAATTTCATGTATGACTTGCAGCTTGTAGCTGCAGTACATTACTTTACATTGTTGTATTGAGTTTCAGAGACACTGCTGGGAGGATATGGCAGGTCTATATGCTCATTCTTTTTACCAACAGACAGCTGTTGAAGTGAACATCCCATACTAACTCCTGAGCACAGGAGTGCCAGTATTTCCAGGGGATAAGCCCACAAATGAAACTGCCAAGTGTCTTGTGCACAGACACCTTGTTGTAAGTGATGAATTATCACTCTTAATCTGAAAACAAACAAAACAGAGAACATGAACTGAGAAGCTGTGCATTTGGTCCTGCTTGCTAATGTCTGCCTTTCCACCTTGACAGCCCTGCCTTTGAGTCACCTTATGATCTTTGCTTTCTTTTCAGGGTTTTCTTTTTATCATACCGGCAAACTCACATGCATTCATTAAATACCTAATTTGCATGAGTTACTACAACTCTGTCAAGGCATCAGAATTATATTTTATGAAAGATCTAGGCTGGAAAAAAAGAAAAGAAAAGAAAGGTCTAGCCTCGGCATGGTGGCATGCACCTGTAATGGAGGCTAAGGCAGGAGGATTGCAAGTTCAAGACCAGCCTCAACAACTTAGCAAGGCCCTGTCTCAAAAATGAAATTAAAATGGCTGGAGATATGGCTCAGTGGTTAAGCATCCCTGGATTCAATCCCAGGTACAGAAAGAAACCAAAAAACAAACAAACAAAAAACTAGTTCTCTGTAAGAGGACCTCTCATGGGCTATCTGCAGATAGCCCAAAGTAGTTATACACAAGGAATTTTTAATATTTTGAGCAGGGACTCTGGGGATCAAGCCCAGGGTGTCAAGTATGCATACGATCTACCATGGAGCCACCCACCCCAGGAAATTATTTCACTTTCTTTCTTCACATTATCTTGCCACCATCTCTCTACTTTCTCCACTCTCACAGCCCCCACTTCTTCCTAAAGGTTCTCTCCATTCTGGATTTTCAGGGTATTTCTCCATCCCTCTCTGAAGTCTCTTCACTATCGTACATAGCAGTTTGGCTCTTCCTGGCCTCTGTAGTCAACTCCCTCTCGTTTACCTCGAATATTTAAACCAGTCAGCAGAAGGAAAGGCAAGCACCCTCTATAATGGGATCCACCCCCTTTAGAAGGTATTTGTAGTTGTAAATAGCAGTTTTTCCTCTATTTGGTTATTTTCATTCACTAAGTAAATTTTGAGAGCCTGCCAGATGCCAGGCACCATCTGGAGCACTATAGATTATTGTTCAATAAGAGTTTGCATCATTAGTGTCATCTTGTCTTTCAGGTTCATCCTTGAGCAGAAGCACTGTATTGAAAGCTCTCAATAATCAATATTTCATATACTCTAGAGCACTAGAATCTTTATTACAGCACTTAAAGAAATATGAAAAGATTGAGCTAAGTAATTACATGTGTTGATTCATTTTAAAGGTAGTTTTTAGCTATTATATCTTTCCTACTAATGAATCACCTGTAATATTGTTTGGGGTTAAAGTTTGCTTTTATACCCTGTTTCTTCATTAATAGAATTTCATAATTTGCATGTTTCTTGAGGGACCCTCTTTTATTTATAGAATAGCTAGCCATCCATATCTGTATTCATGGGTTTTCCATCTGTAGATCGAAGCAACCACCATGGAAATATTTTGGGGAAAAAAATCTGTCTATACTGAACACGTACAGGCTTTTTTTCCTAGTCATTATTCCCTAAACAATATAATAGTACAACTATTTATAAAGCATTTAAATTGTATTTGATATTGTAAATAATCTAGAGGTGGTTTAAAGTGTGTAGGAGAATACGGATGGATTCTATGTAAACACTGTGCCATTTCATACCAGGGACTTGAGCATCCACAGACTTTGAGGTCCTCAAGGGATCCTGAAACCAGTCTCCCCAGATGCTGAGGCATGACTGGATGGTCACTCTCACTCAGGCAGCCCTTGTTAGAGGAGTACTTTCTTTGATCATTTACTTTTAACAAGTAGCATTTAGTACAGGTTTAATTTTATTCACTTGGTAAATATTGACTGTGGACTTTTTTGTGGGAAGCACAGGCCTAAGCCCCAGGTGCACAGCAGGGACAAAGCAGCAGCCCTTACAGTGGCATTCGTCTTGTGAAAGGGAGATGGACATTCAGCCACAAACGCAGGAAATAGTGCAAAGTTGTGACAGTGGCTTCTGGGGCAGGGGGGTGGGGGTGGCGGGATTTGCTGACATCTGAACAGAGACCTGGAGGATTGAGCGGTGCAGCTACTGGGGTAGGCCTTCTGAGCAGATGGCACAGCGAGCAGGAGGCTCAGAGGTGGCCCGTGCTGGTGATATTGAAAGATAATACTTAGGCCAGGTATGGTGGCATGCACCTATAAATCCCAGCAACTCAGGAGGCTGAAGCAGGAGGATTGCAAGTTCAAAGCCAGCTCAGCAACTTAGTGAGGCCCTGTCTTAAAATAGAAATGGCTGGGGATATGGCATCTGGCTTCAATCCCTGGCACAAGAGAAAAAGAAAGAAAAAGGGTGGGGGAGGGAGGGAGGGAGGGAGGGAAGGAAGGAAGGAAGGAAGGAAGGAAGGAAGGAAGGAAGGAAGGA
>JAJEJO010000069.1:0-15044 GCA_020662805.1 Glaucomys volans
ACATGGAGTCTCAGAGCCAAATGGAGTCTGTTTAGTCATTGCCCATATAGCCTGGCCTGTAACATTTCCATGGAGCCAAATCTGTCAGTCCCTCACAGAAGACCCATTTGCTTTCAACAAGGAAGATGATGATCTGAAGAAAGGGACAAGTGTGAGAAAGAAGTTGCAGAGCAAGTTGGCCCAGAATTGGCAGACCAGAGACAGACACAGATTTTAAAAGTTGGACAATAGAACTTTAGTCCCCCTCCTGCACCTTCCTCCACAGCAGCACTCCCACCTGTCACCTTTATCCACTTCTTTAAAACCTCCTGTACCGCCACAGTGTTCCCTCTGCAAGTACCTCCACCTCAGCACACCAGCCTGCCAATGCAGGGAGTGGTCCCCACCACACATACGCTGCAGCACAGGCAAGGCAGTTGTCCCTCAAAAGGCCTCTGCCCCTCCTGCCATCCAGCAGGGCTCCCATCATGTACCCCCCATGACTGACCAGGCCCTTATGAAAGGCTATGTCTTTCCACACTTCTCTTGTATCAGTCAACTGCAGAGACTGGTGAAACTGCACCCAAAAACATCAGCTGGACACTGGTCTGTTTCCCCTCTCATGGTTGGACTGATCTGAAGAAAGGAGAGAGGAACTGGAGCATTCAGAACAGGCCTCACCATACCAGGTTGCTTGGACTATCTGAGAAACCCTCAGGTGTGAAAGACCCATGCCAGATGACGACGAATGAGGAGAGTTGGAGCTCCAGGGACACCCCCCCAACCTTGCACTTACTTTCACAGGAAATACAAGCACCTATGTCGCCTGGAACAGGCAGATTCTTGTCAAAAGAAATGCCACCATACACTAAGGAAAGCATTGCTGCAAGTGCCAGTAAAGAATCAGAATGTACTGGTCGGTTGTTAAAAGGACTGTGGAGAGCTGCATGCACTCCAACCAGGTTAGAGCCACACAGAGCCACCTGTTCTAAGGAACTTCTCTCAGGTTGGTTTTCATTTTCTCTGTTTTTTGAGAGGGTGGTGATGACACAATGTGAGATGACCATTTAAGCCCAAAATATTTGAGATCGTATTTTGGTTTTGTTGCTCAGAAAAAAAGCACTACACAGGTGACACGATAGTACTTCCCCTGTGCTGACGGTAAAAGCATTACTGAATTTTTGCTAGAATTTGATTAGTTTATTCATTGAAGGTTGAGAATATTATCTGTCTTAGTGCTAAAAAATTTCTTGTTATTTGAAAGTAATATAGTTTTTATAAATAATTGTGTTTTATATTAAAAGGACATGTTTTTTGCTTTAAAAAAAGAAATGTATTCTACTGTCATGTATAGCTAAACAGTATTAACAATAAAAAATGTCTAAAAAGAATATTTAAAAATTAAAAATATTTATAAAATTAAGGCACAAATCACCCCAGTGTCCCAGTATCTTTCATAAAAGATGGAGGAACATTATATAGGTGATTATGGGTTTTTTTCCCCCTGATATGTAGTCAAATTCTGAGGGGGGCAATTTAACAGGCAACTGAAGTAAAGTAATTCAGAAAGTACAAAAAGCCTCTCTGAGCAGGACACCTGTTGCTTATGACTCTATTATTGTCATAGGTCTGTAACAGATGGGCCCACTGGCCTTCACCTTGCTAATGGCCCCGTGGTCCTTATCTCAGGGAAAGAAAGGAAGGGCACCTTGATCCCTGGATTGTTACAAACTATTCCACTCAGCTACCCCTGTCCCTGGGCCCCTCCTGTCCCCTAGCCAGCCAGACCCTCTGCAAGCCTGTATGGACAGTAGGCTCTTGTCAGAAATGGGATCTTTTTTTTTCTCTTTCTTTGAGTCTCTTCTCACTTTTATTTTTAAAAATTGATTTAGGATATGGGAAGAAGTTACATTATTTTTTAAATTAGTTAAATCCTACAGTAATAATAAATAAGATTAGTTTTAAAGTTAAATTTTTATAGACATATTTACTAAAAATGACTGAATTAGAAGACATTAAAGAATGTACATATACCAGGAAGGGATTTAGGCAAGAAGAGGCACATCATTTCATCACAAGAAATAAAGACCATAGTTGGAGTTAAACTTGACAGTCAGAGCCTTAGATATTGTGGTAGAGTTCTCAGCTCTATAGGGTCTTTGTGGTAGAAACTTCTCTATGGTACTTAGTTGAAATAAATAGAAATGTCCTACTCTGACCCCAATGATGTTTTTAAAAAGCACTCTATTAATAAGTCTGGTGTGGAAGAGAGATGGAAAAAATTAAAAATGATTTGGTGGTACTGAAAATGCTATAAAGGAGTTTTTAAAAAGCAATACAGTAAAATAAGATTTTAACCCATTTGTCTAGCTGAATTGGAACTTTTGTACTTACAAAGGTAAACTTCCAAGTAAACTGTATTTTTCACTTCTTTCCTTGTAGACGGATATTGTGTAGATACAAATAGCTGCCATATTTCATCTCAGATGAAGCTATGTGCAGAAATATATAGAAAAGAATCTTAGATAATTTTCCATTCATAGGGAACTTTTAAGATTTTGAAAATAGCACTTATATGCCTGGCTGACTGTCTATCTACAACATTGAAGAGAACATTAAGTTCTGACGATAAGAAGTTTACCAAAGAAATTTGTTTCTGATTAAACAGATAGTTACTGTGCTTTTGGTGGAAAGTCTAATAGACATAAGCAGAACTTGTTCTGGGGCAAATTCCCACTGCCAATTTTCTGTCACAAAATTGTGTCAGGTCTAAATTTCTTTCTGTCTAGACTTTGAACCTACGTTAGTTTGACAAATGGAATCACTGAGTAAACCACATGAATTCAATTGTATTTACTGTATATTTAGTGGTGTGTGTGTATATATATATATAAATGTGTACAAACAAATAAATATATATATATATAAAATGGATGTTCAGGATAAAATGGTATATTCACAAAAAAATAAAAGTTAAAAACATTTGGGGGGTAGGCAAAGGAAAACATCAAAATCAAAAATATTAAAAATGGCAAACATAAAGCAGGGAGTTTCCTGTTCACGCCAGCCAATATGCCTTCATTAAGTGTTCTGTTTCCAGTTAGTGTGAAGAGCCCAGATGTGCAGAAGAGAAGCCATGAACTGTAAGGAAGCAGAAACACAAGCCAGGCAGAAGGACCATTCAGATTCACTCGCTTTCTCAGGCAGATCTAGATTCTTGTGGAGTAGTTCAATTCCAGCAATAAAACGACTTACTAAGTGCAGTGTACACAGACCTACAAGGAGATGGAGAATACCCATGGCAATGGTGGGATACAATCTTTGGCAGATACAAGTACAAAATCTAATCAAAGCCCCAAAGCATAACAAACCTAGACTCACAAAAGGTAAAAGGAACTGGCACCTCCAAAACTAGGTCCCAAATAGATCAATTCCACTATGATGGTTTCAGGATCAACAAATTTCTCCATGAACTGCCCATTTAGTGTGAAGCTTGTACATTTTGTCCCCATAACAAATGACTCTCTCATTTCTGGTGGAGCATACCAAGTGTGTTCTTGGGTATAGAGATACACCATCTTCATATTCCTACTGTGACACTATGTCAGAAAAGTGCATCATTATAAATCTTTCATCGGGCTCATCACTAATGAAGTTTTCCCAGAGAGTTTTTTTTCAAATCACTTGAATTTTCTTGAACTAGACTTCAGTATTCATATCAAAGTTCTGTGCCAATTGAGGCTGCCATGAAGATGGTGAAAATGAGGCTAAGCACACAAGCAATTACAAATGCTATTCTGGCATTCAGACTGCTTGCCTATCCTCCTGCTCCAGCAGCTGCACCCTCAGCTCAATCCACAGCACCCTACTCTGCTGGTGCCTCCTCTGAGGCACTTCCCTGAAAAGCCCACATGCTCCATAACTTGAGATAGGAACTTTTGATTCAGAAGTGGTAGAAAGAAAACAGTCAAGATTTGGGAGCATATGCAGGCAGGGCTTTAATTGTGGAATAAGAAGTAGGGCTTCTGTTGAAGGGTAACAGAACTGATGGATGAACCAGACAGCTTCCCTAACAAAGGGAGATGTAAGATGTTAATTGATAATGCTGTGTGGGCAAGGGCCTGGTAATTTCCCACTGGTCCAGGGCATGATTCCAGTCAGTGTTTTCTGGGTGAGACTCAGCCACCAGTAGTAACAGTAGAGACCTTCCAGGACCTGCTGAACTACTCTGGCAGCTGGCACCATTATCCTGTGCAAATGTCCTGGCCTTGTGGGTTGATCTGGGTCTTAGAATAGCACAGAAGGACCTTGTGGGCTTGTGCTGCTACAGCTGGTGGAAAAGCACAGGATGGGGTAGAAGAAACTCATACCACCAGCAATCAGTATGTCTACCAGGGGAGTGAGTGGACTCTGACCCAAATGCCAAGGCAGCAGAGGGGGCAGAGATTAATATGAAGACAGAGATCGCAAGCCTTTTCATTCCATTCCAGTCACAATCAGACATCTGCAGGCCCAATGAAGTTGGTGTTTTCAACAACAGTGGCCCTCAAGTCCCTGAAAAGTAACCTAAGCAAACTTTATCATTATAACCCACATCAGAGGGGTCATCTACAGTAAAGCTAGTGGGAAACCAGTAACGTGTCCACCCAGCTGTGTCACCTTCAATTAGTGATTTTTAAGTTGACCAAGAAGTTGTTATTCCCCTATTAACAATTCCATCTTGTGCAAATATTTAGCATGTTTTTATCAGAGTCTTGATGACATGTTTTGAAAAGAGCACAGTAGTAGAGAAAGATATGCTATGCTACATGCAATGACAGTTTATTGTACACAGGAGTTTATGTCATTTTCCCAGCCTTCTGTCTCCCCAGGATCTCAGAATCATCAAGTAAACTGATCATGCCCCATCCTCAAGTCCTTGTTCCAAGTGCCCTTGTCCGAGTTCTTTAGAAAATGCCCAGAATGTTTTAGAGAGGAGGGAGAAGGATGCTATTGTTTGATGTGATTTGTCCTCACAAAGGTTCCTGTTCCCCACAAAGGCTTAGTCCTCAGTGTGATGTTGAAATGGTGGAAACTTGAGAGGTGGGGCCTTGTGGGAGGCAATCGGGTCATGGGGGCACCAGCCTTGAAAGATTAATGCAGGTCTCATGGAACTGGGTTAGTTTCTGTGAGAATAGGCAGTTAAAAGGGAATCTGGCACCTCCATACTCCACTTGACACTCATCCATATGCTCCCAGTGCCATGATCTCATTCACTATAAGGCCCTGGCCGGAGCCCAGCAGAAGCCAGCGCCATGCTCTTGGACCTCCATAAGCTTGGATATCATAGGAAAAGGGCACCAGGTACAGAATGAGCATGTGAGCAGCAGCAGTGAAGATGGGGTCAGTGGAGGTCCTTCCCACCATGCCTTGGAAAGCCAAACCTGACCCATTAGTTTCTTCCTGTTATGCTGAAAGCTACAATTGCCTTTACAGCAAGTAACACTAGTGGCTGCAGAAACCTTAGCCACCTTGCTTGATAACACTTGCCATGAACAAAGTCACCTGGTATGTACTCACACAGTTGTTGTAAACTACCTTACATACCTAAATGGTAAGGTATATTTCCTTTTTTTTTGGAACCAGGGGTTGAACTCAGGGACACTCAGTCACTGAGCCACATCCCTGGCCCTATTTTGTATCTTATTTAGAGACAGGGTCTCACTGAGTTGCTTAGGGCCTCGCTAAGTTGCTGAGGCTGGCTTTGAACTCGCGATCCTCCTGACTCAGCCTCCCAAGTTGCTTAGATTATAGGCATGCGCCACCACACCCGGCCGGTAAGGTATATTTCTGAATACTGGGAACAATCTGACTTTGCACAGCAAGGGGGCAGTGTGTGTTTGAATAGATCCATGACCCACCAAACCACAGGAAAGTAGAGGTGCCTGTGGAGACATGACTGTTTTCTCACTGGCCCAAGTTACCTGACCTCCCACCTCCATGGAGGCTTCCAGAGGGCTCACAGAAGTTGTGGAATTTTTTAGCTCCCCACAGAGGGGTCCTGAGTCCTGCCCCTCACCCCATCACACCTCCTCATAGCTCTGCATTCTACTCTAGTCTTTCACTAGAAATGGGATGAGATTTTCATGCCACTGTGGAGAAGAGAGAAGCACCATTTATCTTTTTATGCATGGAGAAGGGCCAACTGTGATGGCACTTGTCTGTCTGCCCATAGTGAAGCCATAGGGTCCTCCCCAGCTGCAAGGGGGTGGATGACAGCTCATCCCTAGTGGGGACGAATGAACTCAGAAGCCAACAAGACCACAGACCCAAAGGGAAGATCCTGAAAAAACATCTCACATGCAGACAGAGTTGTGAACATGGGACTCCACAATGGAGCCCTTTATTTCTGAATTGTCACACTGCACAGATAAGGTCACTGGGGTCACAGGCACATGGTGGAGTGTCAGAAGAAAAGTGGGTCAGTGGGTGAAAGCTGGACTTTGCCCAGTGATGACTCTTTCATGGAGAAGAAACTCGGCCACAGAACAGAATCCCTCTGGTCCGGCTGTGCTGGATGAAGAAAAGGAAGGGGTGGTCTGCACAGAAGCGTGGAGTGAACCTCATGCACCGCATCATCACAATGGCAGCTGTGGCAGCCGCAGCCTCCGTGCCCTCCTCATTGACCTCCACAAAGGACTTGTGCACAACCTTGGACAGATACAGGTCTCTCCGGGATGACATTCCAGAAAAGTCTGCCTTGCCCTGTTGGAATGCATCGGTCATGCCCAGGCTGCGAAGGACTTCCTCCAAATCGTAATTTTCCTCTAGTTTAAACCGAGGGAGTAAAACCTCCACCTCCTCTTCATTCATCATGTCTGGTCTCGTCCACTCTATGTATTTCTCATAAGTAAGTTCCTTCTCCACCTAGAAGAGAGTTGACGATGTCAAGACCTAGCATGTGCTATCACACAGGGCCATGAGCGATAATGGGGATGCTCCATGTTGTGAGTGGCAACCATGCCTTGGCCAGAGGAGGTGAGGGAGGTAACCAAAGGAACCGGGCAGAGCTCTGGGACAGCTCAGCAGGAGAGGTTGATTAGCATGTGCAAGGTCCTGCGTTCAAAATAATAAATAATCACGCAAAAATAATAAAATAAATAAAAAGCTAACTGGGAACTGGGGAAAGCTGCAACACCAGAAACCCAAATGCCCTCCTCTTGCCATCATGGCACCACTATGGATCAGGGCTCGTTACCGTTTTCAAGTCAACGTGTTCATCAGGAAGCATGATGATCATATTCAGCTCCTCACTGACATAGGGAAGGACCAGAATCTTGGTGAATATCTCCCCTATATAGGCCATTTTAAAGGTAGACTTCTTAAACATCATTTGCACAGGCTTCTCCTCATTCTGTAAGGAAACGCACAACTGTTAAACAGAAACATGACCCAGCCAGCACATTGCAGAGATTCCCCAGAGGTAACCATTCTTGGCCCCAGGAACACTTTCTTGACCCAGCTTCTAGGACACACCCTCAGGTTCCTCCTAAACCCCTTGTATGGTTAGACCCTAAGTGTCCCCCAGAGGCCCCTGTGTTAAAGGTTTTATCTACAGTGCGGAGCTCTTGCAGGTGGTGGAGCCTTTAAGAGGCAGGGCCTAGCAGAAGTTAGGTCATTGGGGCCTGTCCTTGAAGGGCACTCTCCCTTTGCTGCCTGCTACAGTCACAGGGGTCTCTATGGCAAATCATGTTCATTCTATCTTTCCCCTGCCAACTCATCCCTAGAATCTCAAGAGTGTATCCTTGGCCTGTTTCTGCTCTTTCTCAAATATCACCCCCTCAGCAAATGCTTCCTTGATAGATCTGACCTGCAACTATAGCCCCAAACACAACTTCCTGTCTGCCTACTTTGTGTCTCTGCAACACTTACCACTACCTAATAACTCCTAGTTTCTTATTTAAGCTTCTGGTCTCTTCCTCAGGAAAATGTAAGCTTCATGAGGCAGACGTGCTCACCTAGTCAATACCTGGCACACAGTAGGTGCTCAATTAACATCTGCTGAATAAATGAATAAATGAACTCATGAGCAGAAATACCAAATGGTCAAGCAAGATTAACACATCTTCTCAGGAAAAGCTGCATTTGTCACCAGTGCATCCTCAGATTGTGAGAGAAAGAGGACAGTGACCACATCCTATTCAACAATCCTGCTCAATTTGGGACTAGTCCGTAGTTTGATTCCAGCAGCTTCTATGAATTCTTTTAATGCAGTGTGACAGGCACAGCTGAGGGAGATCCCTGATCCTCTGGCACATCACACCATTCTGTATCAGCTGCAGTGAACCACAGACACATCTGCTGCCCCTT
Source organism: Glaucomys volans (assembly GCA_020662805.1). NCBI lineage: Eukaryota > Metazoa > Chordata > Mammalia > Rodentia > Sciuridae > Glaucomys > Glaucomys volans. The sequence continues at coordinate 8,329 of JAJEJO010000069.1, forward strand.
TCTGTCTCCACCTTGTCGGGTTTGCCTGAACTAGGCCTCAGCCACTACAGTCTCTGGCCCTTGCCTTCTCAGTTGTGTCCTTGGCCAGAAATTGGCACACATTTTCCATAACCGGCCATAAAGGAAGTATTTGGGGGTTGGTGAGAGACACAGTTCCTATCACAACTACTCAGTTCTGCTGTTGTGACTTATATGAACATATAAGTGTGTGTGTGCACCAACAAAACTTTATCTGAGAAAACAGATATGGGCTGGCTTTGGCCCACAGACCTTAGGGTGCTGACCCTACCTTATTCAGTACTCGAGGACCCAAAGCCTCCAATCTTACAATATAAAAGAATCCAATCTTAGTAATTTAATGACTCACTAAATATGTAATTATATTAATAAACTTTATTTCATTTAGAAATGAGGAATTAAAATCCAAATCCTTATCACCTCAAATTCAGTGCCCCTGAAGACACCCCTCCCACACACTCTATGGGCTGGTACAGTCAAGCCCTGCTGCAGCTCCATACTCTCTCTCTACTGCAGAAAAGCAAGGTAAAATTCTTCACTGCCCTGTGTCTAGCAGAAGCCACATGAGAGAAGTTCTGGTTTCCCTCTGAATACATGGTAGAACCTCCAACGAAGGCTTTTTGCTCTCCATCTTCTGTCCTTCCTGCTCCATCCTGCCTGGTCTGTGGAGGCAATCCTCTGAGCCCTCCTGTGAGCATGAGGAAGAGGCCACAGGCTGAGGGTGGCAGAGCAGGGAGAGCTGGGTCCCAAGAACATCACCACTGCGCCACCTCGGCCTGGGTTCTCCCTACCCCCAGGCCTCCTGGGTGGTGAGATGAGCTGGGAACTGAACTACAGAGATCTGGGGTTTCTGTTGTTTGCAGCTGAATGAAGCCCTAACATACAGCTGGTTAAAGATAAATTTCAAGGAGAGAGGAATCATATTTTCAGGGGAAAACGGGACAGTTCATTTCAGAATAAATCTCAACTCAAAATGTGTTTTGAGAAACTGAAGGTTCAGATCCAAGTGGGCCTGGAAGATCTCACTTAGGGTCAGTGATCAGGAAGACACTGGAATGAGTCCATTCTGTCTGCTCTGGAGTATATCTAAAAAAAATAAACCAACCAACAAACAAAACCTCTACGATTCAAGACTTAATAAAAACTTGGATTCTGTGAGAGAAACACCAGGCCATCAGCAAACAATACCTTCTAAGTGGAGGTGGTTAAACTTGGAGTTGTATTTTGTGTATGCATCCCTTTGCTTGTTTTAATTGAAAATATGTACTGGTGTTATCTTTAGGAAGAAAAGAAGATGAAGATCTGTGCTTGGTTCAGCATTTCCTGAGCACCAGCTACAAGGCAAACACTTAGAAGACAGCCATCTGCCCTGGGATGGTTCTTCAACAGTGTCCTTCAACCACTGCAATGTCCTGGGGAGACCAGCAGGGGGTGTGGTGACAGCTTAGAGAAGGGGGTAGAAACCAGATGGGGCTTCCAGAGGGGACATCACTGTTAAGAAAGGAGTGTGTAGGTAGTGAAGAGAATGGGGAGGATCCAGGTTCACAAGAACCCTCATACACCAAATTTTTGAATTTTCTCTCAAAAGTTCTGTGCCTCACAAGCACAAGGACTTGGGTTCAATCCCAAGCAACGTTAAAAAAAAAAAAAAGAGTTCTGAGAAGTCAAGAAAGACCTAAAGTAAGTCTGGGAGGTACACCATCAGATTCGCCTTGTAGATTAACCCACCAGAGAAAGTATGGCAAGTGACAGTAGAGGGAGGCCAACCAGAACCCTCGGTGACATACAAAAGGAGGAGAAGCATGAGAGAAAGGGCCCAAAGCTTGGGGGACTCCTTGCTGCAGGGCTGCCCTACGCCATGCAAGGCACAGGCTCCATGTGGTGGCCTTCATGATCTAGAAACCAACATAAGCACAGGCACTGTGTCTGGGAATCTCCTTTGTTACTCTGCAACATTCACCTTGCTGACTTTAAATGGTCTCATCTGGGTGAGTTTTTTGTCAAACTGTTGATCCCAGTTTCCTTTGAAGTAGATGGCATTCACGAGAACCAGATTAGTGGTTGCATCCAGTGAACCTGGAGACAGCAACTCTGTAATTTTATCTGAAAGGAAGAATTAAAGAACCAGTTAGCTAAGAGTTTGCTGATGGGTGTATCAGGGATGATACAGAGAGGGGGCCACCTCCTGGAATGGTCAAGCACAGAGATAAAGGATGTCACTATGTTCTGAATAATATAAAGGGATATCTGTCCTCAAAACAAAGCAACAGCCCTGGCACTGGGCAGGAGAAAAAAAAAAAAAAAAACAATTAAGATATTCTAAGAAAAATAAAATATAAAATGAACAAGTAGAGTTTAGTAAGTGAATTCATATCACATGAGATAGAAACAATTGGTGCCCATAACTTCAGAAAAAAACTTAAAGTGATTATAATTTAAACTTAGTTTGAGGGCCTAGATATGTTTACCCTGATTTAAACATTACACCATACACACACACACATACACACACATTTATGTGCATGTATTTATTGAAGCATCACATACAGTTTTATTATTTTTGGTAAAATATTTGGAACAATTTTTTGTACAATATGTACAATTTTGTTATTATCAGCTAAAAATATTTAAATTTTTAAAAAGATGAGTGGTTACAAGATGCTCTTTACAAATGTATAGCAGTTTAGCTGGAAGTGGTGGTCCATGCCTGTGATCCCTTTGGCTTAGGAGACTGAGGCAGGAGGATTATAAGTTGAAATCCAGCCTCGGCAACTTAGGCCCTAAACAACGTGGTGAGACCCTGTCTCTAAATAAAAGAGTTTAGAAAGGGCTGGGGATGTGGCTTAGTGGTTTAAGCAACCCTGGGTTCAATCCCTAGTAGAAGAAAAATATACATATTTTTTTAAAGCACCGTATACATTTTAAAACACAGGTAAATGAGGATACACCAAGCAACTTGCAATAATGAATGAAAACTGTGAAGCATGAGAGCTCAGACTAGAGAGGATACAGCTGAGACCTCTCATGTGAATTTTTCTTTTGGTAAAAAGAAAGAGCAGCCAACAACAAAAGAAGGGGATTGTTCTGGAAGAGGTGTGCTGACTATTGGAAAACACCATGGATACACTGGTAAGAGCAGGGAGAAGCTAGAGAAAATGTCATCCACTGACAGTATTTTAGAATCAGATTTTTTAATAATCTGCTATTATTTAGAGAACAAAAAAAATCATTCCTGTTTATATTTGACAATCTTGTGAAGGAACTGACAATAAGACCAATTTAAAAACTATTAAAAACAATAATTGGCTGGGACTGTAGCTCAGTGGGACAGCATATGTTCAGCATGTACAAGGTCCTGGGTTAGATCCCCACCACAGCACACAAACAAATAAAAAATGAACAAGAAGAACATCATCAATAGCAACAACAAATAAAAACTACGTTTTACCTTCTGTCTTTTTAGCTACCCAGGTGTTTATGTGTTTTCTGGACTCTTCCGTAGCATTCACAAAGTCGAGCTCTTCCATCTCTGCTTGGTAGAATTTGTGGCAGGAATCTTTAAAAGACTGAGGCAGAGCAACGTAATTCATTGGTTCCAAAAATAATTAACACTAACAGCCTACTTCTTTCAAGTAACAAAGCAGAAAATCGAAAATGTGCTAATTTAAAGATGTAATTTACAAATAAATATGTAGAATGAACCTAAAATTCCAATTCTCAGTTTTTGAGCATCTCTAATAGACCAAGTATCAAATAAACTTCATGAATGGGAGTTTCTGAGCCTTAAGGAGGTTAAGAGGGGGGATGCTGAGATGCAGTAACTGGAGAGAGGGTTAACCCACCAAGAGCTTCCACTCCTCTGCACTCTGAAAGAGATTCTGAACATAGAAAATAGAAAAGGAGGAAAAAAACAATCTGCCCCACCCTGCCACTACAACTTCCTGTGACAATAGAAAAATCAGCATCATCCAAAATGGTGTCACAGGTGACCACAGAGCACCTGAGATCAGGTCAGTGCAGCTGGAGAACTGAATATTGTTCTGTTTTATTTTAATTAATTACACTGAAATTTAAATTTAAATAAGTAGAGATTACCAATGCTGGACACCTCAGTTTTGGGTAGTGAGCAACTCTGAAAAAAGTCCAGGGCTGTGGGTGTGGCTCGGTGGCAATGCATTTGCCTGGCATGTGCAAAACCCTTGGTTCAATCCCCAGCACCACAAAAAAAGGAAAGGAGAAAAAAGTTCAAACTATTTTGCTAATATATCCTATGAAATAATAATGACATTGATGAACACCTATGTTCTACCATGTTAAAACAGAAAATCTATGGAACATAAACATGCTGAAAACTCATGACATTGACAATGCACTATGAAATTATTTCTTCCTCTTCCTTTTAAACAGCTTATGGCTCCATATTTAATTCCCCATTATAAGGCAAGAGTTCACATTTCCCCTTCACTGTAGCCCACATACAGTCATAAGGAGCACAAGTTCCTTGATGAATTAGCTGAGTGGCCTTAAAAAGGCTAGACTCCCTGCCTCCTAGACTCCTCTGTAGCATTCAGAAAGTCGAATGTAAATGGGACAGCAGAGGCTGTAGCTCCAGAGTTACCTTGAGGCCCAGCTGAATTATGCTCATTATGACTACTTTATCTAATACTACTGAATTCTCACTATCCTGCGGGTACTGTAAAAGGAACTTCCATCTCATTCTCACAGAGTTCTTGCTTTGCCAATTTCAGTCTTCTGCTTTTGAAAACTTTGAAATCATTCAATCTAAGAAAATAGACTGAAAGCAAACTGGTCACTCAAATATTGACAACTTGCCACACCTGTGGGTGATTTTTACAACTTTTAAACACACTTGGAAATAACTATCTGCTATTCAAGTTACTATTCTACAAACAATGACGAGTCAAACTAAAGGAAAAGGTAATTATACATCATGGTTGGTACTAAATTGTTGGAATGTTAAATTAATGAGAAATAATTGACAAATGTTTCTAATCTCATTTTACATACCAATATCAATTTTTAAATATCAATTTTTAAATATTATTAAATATGTTTTTCCTAAAATGTCCACCAAAAAAAGACAACCAGGAAAGAAAATTAAATCAATCAACCATATGAGTGTGTGGATTTTTGTTCAAGTAGAACGCTTAAAAAGGGTGATAATACCTATAAAGTAGCTAAGACTAATAAAATAAGCAAAACACATTGTAAAAAATCATACTGTAATGGGCGGGGGCTGTAGCTCAGTGGTAGAGTGATTGCCTCACACACGTGAGGCACTGGGTTTAATCCTCAGCAACCCATGAAAATAAATGATTAAACAAAGATATTGTGTCCACATACAACTAAAAAAAATCCTGAAAAACCATACTGTGATGTATAGTTCTTACTGATATTTGAGACTATGCTTAATTGTGTGCATTTTACATCACTTTCTTTTAAAAGAGTTAATGTAGTCTAAAACAGGTTTGAAAATGATAAGAAAAAATCACAGAAAAGATTGAAATCCCACACACTCTCATAAGTCAATAAGTAGAAGGAATACACCCCAATAGAAAAATGTACAGAGAACATATATAAACAACTTCCAGAGAGCATATACAGGTTGAATATCCCAAAATGTACAGGACAGAAATAATTTAGATTTGGAAATTTTCAGATTTTGTTTTTTTGAATTAGGGATTCTCAGATTGGACATGCCCAAAAGCTTAAATTCAATCTCATAAGTAGTCAAGATTCCAAAGGTACAAACATGCAGTATTGATCAGGGTAGATGGAAAGCAACATTCTGCTAAAATCCCTGGAGAGAATATAGACAGCACTTTGGAGAGAAATTGAGTAGTATATATTAAAATTCCAACACTCTACTTCCTTCCTTCCTCCACAAATCCATCTGGGAGCAGCACTCACACACACACACACCCCTACACACACACACACCTGCACAAAAGTCACATAACTGCCCAGACTGGGTATGACCTAATGCCCATCCATGAGCAAATGGCTTTCTATGTTACAATGTATCCAACTTAGAATTATCAGAGGATGGTTCATAATAGTGAAGAAGGGCTGGGGATGCACTCAGTGGTAGAGCTCCTGCTTAGTATATTTGAGGTCTTAGGTTCAATCCCCAGTGCCAAATGATGATGATGATGATGATGAAAACAACACTGAAGTAGAGCCACATACACTGAGATTCAAAGAACAGAAGAAATAAATTGCAAAGCAGCACATGTTGGATAAAGGCATAATGCAGGGAAAATTACCACAAAACAAAATTTCTACATATCAAATCTACCAAAGGTCTTAGTCTGGGAGGGATAACTGGTTGTGAGAAAGAGGTTGATGAGGGCTCTTCTTTACTGGCTTTATTTGCATTCTGCATAAGAATATACTCTCATGTGACTTAAGTATTTTTCTCATTTTTCAAAATGAAAGGGTGTAAACAAATACATGAGTAACCAGAAACCTGAGTGAATTCACAGCCCCGGCTCTTACAAATTCCCCTCCTCCCACCACCTTGCTTCATGAAAAACAATGAGTATGACTTACTGAGAGGAAATCACAAGACTTTTCTCCAAAGAGCCTGTTGGCCGTTCTAAGCAAGTACTGTGTGCCAGTCTTGTTCACCTCAGTGAGAAGGGACTGGAAGCCCTGGTGGACATCTCCACCTCCAC
>JAJEJO010000080.1:5009-46403 GCA_020662805.1 Glaucomys volans
GGGGGTGGGGTGGGGGGTAAAAATAATAACAGAATGTGTGACAGATACCATTTCCCTGTGTACATGCATGAACGCACAGATGGTGTGACTCTACTTTGTGTACAACCAGTAAAACAATAGCTGTACTCCATTTGTGTTCAATGAATCAATAAGTAAATAAAAAAAAAAAAAAAGAAATGGCACAGAGTAGATTTTAGTCTGTATTTCCTTCTATGTAGGAGGTACTGAGTATTTGTAGGAGACTTGGTCATCATCTTGCAATGTGAGAGTAGAGTTAGGATGACTCTTTCAAGAAAGATAACTATAAAGGGAAGGAGTATGCATGGAGGCAAATTCCTTATTTGGAGAGGCAAGACATTGAATATGTGTTCACATCAATTGACCAGGTAACCATCACCTGCACTGTAGCCGATGAAGTGCTAGGCATGGTGTGTTAGTCAGCTTTACATCCCTGTGACCAATGTGCCCAACAAGGACAACTTAGAGGAGGAAAAGTTTATTTTGGCTCAAGATCAGTCAACTCCATTGCTCTAGGCCCAAGGGGAGGCAGAACATAATGGCGGAAGGACACAGCAGAGGAAAGCAGCTCAGGACACAACAACCACAAAACAGAGAAAACTTGAGTATAAGGATCCAGGAATACTATAATCCCCAATGACACACGCCCAGTGACATACTTCATCCAGTCACACCTACTTGCCAGAGTTATCACCTACAAATCCATTCAAATTATTAATCTATCTGATGGACAAATTCACTGATTTGGTTACAGCTTTCATAATCTGATCATTTTACTTGTGACCATTCAGGAATCGTCCCACACATGAGAGTTTGGGGAATACCTCACATCCAAGTCATAACACATGGGCAAGACAGCCATGAAGAAAACACACTCTTCTTCAGGGTTTTTCCTCTAGAGATACACCATATGGTTCCAAGCAATATGGGCAACCATTCAGTTCCTGAGGGTGGTTTGACCGGACCAGATCCAAGTCTATGAGAGCTCAGGGCAGGATTCCATTTTTGAAGGGGCTAATGGTACAAGACAGGAAGCACATCAGACACTCATCCGCAGAACAAACCAACATGGTAAAGTAGAAGGGTAGGGTTACAACCTGATAAGAGAGAGTCCACAAGCCTCTGCCATGGCTCCCAGAAGGGCAGTCATGAGCAGAGAGACTAATGTTAGACCCCACCCACTGGGGAATGGCCCTGCAGACTGAAGGTCTTGGGAAGCTTTGCCAAAGTGTTTTAAAAGAGAATCCTCACATGTTGTCCTCAAAATAGTTAATATTAGTACCTTTTTAAACAATAGTATTTTAGTCATTTAATTAGTATTTTAGTCGGCTTTGCATTGCCATGACCAAAAGACCTGAGGACAACAAAACAGAAGAGCAAAATTGTATTGTGGCTGATGGTTTCAGGGTTTCAGTCTGTGATCAGCCGACTCCATTGCTCTGGCCCCAAGGTGAGGCAGAAGATCATGGCGGAAAGGCATAGGAGAGGAAGGAAACTTAGAACATGGCAACCAGGAAGCAGGGAGGGTGCTCACAAAAGTACAAAATGTGAACCCCAAAGGCACACCCACAGTGACCGACTTCCTCCATCCATACCCTACCTACCTATAGTCAGCACCCAGTTAATCCATTTCAGTGGGTTAATCTCTGATTAGGTCACAGCTTTCCTAATCTAATCACTTCACCTCTGAAATTCCTTGCATTGTCTCACACATGAGCTTTTAGGGGACACTATGTATCTAAACCATAACATTAACTTTATTTCTGAAACTTTTGCATTTTCCCTCTAAATGTTAAATTAATGTTAATGAATGTTACAAAAGAAGTCTGAATCAATTGTGTCTTCCAGGAAATTAAAAACAATAATTCTGTTGTTTTTTGCATGTTCACTTCACTCAATAAATATCCTCAGTATTAATCCTCGCGTGGAAAGGAGGGTTGAAATCTTAAATTGGTGACCTTAAATTTAGAATCTGGCCAAGTCTATTTGGTACTGAAATTTATTGTCAAGTGGGTCAAATATATGGGGGACATAAAGTGAGATTCTTCAAACCATTTCTTTGTGACAAAATAACTTATAAATTGAAAACTTTCAGTTTGTGCATCAGAGTAAGATTTTGCTGACTACTACCTAAATTTTTCAATTTTATGATTTTCCTTACTGTATATTTCTAATGCTGTTAACATTTTTAAGACTACATACAGGGTCATAATCTGCAGGGATTCCTGACAAGGACCATGGCTTTACTTCTCTAACTCAACTATCTGAAATTCTGCTGGGAATATTAGTAGTTCTAAAAACTACTGTATTTGTTATGCAGATGTGATTTGATATTAGGCCTTGTATTCTGTCCTTCTAGAGAAAGACCACCAGGATGGTGACAGGCTACACTGCAGGCTGACCGGGAATATCTCCCTGGTGAGAAAAGTGCCAGTTCTCCCATCATCACCAAAATGTTTGGCACACCAAATCACAGAGGGGCTCTTGGTGTAGATATCCACTCAGCTGGGCATTAGCATTGAATGTTCACCTGTTCAACAAATATTTATTGAGCATCTGCTCCATGCCATGGATGGTGTAGGCTGTGAATATAAGGAAACCCAAGTCAAGGATTCTACCTTCATTCTTAAGGGGACGACAGAAAATGAGAAAGAAATCACAGAAGAACACTCTCTGGTCCACAGCTATAGCTAGATTAGGTGGTCAGCATCAATCCCACAGCCAGCACATTTCAGGGAATTAAAACCCGACAACAATCCTAGAAATTGATTTCAGTACTACCAGCTCCTCCTTTAAGATATTTTTACAGAGAGTACATTCTACTTCACTCATTCTTCAGATGACCCTGATAACCTATCCCACCTTAACCGCTGGCAAGAAAGCATGCTCATGTTTGTCAGAAGGAGTCAGGCCAGGCTTCCAGGAAGAGTGGCACTTCTTTGAGTTGAGCCAAATTTCATGAAGGAACAATGAATTCAAGGAAGTTCTCCCAGGCACGGGGCAGCCCGGTTAAAACCCAATATACTTCAGAAATAGCAAATAATATGAACAAAGATATTTTGGAAATAGCCTGGGACATGGCCACATGTTGGTGAAGAAGAAAAATTGTATGACAGCTAAAGATGGTCCAGGTGGGTGATAAGAGGTGGACAGCTGTCAAGGCACTCGAATAACGTGTGCCATTTGATGGATCATCCATTCATCCTGGAATCCCCTCTGTGCGTGCTTGTATTTATTCTCGTGTAATTGAAAGTGGGAGGAGATCAGCACGCATATAACCTCAAAGGATAGTTATTTATTACCTTATTATAATCCGTATAGAGTGCTTATTAGCAGTCACTCTTCTCAGCCACAAAAGATCATTAATAAGGTGAAAGATCTAGATAAATAGTGAGGGGGATTTGCTCAGGGTTTATTTCAGTGATGAAGAATACAATATAAATCATGCTTCGGTGATGATGAAATGTGCAGAAGCAAGTCTAAGTGCCATATATCATAAGGAGGACTTTGTCAAAAGTCGTATTTCATTCATCTGACACAAAGCTATCAAACATCTCAGACGCAATCTCAGCCTGGCTGAATAAATTGGGTGTCAATTTTATTGCCATTTTGTTAATGAAATATAAAAATTAAATGCATTGCAATGAAAGTGTGAATTAAGTACTAGTCTGCACACCTTGGGTCTTAAAGAAAACAGGGGGTAATGAATGATAATCCAGCACTGAGCCCATTGGGGGAGAGCAGAAAAGAAGCAGAAATCTGTAAGAGAAATCCAACAGCTATTCGCTACCTTTCTTCACTTCCAATTTAATTTATGTTGAGGTTAGTTATAAATTACATCCCCATGATACAGAATTGATTGGTTGATTGGTTCTTGTTATTGAGTATAGTAAGTCAAAGTCAATACATTTTGGTTGTTTTCATAACATGCAGAGAAGGAAATAATGGAAATCAAATAATAGAGCCCTCCCTGGTTGATCTACACAGTCGCAAGGTAAAGGAAACTCCAAAATGGCGGCCTTGATGCCAAGTCCCTTCCACAACACTTATTTACTTCCTCCAGCCTGAAGCAGGCGCTGTTCTGTGAAGGAGCCTCTCCATGACCTCATTTCATCTGTGCTCAGACTTTCAATGTCACTTCCAGTTTTCCTCAAGGCACGGTCTGCAGAATGACAGGTGTGAGGAAGAGGACGAATATGGTAGATCAGAGGAGCAACATGTATGTTCTGGAAGAACCCCGGGGCAGCTGGATTCTGGGTTTCTTCAGGAGCTGAGATGGGTTCCTTCAGAATGCTAGGGGGTCATTGCCAGCAATCTCTGCACAGCTGAATGACCAAAGACACCCCCAGAGACCATGTCCCTGCTCACGTGAGTATCACACGAATCCTCTCGGCCTCGAGAGCATGTGAAGGTGCAGGAACATGAGCACAGAGGCCAGTGCAAACACAGGGACAAAGGACAGGACTGCAATCAAGCCCCAAGCCTGACCTTCCTAATGAGCAGTGGAAACCGTGTGTCAAATAAATTGGATTTTGACTTAAAGAATACGGAAGTGTATGTAAACAGGGGATATATGCCTTTGATGCAGGCTAATGCCTGATTTTTCTGCAGCTCTGTCCATCCCAGCAGTGAGAGAATCAGTTCCCAGCTTATCTAACTGTTGCAGGAGCCTTAAGATCAGCTCATCAGATTCTGGCCCAGAATGCTTCTTTATAAAGGTGGAGGAAATTATGCCTACTAAGAATTCCATTTCAGTTCAATTTGCTCTCAGCTATACAGAGCATCTGAAGTGGGAACAATCCAAAGGGATGAGGAGAGCTTAGAAATAAGAGAATTGGGTGTACTCGGGTGGGTGCACTGAAGATTTTAGCATTCATAGGGTGCATTTGCGGTACTTCTGGATAAAAGCAAACAAATGCAATACTTTTTGTCTTTTTTTATTTCACCCTATTACCCATTATGAAATGCCTTTCCCCACCACAAACACAAATAAATTTTAGGTTTGAAAACTGTTTCTTGGAGATTGATATGCAGAAGCAGACTGAACTGACAGTGTTTTGGGATGGGGACTCACATGGAGTATTCTGCTTCTGGAGTGTGGGTGTCCTGGAAAGGAGCTTCAGTGCCTGGAGAGGGCTGCCTCCACCTACACTTTCCACCACCCGCAGTCATTCAGAGGAGCTCACTGAGAACGGAACACACCCAGCTTTGCTCTGGTGATCACATAGACAAAAGGAAAAGTTACAAAACATATATAAAATTTTAATTGTTAAATTGATGATGAAAACCAAGAGTAGGTTAATTGACTCAAGGAAGAAAACTTTTATTTATTATAGAATTTATTATACATTTAAACCACTTTGGGGCATTAGTTCTGTTTGCTGGAGGAAATGCAAAAGCTGAGATGCATATTGAGTTTGTTCCCAGTGCCTCTCATTTTGCCATTTGTTATGTAGGTCTTGATGCTTCATGACTATTCTGCCTGTACATATTTGTCATGTTCTCTCTTCTGTCTTCTTGAGGTAAGACTGAAAGATTTTGTGATTTATGTTCACTTGGCAAAGAATTAGTTAAATATCTACCTGCACAGGAGAACCATAATTTTTTCCCGTTGTTCTTGCACTTCACAGCTGGGACAACAGATTCCATCACAGTGGATTTACTGAGGAGGATCTGCCACCAGCATGTGTTAATTACTCCTTTGTCTAGTTACCTCACAATCTGTTTTGTGAATAACAAGCACACCACTAAGAATCAAAGGGCTGCTTGGTCAGAGGTTCCAGATCCCTCCTGGGCTGCTCGGGACTCTGTCTGTGAGGCAAGAGGTGGTACCCTTTGTTGACTTGTCTGCACTGATTGCCAATCATGCATCTGTCCTCGAAATTAGTCCCTGAGTAGACACTAGTCCCCAAGGAGACACATTGGCTTTTCCCAGCATGCAGCAGGACTGGTGAACTGCTTCCTTGGTTTCTGGCACATTCTCAGCTCTGCTTCATAGAGAAGCCTGGCGTGGTTAGGATTCCCTGGGAATGGCCAGCCTTTGTTCTTTGTTGTCATGGGCAGGCAGACGCTAAGGGTCTCTGTTGAAGCCCTCCCTGCGGGCGAGGGCCTGGTTGTGATAATCTAGGTACTCAGACCTCCCCCTTTCAAGGGCCCATGAGCCTGCTAAATGAGGCAGGGTCAGAAAAAGGACTTCGTTCTTTCAAGGTCTCTGCCACCCCAAACCATATCATTTATAGCTCGAAGCAATTTTATAAGATTCATCTAAAGGATCGGCATCTTAAGAGTTTCGAATTATGCTGAGGAGAAAAAGGCAATCAAACATACAAGAGAAATGTTTCATTATTGAATTTCAAAAGCATAGCCTGATTGGATGTTAAAAATCAACCTTCCCAATTTCCAAAAGCACCGGATTCTAATATTCTTGTGAAAAATGCTTTTGTAGATTGAGTGGAAATACTTCACCTTGAAATTAAGAAAGCAAAGCAGCAAACCATGGTGTGGTTGTGGCTAAAGGGCTCCTTTTCATTCTGGATGGGCAGGTGGACGCCAGGTCAGTGGGAGCACATGGGAGTACTGTGATCCCTGGAGAGGATGGAGGGTCATCTTTGCCTGGACACCTCCCAAGACCATGGTCTGCAGTCCTGAAAACACTCCACAGCCAGTGTGGAGAATCACGAGTACCTGGAACGGAGAACTGTTCAGGGGACTATGAGAAACTAAGGCCCACAGAATGAGGTTGACAAAGATGATGTGTCTGAGGGAGGAGCAGAAGACTGAATCTACCCTCTCAGAACGGAGCTACCACTTGTCTTCTCTGGAGGTGCCTTGGCCATGACTCAGTGCGTAGAAGAGGTGGCCAACCAGCGGGGGCCAAGGTGATGCCTGTCAAACTCCTTTCAGGGCAGACCCAACCCTTTTTTTGGATTTTTTTTCTTTTTTAGTTATTTGCCCCAAGCAATGAACAACATTACATTATACCTAGCCAGTTGTTTCACCTGCTATGACCAAGTTGACATAGAGTGATAAGGACCCTGTACCGGGCTCAAAAAGATCTGGGTTACACCAGAGGTCTTCCCATATGCCTGCTGTGTGCTTCAAGTCAGGGTCACACCTGAGCAGACCATCTGTCACTAGGGTGCACTGGATAAGACCAGGGCTCACTCACAAAGACTCCGTGTTCAAACTCACTGATACTGAGATTTGGGGCATTGTTTTAAACTTAGAAAACCCAAGGAACAAGATTCTCACATCCACGCAAAGGGGAAATACTAGGAAGAGCCTGTGTTGCAGGCCTTCAGCAAAGTACGGCCACGTTCGGAGGTGCAGAGGCGTGAGTGGGCCTAGGAAACAAAAACTTACAGAGAAACACAGGATCCGTGTGCTCCTGGTGCTCTCCAGGTGAGGTGAGGCCTCACCGTGCCAGGCCTTGGGCTGCGGCCTGAGAAAACAGTGAATCTGCATTCACCTCGGGTAGAAAGGCATGCAGATAAACTGACACGTAAAAGGCAGTGTGATCAGGGCTGGGCTGTGGCTCAGCGGTAGAGCACTTGCCTAATACGTGTGAGGCACTGGGTTTGATCCACAGCACCCCATAAAAATAAATAAATAAAATAAAGGTACTGTTTCCATCTCTAAATTTTTTTTTTTTTAAAATACAGTGCGATCCCGTGGAAAACTATTCAGCTGAAATATGGTTGATAATAATGTATTTTTAATTGAAAACCATTAAAAGAATGCATTGGAAATGTTCTCACCATATACACAAGAAAAATAAGCATAGAAGGTGATGAATATATTAATTTGCTTTGCTTAATTATACATATAGTTATTATACATATTAACATATATATCAATACCTGTGCCCTGTAAGAAGATATATAATTATTATATGTCCACTAAAACTAAAGTTAAAAATAAAGTACCATGTGGTCAATATCATGACGGAGGATCCTTAACATTTCTATGTATTTTCATGTGCACAAGAAAACAGCTTTATATCTACCAAACTTTACATCTTAGTCCACACTGGGTCTCACATGACAATGTTACAAGGTTTAGTGACAACCTACCATTATATGGAAGAGTTAACTCCTTTGTGACGCAGAGGTTCTCAGCTGCAGGCCTGCACCTAGAGTGCTTCCCGAGACCTCGTGGTGCCCTCCCTCATTCACCTTGGTGAACCCCACACCCTCCAGGTCAGCCCTCAGGTGCCCCCACTGCAGTGGCGACAGCCTCATCATAGCTTGCCCTGTTGCCACGGTTCTCTAAGTGTGGGGCAGCAATGTCACCTGGGCCTTGTTAGAATGCAAATGTCCTGGCCCCACCTCTGAATCAGAAATGCTGGAAGCAGGGCCCTTCCTCCAGCCTGAGAAGTCCTGCAGGTGAGTCAGATCCAGCCAATGTCCAGGAGCAGGCTCCAGGGACCCCACCTGGTGCTGGCCTTCTGTGGACTGCAAGCCGCTGATGCCAAGAGCAGCCCGCCCCCATCACCCTGCGGCTCCTGTGCCTGGGCACTGTAGGTTGTCAATATTTTTGAATGAAAGACAACATCAACAAATGCAGTGGCTTCCTAAATCACATCTCATCTACTTTCTTTTAAGTCATCCATTCAAAACACTCTGAATTACCACGGAGACAGTGTGTGAAGCTTAAACAAACAATCTGTGCTGCTCCGGAGGACAGACGACCCTTCCTCGAGCCCTCCTCGGTGCTTCATTTCTTAATAATTCCCAGATGCTCCAGCCACTGATGTCATTAGATCCAGGTTCTCAGCTGAGACTATTCTCTCTTCCAAGGGACAGGTGGCAATGTCTGGGGACATCTTTCGATTTTCAGGATGAGTGGGGGTGGTGCTTCTCACACCTGGTGTAGCAGGCAGGGGTGCAGCTGGACACCTATGATGTCCAGCAGTGCCCCCTCTGCGGGAACTATTGGGCCGAAGTGGGAGAGTGCCAGGGTTGAGATACCTGCCGCGAGGCTGGCTCGAAAATCCTGCCCGGCTCTTAGAGTCCTGCGTCCTCCTCTTCCACACACTGCTGAGGTCCTTCAAGACTTGGCCCTAGTGTCTTCATTGCACATTATCCATTGCCAATGAAAATAATAGGTAGGACCTGAATTAAACATTGTAGCAATGAAATTTTACAATTTTAAACTTTTTAGCATAAAATCTTTATTCTCTTAAATATTCACATGACTGAAGTCCAAGTTGTAGCTGAAGGACTTCAAATCTATATCTAAATCAGAGACACTGAACTTTTTATTTCAGTACATTTCCCTGAAAGCAATGGGCTTTTTATCCTTCATAGTGCAAAGGATAATGAAAGATCAGTTGTACCCAAGGTGAAGGATTCGATGTTCCTTCTTACTTCCCAGGACGCTTCACTGTGGATAGATAAGCCAGCATAAAGCCTTTGGGCCCTGCGAATCTCAGTTTTAGATGAGGCTTGACAAGATTGGAATGCTGGCATTTGGAAACCTCTTCACCTTCATGACCGACTTGGCCAGTCAACAGGGCCCTCTACCACCAAGTCCAGGCACTGCCTCCAGGCTCTCCTACCACACAGCCTCAGCTACTCAGTGGGTGACACCACTGGCCCTTTGGAAATGGCTGGGACTGAAACCTATTTCTCCCTCCTTCCCATAATCCCAGAGGCCCACTCTAGCTCTTAACTGCCATGACTCTCTGGACTCTGAGTGTGAGATTCAGGTAGCTCAGTGAGATGACCTGAATCTGACATGCTCCCACAACTCCAACTCCAAGGGAGTTGGACTGTAAACTGCAGCTGCTTGCAGCCACACAAAGCTGCTGGTGAACCCACTATCACATAAGAGACACATTCAGCCACTAATTCTGTAGATGTGCAGGGCCCAAGCTGGTCAGAGTTACCTCTCACCACAACCTGTTTAGGCAGAGAACTGCAGAGGGGCCTTGCTGATTTTTGCAATACCATATCTAGGAAAGGGACGAATTGCCAATTCCCAGCCCCAAAACGTGGGTGCATAGATGACATTCAAATTTGCACATCCAAATTCATTCTTGTTTTAAATCAATGCATTATAATTACACATAATAGTGGGATTCACTGTGACATATTCATACATGCACATAATTTGACTTGATCAGTCTCACTCCCTAGTACTTCCTTTTTCCTTCCCCTCCTCCCTCCCTTTGCCCTTCTTCCTCTACACTACCGAACTCCTATTAATTTTAATTCATGCATTATAATCATACATTAAAGTGGGATTCGTTGTGGTACATTTGTACATGGACACAGCATAATTTGATTGAATTCTTCTCCCAGGACCACCCCTCACTTTCTCGTTCCCTCTCAATCCCTTTCCTCTATTCCATTGGTCTCCCTTCTATTTTCTTTAATGATGAGGTCCAAAGATTATGTGGCGCAGACCCATAGATACAAGCTGGTGATAACAACTTCAGAGCAAAAATCTAAGTACTGATGCAGTTAGGGAAAGAGGACAGAGATTGGCTGTCCCTCAGGTAAGGACCTAAGTGGATGCAAGGAATTTGGTGGGAAGGCTGTGGGAAAGAGTTCAGCTCCCAGGTTCCATGTCTGGAAGCTTGATTTCTGTCAGGGTACTTAGAGTGAATCAGTTTGAAGGACTGACTTACGTTGACCAAACTTTCAAGAGATCAATGCAAAAGTCAGTATTCCAAGTTGTAATATTAAGGGAGAGAAAAAATGTTTTACAAAGGTCAAAATATTTAACTTACTATGCAAAAATCTACCTTTACTAGTTTTAGGAAACCTAAGAATAAGAATCAGAGAAACACTTCAATAACATTAATAATTATTTTTCCCTGGTCATATACAAATTTAGTGGGTTCCCATTTTCTAGATTTGGGCACACTGCTCTAATTATTAGTTAATTAATTGCAGTAGATAGATCATTTCTCTCCTTCAAAAACTGAATGAATATCATATTTTTTTATTTCCATTTTTCTGAGCTCTCTGCAGATCTCCACTCTTTGGTATTGACTTTTGAGGATAAGTCATTTAAGTCAATACTCTAATTATATCTTAGATGATTCACAATTAATCACTTTAACCTTAGATGGCCATCCTCTGCTTTTTTTATTTGACCAAGATGTCCTCTTGGTATTTCCATAACTATCACTCACTGTAAGTGAACTTCCACTGGTTAATTCTGAAGGATTACCCTGTGACTCGCAGGGTCACAATGCTGTAGATCGTGATGCACTGAACTTGAGGGGCCTGGGGCTGGCTTTTGGCAGGTTGGTGCTCTCTGGAGTGCATACATGCTGAGCACTAGGCAACTGAGGTAAATATTAGCACATCCAGAAAGAGAACATTGCTCTTTCATCTACCAGATGCTAAATACCGAGTCTCAATATTTTTTTTCTTATAGAATTAACATGACTAAATATTATCAGTCAAGAATTCTCAAAAATTCTTTCTTATAGCTTTCTTATAGTACATAATGCTTTTTGTGAAATTAAGTATTTTTGAATTCCTGAGGGCTTTCCCCTTCACACTCAGCCATAAGCCCAACTGTGATGGGCTGACAGATTTGGCTCCATAGAAATGTTACAGGCCAGGCTATGTGGGCAATGACTAAACAGACTCCATTTTTCTCTGAGACTCCATGGTATGTAGGAAATGAGCTTCTCCCATGGGAACGCCCCACCTCTGTACCTATCAACAATTGCTTAGCTTCTCCCATGGGGTCACCCTGCCTCAGTCACTTAACATGACATGTTTAACAATGCAAAATGGCGATTCTTACATGATGAAAAATTGTTCTCTTTTGATTCCTATGTTAGTGACCATTAGCAACCATTCTTTAGTTTGTACCTAGGTAAGGGTCATTTTGACCACTTCCCCCTCTGCTGATGATTTCATGATGTAAGTTTGTAATTTTGAATCATAGCAACAGACATTTATGATTGATATGATTTTTGGCATAAGAACCCCTGCAACCCTGTGGTGGGGGCTGTTTTCCCAATAGCCATTTTGGGGGCATTGTGTGAGACAGTCAGCCACAGGCTTAATAAAGACTCTCAAATTTGGACTTCTCAGTGGTGATCGGTCTGTTATTAAGTTGTGCCCCATAACACAACATGCACATTCTGAGAAGCTGGGGTCTCCCTGGCAGTCACAGGGTCCCCTTCACACTGCACTCCTCCAAACCCAGCGGTCCTCATTTTCCTTTTAAGAACATCCTCCATTCCCATGCACAGCCACGAGCTTTGAGAGCATCCCCCACTTGTCCCCATCAGTGTGACAGGTGCCTAAGCCTTATTCAAAAGCAGCACCACCGCCCACCATCAACGTGGGTCCTCGATTGAGCCTCCTACCTGGGCGTTTGGAGCCTCGGAGGGAAAAACAAGAGGTGAAGAAGGGGAACTGGCGGCGGGCTCACCCGACGGGTGCATGCTATCCAGGTTCACAGCTGCTCCCGTTGAGCAGTTATTCGGGGTATTTCAATGTATTGTGCCAACTTCCTGGAGCCCTACCGGGTGCCCCTAAAGGGCCTGTTGGGATGACTACAGTGGAGGAGGCCCCATGGAGCAGCGAGCCCCGCCTGGGGATGCCACTCAAGTGCTCAGAGCGCCCATCACACCCACAGCGCGCTCCGCGTGACAGATCCGTCCGGGACGCCCGAGTGTGACAGGCTGGTCCGTGGTGCGGTGTGGTTCTCAGCACAGCTGGGCAGTGGTGGGTGGGGTTGCACGGCGCTTGACTGGAAGCAAACACAAACCAAAAATCCATTGAAGGTGAAGGATTCCCTTAACAGCATAATTAGAGGGCTGTGCGCCAGATGGGCGGAGTAATGGGTTACCTACCTCAGTTTGGAAAACAGTTAGGAGTAGCACAGGGTGACCTCTTGCTGTTCCCCGCCTTTGTGAAAGTCAGTGCTGGCAGTGATAATTTTGGTTAAATAAAACCTTCATTCGTCCTGAGAACTTGGACATTATTCTTTCCTAAGAGTTATTCACCACTACAGCTAAAATGTGTGATTTAGCATCTTCCCCTACCAGGTCATCCCTCCTCTCCTTATTTGATGGTATACTATTAAGTTTTATACTTAAATCCTCCTGTAATTCAAAAGTGTGTGCATGCCTCAAAACCTAACCATAATAAATAAAAATGTACTTGTCCTATTCTAATGTAAATTGTACCTGGGAGAAAAGAAAATGTCTTAAAGATCTAGAAGCATTATTTATCGGTGAAATGAAAAGGGACACAGCTGATCTCAGACACTTAACAATTACTTCTTTTGATACCCAGTCATGCCCTCGATTATTAGTGTATCTCACTCTCATGTTGTTTCCTTAGCAGAAATTAAATATTTAATAAAGCTGATTGACATGCGGACTGACCGGGGTACCATACCAATAAATTTTGAAAAACCAGCTAACAGCAGAGCCCTAAGAAATGCAATGTCACTTCATCATTGCAGAAATAAAAATACATTTTCAATTTTTCATGACGTTTAACCATCCTTTCCTGAACTCAATGAATCTAAAATATGTGCTTTGACAAAAGTAATTAGAGTGTGGACATTCTGAGTTATTTTGATATGTGAAATGAGAGCTTGTCTCCCTCCTCATCCATCACACCTCTTTTAACTTGAAATGACCTCAAAGTTACTCAGACATAGCAACCTTGAAGACTGTTCTAGACTTGGAGACGTAGCCCTTCTTTATTTTGTGAGGTTTCTTTGACAGGTAGAAGGAGATCAGAGGCTGGTTCTTTTTTCTCTGCAGCCAGAGGACCTTGAAAGCACCTGGCATGCCCAGTGGGCCTCCTCAGAGGCTGTGTTTCCATGGATGGTACAGACATAAGCAGGGGCTTCCTGGTTCCAGAAGTGTTTCAGAAAACAGAGAAGGACCTCATCGCCCTTGAAATAACATACATTACCTATATTTCATGGACAGACTCAATGAGAGTGGTATATCAAGTACTCTGTACATTTGTGTGTGTTCTCGAAGGAAGGATAACAAAGAGTGTGTGCATGCTCTCTCTCTCTCTCACACACACACACCACAGAGTACATATGTATATATTAATAAAAATACAGCATATGTTCAGTTGGCTCACACAATTGTGGAGGCTGAGTGCTCCAAACTGGAAGCTGTGAGGACTGATGGCGTGAGCATCCCATCACACCAACAGCCCATGCCACATGAAAGATCTGTTCCCAGGACAGCAGGAGTGTCACCTGCTGGTACATAGTGCAGTGTGGTTCTGAATCTGCGTCTGAAGGCAGAAGACTGATTGATCACCCTAACCTGAAGACAGCCAGGCAGACAGAAAGAATTCTTTCCCAGACTTTTATTATATTCATGCCTCCAGTGGCCTGAATTCAGAGGCCCATTCACTCTGGCTTCCCTCAGTCTACTGATTCAACTATTCCTCTCATTCAGAAGCACCCCTGCAGACACACCCAGAAATAATGTTTAACCAAATATCAGGGAACCCTGTAGCTCAGTAACCCTGGCATGTAACATTAGAGTGAATTAATGAATATTTATGGGAAAGAAGAAAGGAAAAAAGAAGTCTCATAGAACCTTGTTGCTTTTTTCCC
Source organism: Glaucomys volans (assembly GCA_020662805.1). Taxonomy (NCBI): domain Eukaryota; kingdom Metazoa; phylum Chordata; class Mammalia; order Rodentia; family Sciuridae; genus Glaucomys; species Glaucomys volans. Next base: position 19,602 of record JAJEJO010000080.1, read on the forward strand.
AAATATTTTATAAATGATTATTGATGGAAAATAATTGTATAGGATGTAGGAATTGTGAATCCACCTTCAAATTGTTGTTGACTTTTGAATTATGTAGGATTCTTCGTACTTCTGTCTTTCAGAATACTGCATCCTACTAACTTTCAGAGGTTTCATAACAAAATAAGATTGCAAGTAACTAAGTAGTTTCCAGAGTAAATGTCAATGAGCTCAAGATATCATCATAATCATTTCTTTTGCTTCCATTGCATCCAAGTCATACAATGAAAACAATCGACACCATGCAATGACTCCACACAAAGTGGTAAGCTGGCTTTTGAAATCTAAGATGCATTTTTTTTTCCAAAAAATCTACATTTCTGGAAAATCCGTATATCAATGTTTTTTTTTTTTTTCTTTCTTTCTTTGGAAGATGCCACGTGAACTTCTGATAAGGGAGAGGGAGCTTCACAAAGTCTTGATGTGCTAGTTTCTATAGAAGAGCCTCCTGAGGATTGGAGGGCTGCTCCCTGGAAGGAAGTGCGTGCACAGAACTTGGGGTTCAGAGCAGAGCCCTGCGTGGGGGGCAGACGTGCCATGCACCACTCCGTGCTCAGCAATTGCTTCTTGGCTAATAGTAATCGTAGCTGACAATTCACTGTAGGGGGAAACTGCTGAAGAAATTCTGAAGAGTGACGTTTTCAAATCTACATCCTTCTAAACAAAGTACATCAAACTGCTCACACTTAAGACTGCATCTTAGGTGAAAATAATTTCGATTGACAATGAAGTACCTTTTCATTAATTCGTGTAACAAGAAGTTGGCAGATAATATTGCTCAATGCTCAAGACAGAAAAACCAAACCAAGGCACCTGTGGACATGGAGCGTGACCAGAGCAGTGGCCTTAACTCCTAGAAGTTACGGTTCCTCTTCTAGAAAGGTCACTACACAATTTCACTAGAACAGCTCTGTCTTTAAACTCCTCAATGGGACTATTTATTTTTGTTCATCTTCATCCTGTGCCTCTCAAAAATTTGGCTCAAAATGGTCCAAAAAGACTTTGGACAAAACATAAGCTGCTTTGCTTTTAGTTTTATATAATGCTGTGAAATAATAAGCACAAAACTCTACATTGCTATTTTGTTCTGCTTTTAAGAAAATGGAATGTTTGTCATTCTCCACATCAGATCCCTTAGTGTTTGGTAAAATGCGAGTCAGTGGGTAGAAACAATGGGTTTCTCAGACATCTGGACTTAGCTGTGTATGTCACATCACTCAGTGAATAAATGGTGACCCAGAGGTGACAATATTTGATTGGAAAATTAAGGTTTCTTGAGTGATTTCCAGAATCAACTGTAGCACAAATATTTGTAGATAACCCAGTATAAACATCAGCAATGTACTGAAGGACAATGCCAAAGAGGTCATTTTCCACAGGAGGCAAAGCAATGGAAGAGGTTTGGCAAAAGGAAGAACTCCTTGCAACCAATGTCCAAGTGTCCACCTCAAATCAACAGGGGCGTTTTATCACAAGAGCCACGCTGGCCCCTTGAGAAGCCTGCCATCTCACACAGGGGCCGGGGGCAGAGTGAAACTGCTGTGTCCTTGCATAATGATTTACCTTGAGAGCTGACACCCCTGGAGCAAGTCCTCATGACTGGTTCCTCAAACGCAGAGAGATGTCAGAGGCACGAGGTGGTGTGAGGCTTCCCTTGAGGATCTGAGAAGGGGAGGAAGACACAACCCTCTCTTTGAGCACCTCTGACCTCTGATGCCAGAATCACATCTCAAGTCCAGCTTTCTCCTTTGCAGAATGGCTCCTGGGCCTCAAGACAAGATGTGTGCATAGGCCATGACAGTGTGTAGTCTGCCTAAACACTGGAAGGAAGTTGAGGTCCCCAGGCCCTTCTGCCAGGACCTGAGCTGCTCACAGAAAAAGGAGACAGAGTGGGTGCCCCAAACTTCTACGTTCACTGTCAAACAGGTGACAGAAGATTTTTAATGTCCTGCTATAATATCTGCATGCAAGGAGAGAGACCAGTTGCTGTGATTGAATGTAGCTAGCAGCTTATTTCCAGGACTGGTATGTACTTCACACATATGAATGAGAATGGGGGCATTTGCTATTAAAAGCAGACTTCTTTTAATTAGAATTTTTATACTCCAGTCTCCCAGTTTATGAGCCTTTGTGATAGATACAGTTTCTTTTAGATAATTGTTTGGGATGAGTGAATACTCCAATATTTATTTAGCAAGGATGTCAATGAATTATGAATGGAAGCAAACAGTTCCATTGGGCAAGCACTCTAATTAATAAAGCCAGTTTGCTGTGGCTTTGTGTATGCAAGGGCGGAACGAAGGTGCTCTGCAGCAATGTAACTCAAACAGGCCACAGATGGTGGAGACATTCTTGGAGAAATCAGAGGGGAGGAGATGGACTGGACTTAGGAAAAAGCACTTTATTTTCTGAATGTCTTTTTTCCTTCTGTACCATGAAGACCAGGTCAGTACCAGTGCATGTTATAGTCTTTCCTCATTGTCTATTGATTTAATCCCACCTTCCCTGGGAGCCAAATATTCTCAAATGACAAACAGGGCCAATAGACAGCCAGTATGCACATGCTGCATAACATTGGATAAAATATCCAAACGACTCCACACTTTGGGTAGGTAACAGCTGCTTACAACCCCTCAGCCCCACTCTGGGGTCATGGACCTCACCAGTCCAGCAACTAAGGAGTTAGAGTCCAGCTTCCCAGGGGATTTAAATTCAGCTCCAGATGAACTTAAATCTGAATCAGCTGAATCAGCCTGGCCTCTGTTTTTGTCATGAATTTCCTGTGCTTTGCTAATTGTTAAATATTTGGAGCTTCGCTCTGGGTGTCCTTCCCAGCCCTACCCCAGCTACATCGTCACTGATTACATTTTATCCATAATTGCATCAAACACCACTCCTTGGCATCAGGAGTGCCATGGCACCTTTTCATCCCTTGCTACCCAGGTAGCCTGGGAGGAAGACCGGATGGCAGGGCACGTCATGGCCTTGAAAAGTGCAAAGCTGGATACAGCAGGCATGTGAAGCACACTGAGTGCTGCACTAGGTTGAGGCTTTCTCTTTGATAAGCTGCACTGAGCATGACCAAGCTGCTGGTGTTTCAATTAAGAGGATGATTTATTCACTGAAGCCCCACAGTGATCACGAGTGAATGTTTTTATGGCCATTTTGCAGATACGTACAGCAGATTTGCCTCTTTCCAACAGAGCATGGGTACCCCGCCCATCTAAAGTGTCCGCTGTGATTGCTCTCTCCCTGTGGACACACCTGAATCAATCTAGTCCCTTTGAGCGTGGCACGACTACCAATATGGCAAACTATCATTCCTAATATGAGTTTGCAGAAAAGGGAAATGCAGAAAAGGGAAATGATTTGCAGATATCATTGAGGTCCCTGATCAGTTGACTTTAAGTTAACGAAAAGGGAGTTTGTTCCAGATGGGTCAGGCCTCATCAGGACACACTTTGCAGTCTGCGGGGGTCAGAGAGACTCAAAGCATCAGAAAAGACCCTCCTGCTGGCCTTGAAGCAAACTGACCAGCTTGGGTGAAGGTGAGGTCCTGAGCATGGTCACAGTGGGTCAGGCCCAGCTATGATATTCAGTGGGTCAAGTGTTAAATGCATCTTTGATTTGCTTACACTAGATTTATCAGGAAGTAATGTCATCATAAATTGGGGAGTGTCCATCAACTTGTTCCATCTTAGCACAGCAGAGGAAGGTACCATTATCACTCCCTGTAACTAGTGAGGAAGCCAAGGCATAGAAAATGCCTCTCAGAAGCACACAGCAGGGACAGGAGGTGCTGAGGCAAGGGTGACCCTTCTATCATGCTGCCACCTCTTGCGTGGACACATAGGCAGTGGGTTTCAAGTCTAGACCTCAAGACTGAAGCTGGTCCAGGGGTGCAGACATGAGGGTCATCTGCTTGAAGATGCAGGTCAACCCCGGGGGGTCCAAGGTAAAATGAAGTGATACAGGTGCCCAGAGGCATCTCAGGCCCTGGCTGCCTGGCCTCCACCGTGCGGCTGAGGAGCCCCTGCACACCAGGCGCCAGTTGGCAAGCATTTCCATACATCTCATCTAATGCACAATTTGATGAGGTAGTTACTTTATCATGTTTTACAAATTAAAAAAGAAAAAAAATAGGTTCAGAAATCTTAAGTCATTTGACCAAAGCCAGATGGCTAGTGAGCAGCGGGAGCTAGAATTCAGGCCCTGGGGCGTCTTACTTCTGGCAGAACTGACGGAAACTGAAATGGTTTATTTTTCAGTGGAAATAAGAGACTTGAGAAACTTTTCATTTTTCCCCCAAATCCTGGCTGGACTGAGAATATGAATATCCCATGTTTTCCTGGGGTAACAATAACAGGATCCCTGGGTCAGTCCCCATCTGGAGAATTCGGAAACTGTCTCAAATCCAAGACTCTCCCGACATGGATGGAGATTCATGGTTTACTGGAGTTGTCACCTGGGGTGCTCGCAGCCACCGTGGTGGGTTGTCCCTGTCCATGAAGAGCATTTGAGTCTTCGGCAACTGCCCCCTTTCCAGTGGGGCAACTGCCCACTTGCATCCCAGAAGTGACTAGGACTCAGTCTTCTGCTACTGGTTGGTGTGAACTATCCCCACAGCCCCCCATGTCCCTAAGCAGCTCAGGCCACAATGCAGAGGGGCTGAGGCGGGGGTAGCATCTTCCAGCTGCTCCATCCTGTGCACAGGGCACAGAGCCTGGTTTTCTGTGCTGTGAAATCTGTTAGCATGTAAACATGTCCCCATCTTTTCTCTTCACTCGGTCTGTGAAGCCTTCTCACCTAGGACCTAGACAGGTGAGTCGGTCCCAGGCTGAATTCTGTGAGTACACAGGTGTTGTCTGGGGTTGAGTCTCCCCCTGTTGTTTGCTTACCCTGGTGTCAAAGCAGCACTTCCGAATCTAAGAAGACTCAGAGGAGGGTGTGTTGCAAACAGAGAGAGTATGAACAATAAAGAAGGAAAACAAGTCCCAGGACCCAAACCACTAAAATCTCTGCAACTCTTCAGCAACCGTCCAGCAAGGGATCTGCATGTGGGTCAAGTTTGCCAACCCAGAAGGGCTGGGTCTTCAGAGATGGAGTCATGAGAATGTCACACTCAATATTATAGTTTCTTTGTTTCCATTTACAAATGGATACACTTCCAATGACAGTAAAGAAGGATTTTTCTGTATATTGGGGGTAGAACAGTTTCTGAAAAATAAAAACAAAACAAACACAAAGCCTCCCCCTGGGCTCCACTGTAGCAGGAATCTGATGGCTTCTGCAGAATTCAAGCTGAGATCACAGAGGCTCTGCAAGTCCAAGTCATACAGAACAAACAAATAAATAGAAGCACTTTCATAATTGAAAACTTACAGACAGACCATCTAAGTAACCAATGAGGTGTAATTGTTTAACATCTTTCAGGCAAATGCAGTGTGTTCTGAGATACAGCCTATAGACCTCCCCTCCCCTCAGTGAATAGCACCTCTCTTTCCTTTGCATCTCCTTCCTTGGAAATGGCCACGTAAGAACTCCCACTGTGAATGTGACACTGTCCCCTGAGGAAGACGTGCTTTCCCTCCACTCAGATTCTCAAGACCAGTAGCTTCAAAGCCTGCCATCAGAGTGAGATTCATAATCACGTGCTTTTCAATTAATAGCTTGGTGACTATTGCAGAAGACGGGCCACTTTGCTGGGTTGCTCTGTCTGAATGACACCAACAAGCTGTCGACTAATGTTCTTGACATGTGAACTGGTCCCATCTGCTGTAGACCTTCAGGGCGCCCTGCTCTGCAGTGTCACCACATAGTCACTATGTTCTGCTTGAGGGGCAGGGGTAAGGCTGGCCTCCATTGAAGTTACCACCCCAGAGGGTCACCTGCAGGCTCCACCTCCTGGCTGCTGCTCAGTACCTGGTGACCTGGCCAGAGGATCTCCTGCAGCGTCCAATGTGACTTGCAGGAAAAGGTCCAAGAGCTGCAGGAGGGAAAGCTAAAGCCGACAGGCTCTTCTTTCCTACCTTGCCCACTTCACATCCTCTCCACCCCCAAAGCCCCCAAATTCCCCCAAACATGTCTTCAGTGATGTCTTCCTTCAAATTTCTCATTCTGTATTTTAATTTCTCCTGGTGTTCAATGTTGTGCTGCATTATCATTTAGTAATTATGGACTTTGTTTCTTTTCCATCTTTTTAGAAGAGTGTTTACTTTTCTAAACTCATTTCAATGGCAATTCTTCAACTTTAATCTGTGATCTCATTATGAGTTGGCCCAAGAGGCTCATGGCCTTTGTTAGCCACTATCATGCTTTTTAAATTTTTTTTAACAACACATGATAATTGTGCTTATTTATAGACCACAGTGTGATGTTAGCTATGTCTCTACAATGTGCAGTCTTCAGATCAGGGCAATCGTGTACCCATCACCTTCAACACATAGCACTCTTTGTGTTGGGAAGTCAAGATCATTTTCATTAGCTGCAAAGTACAATTGCTATGGTTGGGCGTGGTCTGAGTGTTCCCAAAGGGCCCATTTGGTTAAAGGCTTGGTCCTCAAGGTGGTACATTTGGGAGGTGCCGGAATCTTCAGCAGATGGAGGCGAGTGGGAGTTCCTTGGGTTATTGAAGGAAGCTCTCAGGAATTCTGGGATGCTGACTTCTTTGTCTGACTTCCTGTTTGGTGATATAAGCTCATCCACATGTGTGCCCTCCCCCACGAGAGGCTGCCATCCATTGCCCTCATCTGATGCCAAACCAATGGAGCCTGCCAATTTTGGACTTCAAAGCTTCAAAATTGTGAGTTAAGTAAACCTTTCCTTCTGTAAGTCAATTGTCTCAGATATTTTGTTGTAGCACTGTGAAGCTGACCAATGCAACAATAAATTGTTGTCAACCATAATTACCCTGTTGTGCTACAGAATATTAGAAACTACTCTTACCTAACTGTACCCCTCCACCCATGGGCTCTTTTCTCTCCAGTCAAATGCCCCTCATAATCTTTTTGAGTATGGAAACCATGATTTGTAGTCAACTGAGGTCACTGCCCCCCATCATGTCTAACCTCAAGACAAAAGTAGCAATAATTTTCAACAAATAATTATTTTAAATCATGACTATAAAATTTATACTTGGCATTTGTGTTGTTTAATTATCAAAGCATGTGTAACTTTTTTACAATGGGCACTCACTCTCTCTTCTAGAATTTCTAGGAGTCCTGACTACTGGATCCTCTTTGAGATTCCACCTCTAAAGTATTTCTGGTATTTCATCCAAAAGTCAAGTGAGGAATTTTCAAGGTTCAGTGCACTACATTTATTTTTTTTTAACTCTCTATGTTTTGCAACTTCATCACATAATTCTGCTTTTCTTAAAATATACACATTCTACATGGGTTATATTATTTTGACCTATAGCTCACCTTTGATGGGAGGTAAGTTTTAGAAAACTCTTTATTGTAGCTGTACCTGTACACCATAATTTGAGTTCTACTGAAATATTAAAACATTTAATTAACAACTTTTCATCTATGCATATTTAGCACTAAAGTGTCTCACAGTTTTTTTCACTGATGAGCCACTATTATGCCAAGTCACAAGAAGTTCCAGTCAACTCAAATCTTTGGTTCTCCTAATGGCTTTTCCACTGGGCTCAGGTCTCAGCTCAACTTACTAATCTCCTAGTGTCTCTCCTTATTCTTAATTGATCCCCTATTAGTGCAGCTTGATAATAAACTTAAGTTCAGCTCTTAAGTCACTCTGAAGAATGGAGTACATTTCTTAGGATAATCCATAATAGGCATTCTTGACTTGGGGTCCCTCCCCTCCCTAGTCAGTCAACAGAATTTTTAACCAGTGGATATGTTATTTTTCTGGTTGTGGGCGCCAACATTTATCAGATCCTTGAAAATGTTTGTGACTTCAAAGGAGGAAAGAGGTTCTGAAGCAGGAGTAGAAGTGGGAGAGCTCTGAGATTGCTGACATGTCTATTGACACTTCTGCCTCCTATGCGAGCAAATACCATCCGCATCGGGAACCATGGATGAGTGTTTAAAATAGCACAAATTTCAGAGGGCTTAAGGAGATGGTCAACTCTGATCTCCCAGGGCCAAATTTGGCAAGAAAACAGGACTTGAGCATGGACAGAGGACGAATCTGACCCTCTTCCAGTAAGCCTGCAGCGTGACGTCAGGACGCCACAGGAGCTGAGCCTCATCCTTCAGCGGGAAGCACTTGCACCATCTTGCACGGGAAGTCCCTATCATCATCATCGTCCTCCTCCATCCATCTGCTGCTCTCCACCTCCACATCAAGCGAAATTAAGAGCTGAGTCAAAGACGGACCAAAACAATCAAGAAATATTTTAAGTCCTTGAGCAACAAAGCAAGAGAAACATGAAATTATGCTTTCCAAAATCTCTTAATCACACTGGGACTCCAACTCACATTTCATCCTAGAAAGGGGAATTAAGTTAGATGTTCTCTATGGTCCCTTTCAACTCTAAAATCCTTGGGTTTCTATGCTCTTATGGTTTCATTATTTTTATTTCCAGTTTCAATAAGCAGTTTCATCTTCAGCCTGCGGAGAATCCCAGGCCTGCATTCCCCGGCCACAGCCCTCAGTCGGTGGGCTGTACCATGGGGGTCCTTACTCTCCACTAGCTGGGGCCACCAACCGGTTGCCTTCACGCACAGGGTTTGCAGACAAGTATCCCTGGATGCACAAAGGAGTTTCCATGTGACTGCGAAGAAGGCTGCAGATGTTTCCCCCCTCCCCCTCCCCACCGTCTAGGTGGGCAGAACCTGGGAACAGAGAGAAGGATTTAGTGCGGTGATTGCATATGGAAACCATGCGCGGTGCCCATCTTGGGAATAACGCGCTTCTGGAGCAGCTGAGAATTATGGGGCCACCGACAAGCCAAGGCACGTAAGTGCAGCCTGGAGAGGCACGCTTACAATTAAGTCGGCAGTTACCCAAGTCGTTTCCTCCTGTCTGGGTGTGGAGTGATCACAGGAGACACGCAGGGCCGGAGTGGGGAAACTTGCTCAGAGACACGGTTTTAATTTGGGGACATCAGATGGGCCTTTTAGAAAAAGTATTGCTTTTCTGTGTAGCCATGCAAAATAAATGAACCTAAAGCAAATGCTCGCTCCCGGGGTGCTGCTGCTTCCCTCCAAACACACACGAAGCCCGCGCCTGGATCCAAGACCGCTCCAGGCCGAAGCTAGGAAAATAAACAGCAGTCCATAAACACGCTGCCTGGAGAAGCAAAAATGGCCCGGTTCCGCTGCTCCAAGTCCCATTGCAATGTTAGGGGAGGGAAGACAAATATATATATTTTTAATTTTAATTTTTATTATTTTTTTGTACACAAATGAGGTACAGCTGTTGTTTCTCTGGTTGTACACTAGTCACACCATTTGTGTCATCATACATAAACATAGGGTAATGATGTTTGTCTCATTCTGTTATTATTCTTACCCCCTCCCCGATGTCGCCCCCCTATTTTTCCCTATGCAATCCAAGAATGGAGGAAGACAAAAATTTATGGGAGAAACATTGGCTTTGTTCTCTAACAAGAGACTAGACAGCGGTGGAAGCCCGAGCAGAGGGAACACCCTGCCGGGAGGAATGAGCCAATTGCAACAGCCCAGGCAGCGCCTTGCTCTCCTCCGCCAGCTCCAGGCCGCACCTAAGCCAGTCACTTAACTCCTCCCTCTGCTCTGTGCCCTCGCAGGTAAAGTGGAAGTAACAATGTTGACCACTCAGTAACTCCGGTACAGGCATACTGGGGAAAAAAGAAATTATTCAGTAAATGCGAAAGCACCTACGATGCCGTGCTACCCCCTTTGTGTTACTAAGGCAAGGCGCTCCACAGTCCCAGGGAGAACGCTAATGAGGATCCACAGCCTCTGCTGCTTCTGGAATCACACACCTTGAAGCCACGCAGACTGAGCAAGTTCACACCAGGGTTCTCCATGCAGGAAAAGGTCGTTCTCCAAGTGCATTTGTCCCTCCTTCTGCCTCAGTTTTCTAGACTTGTGCGAGTGTATCTGTGCATAAAGATGAGGAGGGGGTGTGGCTGGACCACGCAGGTAAGGAAGGAGGCAGTGACACTACTCTCCTGTGTGTCTCAGAGTTGGTCTTCCCTCCCCGTGCCACTGGACAGAAGGATGACCATTTGTCTCCTCCCCTATTGGCCCCCTGCAGCTCCACCCCAAGCCTGATGTGGAGCCCACCTGATCTCTGGAAGGATTCCATTTCTGTTCTACTGGCCTTGGCGGATGTGGGAGTGTTTTCCAGGATGGGCACAGTGACTGTGTGGTCAGAAGTGAAGATGACTGACCGTCAGCATCTGAAAAGGAGCATTTCCTGAATCCCCTGGAGAGTACTATCCCCTTGAGATGCTGACATTGAAGATTAAAAAATTCTTAAAAAACAAAATTTTGAAAATTAAGTTGAGCAATTATTTTTAAGATTCCGCTTAGTATCAAGAAAGATTAATCATTCTTTTGGAAGGTTGTGAGCCTACTGGGCCTAAATAATATTAACTTGAAACCGAGACTTTCATTAGCACATCTCCCAGATTCTCATTAGCATTTACAACCATGAAATGAATTTAATGCATTTTTTCACAACAAAGAGTGCATAATTTGAAGGTTTGTTTTGCTACTAATATTCCTATGTACCAATTGCTAGTGGGGTGGGAGTGGGTTTCCAGAGAAAGAAGCAGAGCAACCAGCGTGTTCCATTTTAGGGCTGGTGAGCTTGCCAGTCACCATCCATCAGCACAGAGTGGCCACCAGGGTGAATTTGTGCATCAGAAAATGACATACCCAGTGTCCATCTCACACAAATAGACCACTGCGCGTAAACCACTGTCTTTAAAAAAGGAGTAAATTTTAGAAATTTGGAGTCTTCCATCAAGCTGGGAAGAATGTCAGAGCAGAGTCCATTCCAAACACACGTTTTCCACATGTGATTTCCAAAAAGCAGGACCTGGAGACGGATTCCATAAAACCTTGTCCTGTGGGAAAATCTCATTTCTCTGAGGATGTGCACTTTTTTCAGAAGTTGTTCAAGACCTGCGGGTGACTGTGCCAGAAGCCCTCGCTGTCCCCCCACCCTGGCTTGGCCCTTATTTTCTGGTAACTTAACATTGTTTTTTCTTTTTCTTTTCTTTCTTTTTTTGGTACAGTTTTTTTAAGTTTATTTTTAAGTAGCAAATAATAATTGTCTGTATGCATGGGGTGTGATTTCCATCTTTATATCCATTGCAAAAAGAGTCAATTAAATTAATTAACAAATCCACACCTCATGTGTGCAGGTCTTTGCCAGGCAGCATGGTTTGGTGTTCTCTTGGGTACATGCCTATGAGAAGAATGTGACAGTCACCTAGTTGCTGCAGGTTTCTAATAAGCTTTTAACTTAGTGCTGTCCTCTGTTTTGTAATAGAAGGATCAGAAGCCCAATCTGTCATTCCCCTATAAATTCTAGCTATCAGTTATGACTTTCTTCATTCTTAGAGCTCAGCACAACCTTTTGAATGTCTGTTTGCAGGTGTGACTTTGAAAGTCTCAAGGAAATAAATCTCCACTTTCAAGATATAAAAGTTAAACTCATTTTAATTTGAAAAGAATATTGCTTTACATTCCTTGCATTTAATTGCAATCAATGGAGAAGAGAATTAAATTTTACATTCAAAAAAGAACAGAATTAAAAGCTTTTTGTAGGTGTCGAACATTTTAAATCTATGCCTAAATCTAAAAATAAATGTAGCTATTTTTTCCCCAGCACTATGAAATCTGTAGTTCAACGTAGGATTTGGCTTGATAGAGGCCAACTGGTATTTACTGAGAAAAATGTCAAGTGTTTACCAGTCAATAGAATTGCACAGACTTGCAGAGACTTACCTGGAAACTGACAACTAGGTAGACTTGCTCAACGACTTTTACCAAACTTGTTGCTTTTCTGCTTTACCTATATGCAGATTTTTAGGGACTCACGTGCATGAGGGTGCTTGCCACCAAGTCCTGTCTTCTTGATTGTTGCACTCATCTTTCCTAATCTTGTTGGCGAGTGCGGCAACTCCGGAGGAGAGCATATTAAATTCCAGGACACTAAGAGAAACGTTATTTGAAGTGGTATTATCATTCCTCTATAAGTGAATCCCTGGCTTATCTCTAGCATCAGAAAGATAATTTTAAAATAAATAAAATAAAGCCAATCAGTTATTGAGCCCTGAGGCACCGTCAGATAGGAACAGTAATAAATCAGGCTGAGAGCCTTAACACAGCCCCTGATTTTTCTTGCTAATCAAATGAGATCAGAACCCAGCTATCACTGCAGGAGAAAAGCCAAATTTAATTAGCTTATCCAACAGTGTCATTTAGTAAATCAAAAGCCTCTGAAAGGTCAATGAATCTTGCCCTTATCATCTCATTATCTCCATCACTAATGAGCTATCATTAACCAGCCCCACAGCAACAGTTATTTCAGGGCTTTGCAATAGACTTCTCTAGTTAGTGACACCCTTTGCTACTTCCAAAATGGTAGTATTTGGAAAAGAATCTCACTTCCTGTTCTGCTTTAAAACTTCTTTAACCATAAAAGTCTTAGTGTTGGTTCTAACTCCAAATGCAGCGATTCAAGTGCAACTTTACGATTGACTTATGTATATGCTCAATCCAATTATTGAGCAATTACAGATGTCAGACATTCTGCTAGGGATCATAACAAAAGTCCCTTTCAGCTGTGTGACATTTACCGTGGCAATGTGGATGGGCTGTGTTTGAAGGTCAGTTTAATGTGTGTTTGTGTTTCTACTCCGTGTGTCATGGTCACTCATGCTATGAGACTTGGGGAGAAGAGCGTCCCATCCTGGACCCAAGGTCTGGTTGCCCACAGTGTGACAACTCTTGTTTAAGACTGGGACCTTGGATGGAAGACCACGTCACTCTGGATTACAGTAGATGGAGGCAGACTGCAAGGTCAGGGATGGCGAGAGGGTGATGGAGGAGCTGCTTTGAAGGATGAGGATGAGAGGCCATGAGGAGAGGGGGCTTTGGGGGAGCCAGGGTGCACAGAAGCCCCAGGGAAAGTCAGGCCAACTTTGTTAGAGCAGGAAGTGCCTGCAGGGCAGCTCCTATGTGTGCTTTGGCCACAGACCCCTTTGAGAATGTGACGACCTATGATGATAATAGAAATCCCACAGAATACTAGCAGGATTATAAATTGTAACACACACAATTTCAATGTCCCCTGTGCTGTCTTTCACATAAGAGCTTTCTGTATATTAACTAGTTCAGTCCTCACCAGGACCCCCAAGGTAGTGTGGTCACTGCCTCCCTTCAACAGATGTCAAAACCACAGTGCAGATGGCTTAAGTGAGGATTGCCCAAAGTCAATCAGCAAATAATGGGTGAGCTGGAACTGGGCTTAAACATGCTCCTGCCTCTGCTTTTCCTAGAAAAATGTGCTTTCTGAGTTTCCTGCACAATTTCAGAGGATTCATGGATTCCTCAATTGCAATACCTTCAGCTTAAATAGTTATATCTATGGAATAACTGAAAAAATGTTGGATTCACATGATCTTTGACCTTGAATGCCAAAGTGAGATTTTTTCTGTAAGAACCAAGGCACAGTGCACATTCCTAAGCAAGGAAATGGTATGTGTGGAGATAAAGTAAAAATCACTTATTGATTGACATACTTAAGTCGAGATATGCTCACACACATTGTTCAGTTGATGTCCTGCCTTCCCCAGGGCATGGTCTTTTCATCTGCCTACTGCACCTTTGTACTGGTGGGTAAGGACCCAGTCTTCCAAGGGTGTGACTTTCCCAAGATCCCTGTAGCAGGCAGAATCTGCCTCTAGGTTCCTCGAGCATAACGCCTATGCCTTTTACCAGCTCTGTGCATCTGTGAACATTGGCTTCTGTGAATTATGCACTAGTCACTCATATGGGCCAACTTTGGAGACTGCACTTGGGTAGCAGGACCAGCTGCCCAGCACTGGAGAAAACAGGAGGGCCCAGAAATACCAGTGCCCTCCAATGCACAGCACCAGCTCCAGGCCAAAGCACTCAGAGTCCTCTTGCTCAGTGCTCTGCTCTGAGGCTGCACACCCTCTGTGATGGTCCACCTTGGCTGCCAGCTTGAGGGAACCAAGACTGGTGTGGAGTCTGGGTGTGTCTGTGAGGTGTTTCCTGAGGCAACTGGAAGGTGGGTCAGTGGAGTGAGTGGGGAAGGCCTGCCCTGAGTGTGGGCAGCTCTGTCCAACAGGCTGGGGGCTTGCCTGGAAGAAAAAGTGGGAGAAAGGAACCCTCTCCAGTGTCCCCTGGACTTTCCTTGAGCAGGTGTATATTTCCTGCTTGCCTGTATACTTCGGACTGCAGATTCTCCAGCCTCTGAACATGGTCTTGAACCTGCAACTTTCCAAGGGGATTCTGGGACCTCAGCCTCGGATAAGGGCTATATCATTGGCCTCTCTTGTTCTGAGGATCCAGCTTCTTGGTCTGAGCAGCTCCTGGTTTTCCAGCTCTCCAGCAGACAGACGGCCAGCATGGGGCTATCCCGCCTCTGAGCATGTGAGCCAATCTAATAAAACCCTCGTAGAATCTCATATATTCCATTGGTTCTCTTCCTCTTGAGGACCTTCGTGGAGTCCCCTGCAGAGTTCTGCTGAGTCTGGCTCTTCATCTGAAATCCCGCTTCCTTGTCCTGCTTTCCTGACTCGTGGGAGCACTTCCTAATAATTTGCTTGCACTGGAAACTGTGCCTCAGGAATTGCTCCTGGGAGACAGGCCTGCTGCTGCTCGACTGGAGGGCAGCGCTTCCTGGATTCCACACATATGTTTGGGCTTCCCGAGATCATGGGAGTCAGCAGCCCCGGGCTGAGCAATAGCAGCTTCAGAAGGGACCAGCATCTAGAAACCAATGATGTTTACCTAGCTCCGTTGTTACAGACTAGTTCTATGGAGTCTTACAAGTGGGAATTTTGTAAGGAAAAACATTGAAGATAAAGTTAAACAAAGCATAAATTATTATGCATCACTTTTCAATGACTTGATTTTTACATACATTGATTACAAATGTATGTTAAACACAGCATTAGTCCAAGTGAGTGAGCTTCATAGGTTCCAAAAGTCTTCAAATGCTAGCCCAAGATGGGCATTCTTGACTAAATTAAACATTGTGAATGAAGTCCATTTCAAAGGAATTATGATTAAGCCATTGTCCCAATAACACACAGCACATCCACAGGCCCTAGCAGCATCCTCTGGCTGCTATGAGGTGGCCTGAAGGTGCATGACCTCTGCCCTACACTAGACTCGGGGACTGAGCGCTGTACTGCACACTGTCACCACACATGGTAATGACTTGGGGAAGCCACCAAGCTTTAGCAGGTGCATGATAAATGGACTGCAGGCAACTGCAGCTGAGGTCCCACAGAAAGTTCCAGGAAGCAGCCGCAGGTCACTGCCCAGTTCCAGAGGCATATGTGCGTTGATCTTCTGTGTTTAATTTTTATTTGAGAAAATACCCTCAAATTAAAATGAATTAAAGGTCTGTAAGATGAAGGACGTAATCAAAGTAAGTGTACTCTATTACAATCACAAAATAATAAGTAGCAGGGCTTTAATTCAATAAACCTTGGATAGGAGTTTATTTTAATATGTATAGATATTCCTATTTTTTTTTAAAGTTTGCTGAGATAAAGATACTCAGATTTTTGAAGGGTTATTCTCTTTTCTCTTAGAAAAACCTCTGTTCCCTGTGGTTTACAAAAGCATTGCCATTTGCGTTGGGAAAGTTCCTTTGCTAGTAGGCAAGAACAAACTAAGCAGGTCTTCAACAGCACCTTTCATATTTTGGTTAAAATATTCTATGACCCTTTTAATGTATTCCTCCATAAAATGCATACATCAGATTTTAAAGTTCTTAAAAAATATTTTGAATCAGAAGCAAGAGCTATCAAGCAGAGAACCCCCAGACGTGGGTCAGAAGGAGCCCGCCTTTGCCCAAAATTTGTGCGAGTTCTGACACAAATACTCAGTTGGAGCTTCGCAGTTGGGCAAAAGCGCAACCTTGTGGAAACGTCAACATCCGCAAGGCTATGAAGAAAGCTGCAGGGAAAGCCGGCTGCCCTCCCCGGGTCTCCCCGGAAGGGACGCACAGGGTGCTCTCCTCCAAGCACCCCTGGCTCCCCCAAGCAGCGCGGCGTGCAGAATTCGGGCGTTGCTGGGTGATGCGGCGAAGGCTGCCAGCCTCATCTCTCCGTTCTCCAGAGTTTCTCGGAATCCCTGAGCGTGCGGCGCATCGAGTTCTGGAGCCTAAATGACAGCAAGAGGACAGTGCGAGGGAGGAAATCAGTGCGCGTGGGATTGAGTGGCAACTTCTTCATGGAAACCTGAGAAGGGAGATTTCCAGCCAGCCTGCTTAATTACTGCCTACTGCGGACAGCCACGCCATCTGTTGGCTGGGATCTCTCCCCGCTTTGGGGGAGTGCCTGGTGATTGGCTGGCCCGGTGTGAGCCCCATCTCCAACTGACATCTGTCATCTGTCAACCACCCAACTGTAATGAAGAGCAAAGTTGCTGTGGGCTGTCTATGGGCCATATGGAGCCACACGTAAACCAACAGACCGCAACCACATCTCAGAGGCGAGTTCAGCAGGCACATCCACACACCCGGTGCTGGGGCTGGGACTGTGGCCCAGGATGTGGTCCAGAGGGAAGGCGTGCGCAGGCGGGTCAAGGTTGCCGCCTAGAAGGCATCCTTTCTTCAAAGTAAATAAATAAATAAGTTATTATCAACCAACAGGTTGTGTGAGGCGGTGTGAGGTTGTATGATAACAAATATACCGAGATCCACTAGTGTCACAGTCCTTGGCCCATGGGCTCCCCCGACAGGGCAGGTGCAAAACCAGGAGCCGTCAAGAGGGAGGTTCCCTGCGCAGCCCAGCCTCCTATAGCTGAGCAAATCGCCAAGGAGATTGTTTTGAGGTAAAAATATATAAAGTGTGTTTAAACCCTTGACAAATACAGATGTGACCTTGACATCATGATCACAAGCTCCCTGAAGCTTTCCATGACTCTAAGACACTATTCAAGAGGGCTTGTTAAGGGACTTTCCTAACTAGAGTTCCTGAAGGGGGACTTTCCTCCCTCCCCAGTATCCTCTTGCTGTCCTTTAGGCTCCAGAACTCGATGCAATGCACTCTCAGGGATTCCGAGAAACTCTGGAGAATGGAAAGCTAAGATTGCCTCATAGCCTTCAGCCTGTGGAATGCAATCACAGCCACTAAATTAGAACTTGATGTTGAACTCAAGACAACTATTGCTTCTAGAACTAGAGTCAAGAGCAAGTGGTTGGTAGCATCTTTATGTAACTGAGGAATTAATTTTCACTCCTAAATTTTTCAGCTGCTTTTAACTGTAGACACTGATGAATTCAGCTCAGTGCCTTTCTATCCTGGCTACACATTATTCCAATTAAATAAAAATCATATGGAAGGGGATGTCCGGTTTACCTCTTTTAATAAACTTATCAGACATTCAATGGTAGTAGAGTCGCTATTTGTAAATTTAGTTCAACCAACTTTTAAGTGAAATGAGATGAAGCCTAGAGAACGTTATGAGACCCTGCTTACCCTAGTGGACAGAGGTCCAGAGTAAGTTGGCTATGCCAGGAGTCCAGTAGCCCGTGTGTCTGAAGCCAACCCAGGCACCTGGGGCTCAACGAGGCTCGGCCATTCCCAGCAACCCCGTGGGTATTCGTTTCATTAAATTAGTTTCTGCATGAATATCCTATGGATGCTGCAGCTCTATCTGTCAGGACCAAAGCTCTTCTGAGCCTGCATCCATCTTCAAACTCCTCTCTGCTCTGTAAGAACAGATCCTCTGGGATCATGATAATACCACTGTCCAGGATGGCCAGTCACCTGGATCTCCCCAAGGCTGGCTCTCTGGTTTCCATGGCTACCAGAAGAAAAGGGACGGTAGTGATGAACTGAGTAAGTACCACTTGCAATCACTATGCCACCTGTTTTGCACAAATCACCTTTGGACTCATATCTAGTTTATAAGGTAAGAATTTAGGTAAAAACAAAACAAAAAACACCATTTCATTTGGAAGACAAGAAAAATATAGTTCAAAGAAGTCAAGTAATGTGGTTGTGTCATTGCAGTACCATGTTTGATTTAGGGCTTCTCTGACTCCAAAGGTTACAAATCTATGTTGACCACTAATGTTGTTCTGCAGCTTCCCTCCCTCAAACTTCTACCTAACTGCTCCAGAACAGGGCCTTCTGCAGCCCTGGCCCACCCTGTTCCACCCAGCTCCACCAGCCTCCTGTGTTCTCCTGGACGATGATGCTGCACCCGGTCACATCCCAGCTGGAGTCCAGCAGATCCACACACCATCTTCTCTTTTGCCCCTGACCAGTACAGACTCCTCAGGTCGTCTCTAGCTTGGAGGTGGCTGGCTGTGGTGTGCATGCTCTTCAGTGGAGGCTGGTCAGACTTACATGTTCTGTGCTTGATCAGGAAGTAAGAAGAGCCTGTGGCTGAAATGTCCTTCTCCCTTGCCTTTGGAGAAAAATTCTTTCTCCTTGAATCCTGATGAATTTTCATTAAAATATTTAAAGTTTGTTTTCCATAAAATAATTTTAAAATGATTATAGATTGAAATTAATGATGATATCCTTTCAGTTTACTCAGGAATAATAAAACCCTAAATTCAAATAAATAGAGGCATTTTGTTTGTGATTTTAAAAGTGGGTGAAAGCAACACAGTGGTCTAAGAAGCCACCTCCTCACCATGTTTGAAGTTGTCCTGGGATTAGCTTACAATACCTTTAATAAAAGCATTAAAATATTCATTGGTATTGTCAATACATTTATTCACTTAACATGTTAAGCTTCTGTTTTATAAAATGATACATACTTGTGCTATAAAATTTGAAAAAATGAAGAAAAGTATAATTATTGAAAAAAACTTAATATTTTAGTTAATCATTGTTTGAGAAGAACTTACTGAACTTATAATAAAAATTTTCTCTGACAATATATGTAAATTCTTAGAGATTTTCATGAAGTTAAAATGTATCTAAGGCTTTAGAAGCTGGGTCATGATAAAACAAGTGATAAATCACTTTCTAGAAAAGTAAGTCATGGTAAAATAATTAGAGTTTGTGGCTAGCAGAAATCCAAAGTGATTATAACTGAATTGAAAATACAACCAGACTACCTGAACACTATTTGCCTGATTTTGTTGCTTCAAAAGGCAT
This sequence comes from Glaucomys volans, assembly GCA_020662805.1. Lineage (NCBI taxonomy): Eukaryota > Metazoa > Chordata > Mammalia > Rodentia > Sciuridae > Glaucomys > Glaucomys volans. The sequence goes on from JAJEJO010000080.1 coordinate 38,935, forward strand.
CACTCTTCAAACTGCATTAATTATTTTAAAAAACAAAGATTTGTTTTGGGACCATGATTTATTTATCTTTTTTTGACCTCACTTTATAATTGCTTTTCTTTTTCTTGGCACAAAGAGCCATCACTCATTTTGTATGACACTGTTTTCTTCTAGAGCATGTTTCCTGTGGTCCTGGGGCTTCGAGCTCTAATTTGGAGTATTTCTGTGCCAGCAGGAAAGAAGTCATTTTGAGGGTGTTTTGTCTTGTTTTGTTTTTTGTTTTTCTCATTGTAAGTTAGTTCCACCTTTCTTGAAACTGAATCTTCTTTCTCGGATTTCTTTTTGGATTTGTTTCTTGGATTGTTTTGTATTTTTTACAATTCCTGAAAGGTGTGATGTGGTCTATTCCCTGGAGTTCCACATTCTGGAAACCTGATCCCCACTGTAACTGCAGAAGAGCTGGGGCCACCATAACTAGTCCATGGGTCCTAACACTGATCTTCTCAAGGAGGCAGCTCTTTAGAGAGAGTTGAAAAAGAGCAAGACTAACCCCTCCCTTCTCTGGCTTCCTGTTGCCCTGAGGGCTCTTCTGCACATTCCTGTGTTGTAATGTCCCTGGCATGAGACCCTCATCACCATGGAGTAGAAGCCAGGCTGCACTCAGCTCCAGAACTCTGAGCTAACTAACCCTCTTTAAAAATTACCCAGCCTTGGGCATTTTGGTATAGCAAGAGAAAACGGACTAATATAAGGTGCATGCAAAATAAAATTTCTGACTATGTTAGAAAGCTTCTCAATTTTGCTGAGATGCCTGAAGCTGGTATGATTGGAAAATCATAGGAAAATCATCTGCCTTGTGATTCCGTAGTCACCAGGCATTAGATTTTACCAAGGAGAAGCTGCATGTTTGTTTAATACCAACTTTTCTTTTTTAATTGGAGATTTTCCTAACCATGGAGTAGTGAAATGTCCACAAGTTTATATATTTATTTGAGGAGCTTTTTCAGACTTTTCAGAAATTCCTCAAAGTTTCCATTTGCTAGCAGCACCCTTCCTCTCCATTGGCAACACATTTTTGTTACTGTTCTTATTAAATAAGGTAGTCGTTGCTTTGTCTTGAACCAGCATTCCATATCTGCTTCTCCATTTGGCCTAACAGCTCTAGAAAGTACACACATGGCGAAGGCAGCGCTGTGGTCCACCAGGGAATAAACACACAGACAACTGCAGCACAGGCTTGGGGGCACCCATCCCGAGTGCCAAGAACCCAGGTTTACAAGGGACAGGTCCAAAGTAGGAAAGATTCCTGCCAGCTGCCTTCATCAAGACAGGCTGCACATGGGAAGTGTATCTGAGTAGAATGGGCAGGAATAGAAATGGTGGGAAGGAACCCAGTGTGGATGGTGTGCAGGAGAAGAGAGAGATTGGTGGAAGAGCCCACAGATGAGCCTCAGCACAAGGGCTGTTCTGGGGCACAGCACAGAGTGATTCTGCTGGAAAAGGCATGCAAATCTGGAGGCAGCTTCACTCCCTCCCTAAATGTTGGAGCACCTAAAATGAGGCTGAGCAGATCAGACATGTTCTCCGTACAGGATGCCTCTTGGAAGAGACCAGGGAAAACCATATGTGGAATTTAGCACAGTGGGTGTAATTTAATAAATATGTGCGTATTTCTGAGGGGACACATGTCATGTGTGCATGCATGTTGTGTGTGCATGCATCCAGGCTGCACGTGACATACGAACTAAAGCATTCCAGGAGTGCTGTTCTCTGGAGGTGGGCTTGGAGTTGGGGCTCAGTTGGGGAATGCCTTCCTCCAGGGCGAGGTTGTAGAGAAGTTGGACCTGAACAGGAGGAAACAGGATGCCATGGACAGATACCTGAGAGAGAATAGAATTTGTTTTGTAAACCATCTGATGGTGGTTTAAGGCATATGACAAAGAGGGGAAACTGCAGAAGCCACTAAGCTGTTGGGGATCTCTTACAAAAGTTGACTTGGGGAATTTAAGAAGAAAGAAAGAAGAGACAAATGGCAGAGTTTGACTGGCATATATTTGCACTTGAGAGTAAAGTGGAGACATCAAGGAGGACAAGAGGACACATGCAGGCAACACAATCTGGAGCTTCAAGCTTAGAAACTGGGGGAAGATCAGGGCACCGTAGGAAGTACAATCCAAACACGCCATGGGGAGAGGCCTTGCACATGGCGGGTCGATGGAGCATCTAGGCACGTTTCTGCTGCTAAATGCCAGCAAAGCTCCAATGAGTCACTACCACTCTCTGGGCCTATTTTCTTCAATAAAATTAGCTTTTAGTAGAAAAAAATATATATGTATATTAAATATATATTTTCATTTTTAAAATAAAAATATATAATTTTTCTTGTTCTACTCCGTAGAAAGGATGTTGTTTCTTCAGAATCTTTATCCGCTATGGTCATGAGCGACATATAAATTCTACTTTCTCTGGCCAGCGACGCTCATCTCCTGTGTGCTCATCTCACCTTCGAAAGGGCTATTTTTTAACCATCGCTTGTATTCCCCTTCAAATTCCAGAGCAGAAGATCAAATAGAAGAATTCTAATGTGTATTTCAGTTTTATATATAAATCATCCTGTCATTTTGGCACTGCAGCTGAGTCTCCTCATAGTAGCTAGAGAAGATCATGAATAAATTTGCAGCATGCTGCACAGGGGATTATGTGTACATGAAATCATTCTTATTGGCAATTGCTTTTACAACTCACTGCACAGAAAATTTAACACGAGGGCACAGATTCCCATTTCTCACACTAGGGTGAAATCTGAGAGCCACAGAGACAGAATTGAAGAATTGCTGCCGTCCTGATCAACCTGTCTTCTTGGCCAGGACCTTCCTGTGGTGTCCCTTAGCTCTCGGAATCACGATCCTTCAATCTGGTAATCAAGGCTTGCCACACTCTAACTCCAATTCATTCTAGAGTTTTCTCCATAATTTGTGCAGAAAGGGTGAACAGGTGATGAATGTTTTGACCTCCATGCCAGGCCATGGCAGGCACAGTCCCGTGATGGTGGCACTCATTCATACTCAATAGCAACAGGTGTCCTCAAGTCGTCACAGTGTCGTGTTCCAGGTGTCTGTGATCAACAGCAGAGGGACTGTACAAGCTAAAATTATTTGCTGCTCCTTGTTGTCTTCCTCTTCTTCTTTTCCAATCTCTGTGGCTAGAACCCTTTGACCTCCATCTCAGCTCTATCAGGCTCAGGCCAGCCTCCAGGGAGTAAAATCATCTAAGAAACCTCAGATCAGCATTTTACAAATCCAGAAACAAACCATCATCTTTATCGATGCCAGTCTAACCTTATGTGCTGACTCTACTCACCAAGGTTTTGACTTATTCCTTGGGATCTTTGGCACATGGTGCCAGATCTGAGCTCCCATCTTGGTTACTTTATAAGGACACAGCTCTCTTTGAGATTTGGCTACTCCTTCCCTTGTTCTTACTGGTCTCTCCAGGTGGCCAGAGTCCTGTTCGTTGATGTCACCTGCTTGTACTGCACCCCATTTCCTGAAAACTGGAGTTCTCTGATTCTACTGAGTTCATACTTCTGGTCCACCTTGGACCTGGGTATTTCTTGGTGCCAGGCCCCCTGAAATTCACCACCTAGTTCAAGTCTCTTATTGAAATAGAATCATACTTAACACACGTTCCAAATTTCTCAGTATATAGTACTTTTCAGATGACAAGTCTCCTCTCCTTCCTCCTATCCATCATAGGACTCAGCTTTGACACAATTTTACAGAGACCATCACTTTACTCAAACTGATCTCTGGGTGTGTTTGATGATATCCATTCCCCTCTTCTGCAGACTTCTTCAGAACATTCTCACACCCTGAATATGCTCCCAACCTTCCACAAATACTCTTGCCCTCCCTCCTCCAATAGATATGAATCCTCCCACCTCTGAGATTCACTTCTTACGCCAGCACCCTCTTAGTTTCATAGCTTAGTACTTCTTGGTACTTAGTTTCACAAAACAGAAGGGGCAGGATTTGAACTGCTGCTGAAGGCCAGGCTGCACAAGTTCCAAAGTGGTATGACTATGAGCAGCCTGCACGGTCACCAAGCACACTCCCTGTCCAGCCTTAAACACAGCAGTGCAAGGGGCTCACTAGCTCTTCCCTTCTTCCCACAGGGATCTCCTTCCTGGCTGCCTAAAGGCACTGTGTGCCTTTTCCCATGGTGAAAGCATGCTTGCCATGTCTCATCACTCACAGTGAAGTGACAGTCTCTAAAGCTGAAGACCACTCTTACATGTCCCCTGTCCCTAAGCTTGCTACTCTGAAGTCTTGGTTATTTCATGTATCATGTACTTCCAGTTATTGCATCATCCTCAAGAAACCTCTTCTTATGTTTTTTGGATCTTCAGATAGACTCACTGGAGAAGGTCTGTTTATTTTCTGTGTTCCTCCACAATGATTGTTTCCTCTGATTAAGACAAAGAATATTATATATATATATATACATATATATATACGTATATATATACATATATATGTATATATATATATATAAAATGAAAACTTATCAACTTAAATGACCTGATAGACATTGGTATCTTCTAAAAGCTTAAATTAAAATATACAACTGGGTTGTTATGAATAAGTTCAAGTCAATGTATTGGGTGAAAATACAACTTGAAATTCAAGACTAATTTGTTCTCAGTAAGTACCTAATTAAATCTAGCATATAAAGAATTCTGAAACTGAATAGGCATTCTGTATCTGAGAAGAATGAGTGTCAGAAATATTAAATAAAAATAATGCTTAACAGCAAGCTAATATATTACTAAGACATTTCTAAATAAAAGACACAAGAAAATATATTTTAGTAATTATCTAACTTATTTAATTTGACTTATAAAATGCCAAAAGAAATGATCAAGAAATTACAATATTGCACTAGGAAATAAGTTAACACAAAAGAAGTAATGGAGAAATACAAGAACAAAAAAAAAATCTAAGGAATATAGAGAGAACACTACAAAAGGCAGAAGTTAATCCTATCATAGCAGTAATTACACTAAAAGTAAATGGATAAAACACTGTTGCAAAAGGCAGAGATTGGTGGTGTGGATTTAAAATATGTAATCCAATTCTATCTTGTTTAAAAGATGCACACTATGTTCAAACAAATGATAGGTTTAAAGTAAAAAACCTGAAATAGATGTACCATCAAGTGGTAGCCAAAATATGGCTGGGGTAGATTTGAAGACAAAATAAGACTTTAAAACAAAATTGTTTCTGGGAAAAAAGAACATTTTTACCTAATGACAAAAGTGCCGATTCATCATGAAAAAAAAATAATTTATAATAAAAATTATAAATATATACAACAGACTCTCAGAATACACAAGGCAAAGACAGAAAAAAAGAAGAAAGATGCAATTCAACTAGTGTTTGCGCACTTTGATACTTCACTTTTAACAATGAATAGAACAATAGGTCAGAGTTCAACAAGTAAATAAAAGACTCAACTCACCCTCTAAGACAATTATACTCAAAGGCGCCTACGGAGCTCCCAACAGCAACAGAGTGTCCCTTTCTCCTGGATGCATGATGCATGTGGACAGCCCCAGGACAGCCCACATGTTAGGGTATAAAAGAAATATCAATATGTTTAAAAGACTGAAATCATACTAACCACATATTCTCCAACCACAATGGATTGAACTGAGAAATCAATGACAGAAGAAAATCTGGGAAATGGATAAACTTGTAAATAAAACAAGTCACTCCTGAAAAGACTATGAGCCAAAGACACTAAGAAATTTTGAAATGAATTAAAACAAAAAATATTTCACGTCGAAACTAATGGAATTGTAGCTAAGATTGAGTTCTTGGGGAAATTTGTAGCTAGATGTAATCGGCTGTAATTTCAAAGAGTCATAAAGCAATAACTTATACCATTTGTGGTAAGAAACCAGGGAGAGAAAAGCAAGCTAAATCCACAGCAAGCAGAATAGAGGAAACAATGAATATAAAAATGAAGATAAATGGAATATAGAATAAAAAATAAGCAGAAAAAAACAAAGTAAAAAAATTAAAGATCAATATAATTGACAAATATTAACTCAACTGTCCAGGAAAAGAAAAAAACAAAACAAAACAAAACACAGAGACAGGATTCAAATTACCAAAATAGGTAATGAAAGAGAAAAGGTTTCCATCACCAGTTGGATCTATTCCAGGATTACAAGATTGCTTCAGCATAAAAAATTATTTAATATGAAACACCATATTAATAGAGAAGGAGCCACAGAATCATCTTAAGAGATGCAAAAGTGTTGATATAAAAGTGATGAAAGTAACACTTTTTCATGGTAGAAAACAAGACAAAAAAGTTCAATAAACTAGGACCAGAAGAGCCCTCTTCAATCTGATAAAATACACTCACTAGAAAAATCTAAAAATCTTCCACATAAAATCAGGAACTATGCAAATTTATTCCTGTCACCACTTGTTTAAAATTGATCGAAGGCTCTAAAACAGAAGTCTCCAGACTGCACAGAAATAAGTGAAGCAACCTCTGACATGGTCAGGTCACAAAATCTGGCAAATACAAACTTCTAAGGAATCTGTGATTGAATATGCTCATCAGCACTACAGAATCTGTGTACAAAATTAATTGTGTTTCCAAACTCTGTAATTAAACAAAAATAAAATTCAGAAATCAATTTCATTTATGATTTAATCAAAGAATACAAATCCGGGCCTGGGCTTCAGTGCTGAGCAGGCATGAGGCCTCAGGTTTGAGCCCAGCACAGGAAAAGAATTGCAATTTTGCAATTAATTTAACAAAGGAAATGTAAGACTTGAACACTAAAAACTTAAAAATGAAATTGAAATATCTTTAAGACCTAAATAAATGAAAAGCTATTTGATATTCATATACTGGAAGACTTAATAGCTTTAAAATGGCAATATTCTGCATTCTTACTTAAAGATTCAACACAATCCCTATCAGCATACCAGCTGTCACTTTTTGCAGAAATTGACAAACTGTTTTGAGTTTTGTTTTTATTTTGTTATTCCAGGGATTGAACCCACTTTACCACTGAGCTGCAACCCAAGCCTTTTTCATTTTTTATTTATTTATTTTTTATCTTGCTAAGTTGCTTAGGGCCTCACTGAGTTGCTAAGGCTAAGGCCGGCTTTGATCTTGTGATCATCCTGTCTCTGCCTCCCAAGCTGCTGGGGTTGTAGGTGTGTGCCATCCCATCTGGCTGACAAACTGATTCTTCAATTCATATGGAAATGCAAAGGATCCACAGCAGTCAAAACAACTTCAGAGTAAAGAAAAAATGTTTGAAGAAGTTTGGAGACGTAGTTTAATGGTGAGCACTCTCCCATCATGGGTGAGATCCTGGGTCCCATGCCCTCCACTGTGAAGGAGAAGGAGAAGGAGAAGGAGAAGGGGAAGGGGAAGGGGAAGGGGAAGGGGAAGGGGAA
>JAJEJO010000080.1:55416-217237 GCA_020662805.1 Glaucomys volans
TGGCTTCTCTGACCCCTGACTCTAGCTCAATGGACTGCCTTCCTAAATTTCCCCCTTGGATGCTCGAGTGTGTCATTCAGAGTCCTGACTGCACCCTGCATGCGGTGCATCCTGGGGTCTCAGCTAATGAAAGGTGATATTTGGTTTGAGAAGTAGTCGCTGAGGGAACAGTCATGGGAGCAAGCCAGTCCCAGCAGGCACAGATCACCAAATGCATTCTAAGTGGCAGGATTGGGACAAGCAAAGTGCTTCCAGGTCAGGACAAATTATCTCCTTGGGTAGAGGAGGACAGGCAGAGAGAAAGAGAATACATACATACTGAAAATGAAAGTGACCACTGGCCGTATCAGCGATGCAGACAGGATGGGCCCAGAAGGACATTCAGTGGCTTCAACTCAGCATCAGTGTGGATAGGAAAGGTGCATCATTGACCTGTGTGTCCACTCACTGTCCGTTCAAACCAGAGTGTGGAAGGGTCTTTAGAGTGTGTTTGCGGCAGCTGCTCATGTGGTCCTGGACACGACCTCCGATCCGGGAGAGCCAAGATGGGCAGAGGCATGACCTCGCCCACTTTCAAAGACCTCTCGGTCCTCCTCTTGGCCAAGGCAAAAGTGCTGCGGGCCCAGAGTGGAAAGTCTGTTTCCGAGCTGATTTTCAAGTTGTATCTATCATTGTTAGCCTCTGCTTGAAATTTCTGGAGACAGATTTGCTGCTTTGGCTAATACCGAAAAGTCAGTGTTGGCTTTTTCTAGAATGGTATTAGAAGATTGCTAAAAAAAGAAAAAAATAATAATAGGGACCCATTCTCTACTGAAGCTACCACCTTCTTTTGAGTTTGAAATTAAGAAGTGAGTCAGAGCCGCCAAGAGCGAGGTCCTGTAGAAATGGACAGGGAGATCAGCCAGCTACCAGGAATTTGTCTTAAAATAGGCTTAGAAAACTCTTCTTAAAGTGGGTAAAGGTGGGAAAACGAAGACTCATGAGTCAGTACTGATATTTCACATCTTCCTTAATGCCACCACGGCCAGAATCACTAACATTTAGTAACAAAGTAAGACATTTAAATAAACATCATTGTGATGGAAATTACCAGACAACTTAGCTGTGGTGGGCGGGGCTACTCCACACCCGGTCCCCAGCGTGACCACCACCATGCAGAGCCAGCGCCCACCACCAGGGTCTGCCCTCTTCATATCTGAACACTGTTTTCGTGACGCTCTGCTGTTGTAACGTGATAATGACCCAGAAAACAGGACTGGCATACGGATTTTACACGGCAAAGGAGCAGAGATCACCTAGAGAGGCAGCCAGTGGATTGGTGAAGACACCCATGGTTGCAAAGGCCACCAAGATGGTCATTTTTCAGTAGATCCTAATCCAGTTTGTAAACTATCATCCACAAGGAGACAGCTAATTAATACCTAAGCAGCTGTACCGTAGTGGAAGTATTTCAAGGCCTTAGAAATGTTAAATTTTGGATTTCACTTTATAAGATTAAAATTATCCCCAAATAGGCCTTGACAGTATTCCAGATATTCCAAAATAAACAATAAATCTCACTGTGATTACAGTTCAGTGTATTAGTTATTCCTCAAATAAAATGCCAGCATAGCACAGACAAGCCTGTCCTTTATTTTAAGACACGAACAAACGTCTTAAGAAAGATGGCTTTGCTGGGCAGGCGTGGTGGCGAACGCCTGTAATCCCAGCACTTGGGAGGCTGAGGCAGTTCAAAGCCAGCCTCAGCAACTTAGCCAGGCGCTAAGCAACTCAGTGAGACCCTGTCCCTAATAAAATAAAAAATAGGGCTGGGGATGTGGCTTAGTTGCTGAGTGCCCCTGAGTTCAGTCTCTGGTTCCCAAAAAAAAAAAAAAAAAAAAAAACCAGAAAGAAAGAAAGATGGTTCTGAGGACTGGCTTCGTGAACTCTGAGGACTGGCCCTCCTGAGCTTCTTCATGGGCCTCCAGAACGAAACAGCAGGTGGAGACCAGGGTTGAAAATGCTGGTGGGGTCCCAGGGTCCCAGTCACAGAGCTGGGAGGCAGTCATCAGTGACTTCAGGTACATGTGAGGCAGTCCCTTCGTAATTTTGACAAAAAGCTTAAAATTGGTCTGGCTGGGCATGACATGTTCTAAGAAAACTCAGCACCACCATATTCTTTTCTAAATACAAACAATCCCCTAAAAAGAATCGATTATCCTGGCAAAATTCACAACAGCATACAGTTTCTGGAAAGTCCAAGAGACCTATAGTATTTGCCATCACTCAAAAAATAAAATAGACCCTTCATTTAAGCCTGCATTGTGGGAAATCATGACGATGGTTTTCTGAGATTACATGAAGTTATTTAACACATTTTGATGTGATTTCACGTGCAAGGGGATTGAACTTACTTAAATTGGGAGAAGATCTAAGTGTTCTTGCAGCTGATTTGAGTCTGGGTTTTTCCCACTGCACTGGCAGAGGCTTCACGGTCGGGCTGTCCTTTGAGTTAAGGGCATGGATCCCAGTGGGAATCCCAGTGGGCCTTTGGCCAGCAGGACTCCACATCGCCCAGAGGCCCACGCTTCAAACTAAAGGAGCAGTGCTTTTCCAGCGTTCCTCGTGAGCTCCGTTTGTCCTGGGCTCAGGCCTTCCTGGCATTGTTCTAGCAAGTTTGTGGTCCCCTTCCTTGTGTTCCCCTTGAATTGTGCATGGATTCAACCCACGTGTTTTGCATGAGTCATCCAGAATCTGATCATAGATGAGTGAAACAAAGTGAGCAAAACAAGTACAGAGTATAGAAAACGGCACATCTGAAGACCAGCGTGCCTGGCTCCTCGGAGTCCCTTTCCGAGGCTTCCTACTTCTGCCTTTGTGGAGTCATTCCTTGGAAATGACTTTAGAGTGCTGTTGCCAGCTGCTCTACTCACTCCTGAATGCCAAGTCCCAAGGGTCCCCTGAAACACCTCCCCTCCACCCCTGCCGCCCTTGGGAGCCTGTGTCATGAGAAACTTCCAGTGCTTCCTAGAGGATAGCAGTGTGCCCTCAGCCCATTAGTTGTTCACTTAGCAAACATTTATTGAATGACTACTATGTGCTGGGCACTGTGGTAGGTGCCTGGGATGTAACCATGAATGGACAGCAACAATCCCCGCCTCTGGGTGGCTGGACATTGTGGACCTTATAGTGGGTCTTGATGGATGAAAAGGCAGAAAAGAAACTTTGGGCAGAGGTAATGGCACATGCTAAAGCTGAAAGTCATAGAAGGGCATGGCAGCCTGTGAGCAGTAGCTGCAGATTTTCAAAAGTGCTGGAAAGTAATATTCACGCTGAGGAGCAGCTAGGAGCGAGGAGAGATGGGTGGCTTCCCATTAAGAAGGCTTTGACTGTTCCCGAGTCTGCCAAAATTCCTGGCATGTTCTAATCAAATATTTGCTGAAACAAAGTAAAAAGCAATGTAAAAGTTAAGTTAAAAAAAAATAGCTGGAGTGTTATTTTGAGAAGTGCAGAAGTTCTTATAAAAAACTATGAATATGTGGGAGTGTGGTGGTTTTGTGATAAATAAATAGATGAAGGAGAGAATGAGTAACAGAGGGAATGAGGATGGAGATGGAGGGGTCAGATCTGCATTTTTGACCTGGAACTATTGTGTCTGTTTAGCAAGTCTATCGGGATGGGAGAGGAAGAAGCGGGGGCCAGACAGACCAGGAGCAAGAACTGGTCGCACACCCTCAAGGAGCCACCAGCTAGACCTCCCATGGCCAGCCAGCCTCCACCTTGGCAAAGACAATGGGACAAAATTAGGAGAAAGACAAAATAGATTTGGATAAAAAAGCTAAATTGGGCTTCCGAATTGGTTGGTTTCTTAAATATTATGACCCATGACAGAAATTGTCAAGATTGTGTATGGTTCCCCCTCAAATTTTGAGTGATTGCATGAACAGCCGTAGGTCAACATGACCAGCCAGAGAAAGCAGATAACATTTTGAGAGGCAAGGAAGCATCTTTTGGATTCACCTGGTATGTACTGAAAGGCTAGCCAACAGGAAGTTCGTTGCTATTCTGATATGCACCAGGTGAGTCACACTTCATGTCCACCCTGGTATTCAATTTGCCCTGAGTTTCCTGGCTGGTCCTGGTGGCCTTTCTTCACAGACATCTGCTCCACCGACGTGCCATCTGGACCTCGGCCAGGCGATGCTTGCTGACTGCGCTTGCTCTTGTTACCACAAAGCTCCTGATGCTTTCGGACAGTCTCCATGAGGGCAAGTCCTGCTTCACAGGTTCAAGTGCGGCCATGCAAAGTGGGATTAGTGACGACGACGACATCAGTACGGCTGTTATCATCATTCAAATTCAGCAGGGCCCTGTAGGAAAGCAGAGCCTCCTCCCTAGAAAAATCGTTAATGTTTTAAATTTATATTTTCAGTCAAGTGATTTTTGAAATGTCTTCAGATAAAAATTAATGTGTTAGAAAAGATGGTAAATGTCTTCCCATCTTAGCATTAGAATGATTAAAAGTCACTGATCTGTTCTTTTGGGGGCCATTTAATTTTTTCGTTTCAAAAGTTTATTGCAAGTTTGCAAGGTTTCATGTTTCTCAGTTTCTATTTCTAATGTGTGGATGTTATTTCTATATTTGTTAAAAATGTGTCTGAATTTTGCACATTTCTAAGATGATCTGCAGGTGTGAAGTTTCTGTTCAGATTTTTAAGTAACTTGATTTTTTTTCAAATCTTATCTTTACATTAGAAACTCCAAGGTGCTGGGGGCTGATTTATTTTTTCCGAAGACCAGCTTGATTTTTAATGGCTTGTTCATTCTAGAAGTAAATTCAGAGTGTTTATAAAAAGTCTTACTAATAAAAATTTGTTGCTGTCCTTTAGGTCATGATTTGAGGCCTTTAGCAAGATGAAGGGGCCATAAAGCAGCTGGCACGATAAATCCGGTTAGAAATAAAGGGGGATCATTTATTTTCCAGCCTTCACTAATATTTCCTGGAAGAATAATTTTGGAGCAGACAGAGGCGAAGAGCATCTTAATCTTATTTGCTGTAAACTGTTTTTACACTTAAAACCATGCAGTGTCACCTGCAGGTTCAGGTCTCATCAAAGGTCCCAGACAACCAACAGCACTCTCTTCAGCGGGTGCATCCCAGGTCAAGGTTAGGCAGGGGGATGAAGGTCATGTGTCTGCAACAGTGGTTTCCCCAGGGTCAGCCAGGTGACCTCCTCTTAGCAATGTATTCCTTCCTCGCTGACCACACCCCAGTTCTCCCTCTGAAGCAGCAATGACAGCACTGTCTGAAGCAGGAGGGTCACTATTAGGCCAGGGAAATTTAAGTAGTTCTACAGCTCACTCGAAGTCCAAGGCAGTTATACCCAGATTTTGATTTCATGCCCAGAATCATTCATTTAGCCCAACTGTGCTGAGCTGATAAAGCAAAGGCAGAAACTAAGACAGCCGGAAAGAAGCAGGAGTGAGATAGCCCACCAGAGCTCAGCCTCAGTCCCTCTGACTTACGGCAGTGACCTTTCTGATCTCTGCTTCCTCATCCTGAGAAAGGACAAACCACCATAGATCAGGAGAGGAGTCGAGCCTGAAAGACATTGGCAAACGCCCATGATCTATTTATAAGAGATCAAGGAAGCCACTTCATGAACTCCTCCTTACTGGGAATTCTTTGTGTTCATAGCAATTTTCTCTTTTGACAGCGAACTCCTTGTGGACCATTCTGTCTCCAAGCTGGGTGACAATCATCCTTTCCACTTGCATTTTGCTTAAAGGTACAGTAAGAACATTACAGAACCTCAGAAAGACCTGCAAACCATCAGTCACCAAGCAGACTCTTGGAACTTTTCTACACTCCCGCCTGAGAATCACTGTGATTTTCTCTGTGCAACTGGTGAACACCAGTCTAGGTATTACCATGAAGGTGTTTTCAAAGAGATTTACATTTGAATCAGTAGACTTGGAGTGGAGTAGGTTAGCCTGCATAAAGTGGGTAGACCTCATGCAGGCAGTTGGAAGTCTTGAGAGAAAGCCTGCCTTCCCCTGAGGGAGAAAGGCCTCTGCCGCTGCCAGCCTTCTACTCAAAGGGAACAGAGTCCTCCCTGACTCACCAGCCTGCCCTGCAGATTCTGCACCTGGTCACCCTACAGTCTCTGAGTCAGCTTGTTAAATTAAATCTCTCTCTCTTCCTAGATAAATAGGTAGATAATGTTATGGTTTAGATATGAGGTTCCCCCCAAAAGCTCATGTGTGTAAGAAAATGCAAAAAAAAAAAAAAAAAAAAAAGGTTAGAGGTGAAATGATTACATTGTGAGAGCCTTAATCTACTGATATGGATTGACTGGTTGGAAACTAGAGAGGTGGGGAGTAACTGGAGGAGGTAGGTCACTGGGGGCATGACTTTGGGTTTATATTTTGTCCATGGTGAAGTGAGCTCTCTCTCTCTCTCCCTCTGCCTCCTTGCTGCTGTGCTCTGAGCTGCTTTCCTGCTCCACACCCTTCTGCCATCATGTTTTGCCTTACCTTCAGCCCAGAGTAATGGAGTCAACCATCTATGGACTGAGACATCTGAAACCATGAGTCCCAAGTAAACTTCTCCTATTCTAAATTGTTTTTGTCAGGACTTTTGGTCACATAAGAAAAAAAAATGATTAAAATAGATACATGATAGATACATAAGTGTCGAGTAAATGTATTAAATGAGTATTAAAAATATAGACTGAGAGATGACAGATACACAATAATACTGACAGTGATACGTAAATGTTAGAAATATACCCAAGTATAGTGGATTCAGATATAGATAAACCATACACACATACACACTCACATACAACCATTGACTGTTTCTCTGGAAAACCCCGACTAAACAACAGCATAGCTCTTCTCACATTCTGTCAGGCAACCAAGAGTGTTTGTGACATTAGCTCTTATAATGATACAAGCCTCAGCAATTTACTGTCTGTGTGTGTGTGTGTGTGTGTGTGTGTGTGTGTGTTTTGGTACTGGTGATTGAACCCAGGGGCACTCCACCACTGAGCCACATCCCCAGCCCTATTTTGTATTTTATTTAGAGACAGGGTCTCACCGAGTTGCTTAGGGCCTCACTAAGCTGCTGAGGCTGGCTTTGAACTCGGGATCCTCCTGCCTCAGCCTCCCAAGTGCTGGGATTACAGGTGTGCGCCACCGCGCCCTGCTTTACTGTGGTTTTGAGCAAGTTGCTTAGACCTTTCTGAACCTATGCACCATCTTGATAAATGCTAGTCACCATTTTCCTTTGGTGAATTAAATGTGAGATCAACTGTACCAGTAGCCAGTGGTATGACTGGCTTGAACTTCTCAATGAATCCATCTTTCTTGGCTGGAAATCAGTGTGCTCCACATTTTAGAACTGCACTTAGGACTGTGCTTCTATTCACTGTTTCTGCTCAGGACACGAAGGGAAGTCTCCAAAACTGAGTCAGCTTTACTTTTCCTGGCAGTAGTCAACAGCTTTGCTCAGATGACCAGCAGATAACTGGACAATTGGTTGGCAGGTGACAGCTGGCAGATCTTGTAATTGGGAGATAATGGTTTGAACTGCTGATCAGTCCTCAAATATTGGACTCAAATATTGGACTACCTTTCAAAAGAGATAATTCCTAAAAGGAGAAGCTTGTGAAAAATAATCAGATTCTCAAGTGAATTGAATGGGAAAAAAATAAATAAAAGACCCAAAGCTAATGAGTGAAGGCAGTGTGGGGCAATTCTAATTTTTTTTTTTCTAAACAGCGTAAATAATGAGCAAATGCTTATTTCCTAAATGCAGGCATTACGTGATCAACTCTCAGGGTTTATCAGCATCATGAATAACATCTCAGATATAAGATCATCATAAGTTAGTAGAGATCATTTTTAAAAGGAAAAACATGCTTTTGTCAAATTGACTGTTTCTGCTTCACCTTGAATCTGGCGTTGAGATGGCTTTAGAAGGGTACGTTTCAGTAAGTGCTGCCTCACACTTGATGATCTGGGCCTGCCCGCTGACCATGCAGGCTCCCACCTGCTGTAGACGGACTTAGAGAGTCCCTTACTTATTAATCAGTACCTAAATTCAATATTTCTGAGCAAAGACTCAGTGACAGCTTTCAAGGAAAATGTCATCTTCTCTAAAAACACATTTCAAAGTGATAATGTGGTGCTTTGCATACAGCACAAATGAGACCATTTGTTTAAACATCAAGGCAGACATGACTTAAATGAGAAAGAACCAGGAAGGGAAAAACCTCTTATCTAATGGAGACATGGCCAGAGTTACCTCCTAGTTGATGGGGAACCCATTCGGTGACAAGCTCTATGCCAGACGTCATTTCCAAGCATCAGGACCTGGTCACCATGAGTCACCAGGTTGTGGCCTGAAGAGTTCTGAACAGTCATGTAAGAATGGAAGTCAACCAGAGACTTTCAACCCCCCCGGAGTGTTGAAAGCACCCAACTAGTGACCAGACGTTTGACTGAAATCCAAGGAACAAGCGTAGTAGTTTCAACTAGAACTTTTCTGGAATGTTCTGGATGGGAGACGGCATAAAGTCGAGGAATTTTAGTAGAGTTTTCTTTGGAGACAAAAAGAACACAAATACTGATAAAACTGTGTATTTAGCTACTTTGTTTTGTCTGTCACTTCTTGGGGCAAATTATGAGAAATTAAGTCTTTCTGCATTGGTCTTCGAAAATAACTAGAAACTTTTCCACAAGTGAAATCCACCATCAGGAGTGTTTACTCAACTTTAGCAGTTATCATTTGTCTTCTTCCTGTTTATTTTCTCATTTAGCATTAGTTCTTCAGAGATGTTTTATTTTGATTTGTCAATAACGTGGGACAGGCTCTTCTCTCTGAGTCTGTGAGAGAGTTCATAGGATCAGGAAACAGATAAGTATCCATAAGAATAGAAACCTAGTAACCTGGGTTGACCTTAAGCAAACAGTCCAATGCTGTTTATCTTCATGACCTCAGTGACTATTCAGGAACATAATTATTTTCCCTTGGCTTGGGTTAGATTTTGCTCTTTCTGACAATGAAGACTTGTGTTATCTCTGCTCCTTCATGAAAGCTGTCTCAGCAGTTAGCTCTCATTTTTAGGGGAAAAAAAAAATTTTGCAGGGATATTTTATTTTGTAATCACAGATAATAGATCACAAAACATGCTGTGGCTTCCTATGAAATAAAGTAATTATTTCCTAAGGACGCCCATTTAAAAATAACAATGAAAAGAAAAAGGCGAACACTCTTAATTAATGACCTTGAGAATTACTGCTCCTCGTTTCCACAGGAACTTAGAAAACCTGTATCCTATCAAAAAGTTACCCTTCCTATCAAACATTGTTATAAGTCTTCAAGCTTCATGAAAATTAAAACACATAAGAAGTGATAGCCAGGTTTTTAAAGTCTCTGTCTCTGTGTTCTGTGCCTTTTTATCATGCTGCTGCATAATGCGCGTTGCTCACTTTGAACTTGGTTCCCGGCTCCGCTGTTCACTGGGAACTCACTTACTTACCTGTGCATACACACGCAGGAGATGAGACAGAGCTGCCTCCACCTGGCACCGTGGTGGAGGGCAGAAGAGAAGGAGAGTCCTCTTCTCCCTGAGCCAGGAGGATGGAGCCAGGAGTTGGGCACAAGTACCAGAGAGTAAGGAGTTGGTGTGTTGGATGAGCCTTGCTTTCTCTGATGCAGGTTTTCAAGTAATTAATCAAACACAAGGAAAAAAAGTAGAAAGGACAAGCGAAGTCCAGCTCTGGTCATGCATAGAGTCATGGCTCAGCATAGGAAAAAGGTTAGGAAGAGAGAGGGCCCAACAGGGAGTATCCTAACTATTAGAAAACAGGTGTCTCCCACCACCGAGGGAGATCATAAGAGGAGAATGAAACCCTCGGGGCCACTCGGTTATGGAGTAGAGAACAAATTTTAGGGGAAGAACTTGGAGTCAAGACAGCAGCTGGAAGGTCATGACAGTGAGGTGGTCTGACTGCCCCATGGGCGTGGTACTCTCTGGGGGTTTTACTTTTGCTGCTGTGCGGGTCCTCACCTCTCCAGCACTTTGACCCATTCATTGCCTCCTTCCCCGCTGGCCTACCGACTTTTCATTCTGCATCCTGGAGCCAAGCATCCTCAGGGCTGGTCACCGTCTGTCCTGACGTCCCTCCTCCGCGCTCCGACAGCATCCTACTGAAATAGAGTCACGCCTGAGAGCATGCTCTGCTCATCCTCCTCTTCAGTAAGCGGCAAACTCCCTAAAGGTAGAGACCAGGTCTCCCTGTCCCCTGGCACCCAGCTTATAACCCGGAATAGAATGAAAATCCTTGGAGGAGAACAAACAGAGGACTGAATGACATCATGCGCCTGGCCTGTGCCCAGAGGCTGCCTCAACACCGTTCATATGAATAACGAAATCTTAAACGTAAAATTTCTAAGTTTCTTTAGTAACTAGCTTTTTGCAAATAGACCTTCTAAGAAAATGAAGGGTAATTAATGAGCTTTTTTTTTTTTTTTTCAGGCAAGGTCAATAACTTCTTGTTAAGCCATTGTAGCCTCAATTTGTATTCAGACAATGAGTGTGCAGCTCACGGGGGCTCTAAGCTCTTCTGTGCGCACTTAGCAGATGTCCCAGCCCTGTCCCTGTCAGCAGAGAGAGAGCCATGAGCGTGAGGGACAGATGAAAGTGCGTTGCTTTAACATGTTCTCTGGCGGGCTTCTCTGCTGCAGAGTCCCCTGACCTCCCCACAGCTAGCGATGTGTCACAGTAGCCCAGAAAAATGTCACAAGAAAACAGGTGCCTTTTGCATGGGGAAGTCATGCCTATTTCACACCAAGTCAAGGACTTGATGGAAGTGGTCTGCTAGTAGCTTGTCTGAGCTCAGATATGGCACGCCAAAATGATTAAGCAGAAAGTTCTGGGCCTTTTATCTACAACTGGAAAGAAGTTAAATCGTCAAACTCTGCTAGCATGATTTATTTTATTTCAGTGTTTTTAAAATCTTTTTACTACATCCACGTGATCATGGCCACTTGTAGATCCAGGCGTGAGTGAACCACAGGTTCCGTGAGTTCTGTTCGGTTCATTTCACTACCTTTTCAAAACACCACTTCAACCCATAAATTGATTTCTTCAGCCTTCACAAGTCTCAGCCAAAGTTTGCGAATCACGACTTTCATAATCACCCTCTGCTACGCAGCAAGATGGAAGCGGTGCAATCAACCTCTGGGGAGAAACTCTGCTGCTTCACTATTATTTCCACTTTTGCTCTTTTATCAATTTATTTAATCAAACTCAGTGATTCAAATTTCTCCGACTCTTTATTGGTGTTTTAGTAAATTTTCTCTTCCAACTTCTTTCTGTGTTGTTTCTTTGGTTTTTCTGGGTGTGGGAGCCCCCAGAAGAGAAAAGAAGGTTCACCACCCTGTGAGCATGGTACTGGGCGAAGGGAAACTTCAAGAAGCACATAAGGTAAACCAGACTGTAAAGCCATCCAACTTAACATTTGCAGGCCTCCACGTGGCTTTCAGACTGATTCATGCTTCATTCCACAAATATTTTGTGGCACTTACTGTTTGTCAAAGGCAATTGGGGATTCAGAGATGAACTACAGAATTCTGTCATGAGCATGCTTCTAATTTTGAAAAGAGAGAGAGAGGGAAGAGTAGGAAGTGATTACTTGGAAATACCAACTTCTTCTGTAGGTCTCCGTTTGTCCAAGGTGGGCTGCTAGCTACATGCAAGGAACTATTAAGAGAAACACTACGGTGATGTTATTTCCAATCACGAGAAAAGTCTGGGCCCAGCACGTGCACAATCTTGATGCAAGGAGTCGGTTTGAGGTTAACTAGTCAGGTCTTCCTCTAAACCATCCTCTTGATTTCAGGCCTTCCCCTCTTTGAGGACATGATTAGCAACAATTATCAATTCTTAGTGACATCCATGCTTGTGAGAACTTCTCAGCTGAATAAACTCATTCTAATCTTAGTGCACATACTCCTAAATTTGGACTGGGATTTTTCTCATTTCCTTATTATAAAATAAAAGTCATCCGTTGAAGATCTAAGAAAGCCAAGGTGTGTCTAGGTAAACATGATTGGGTCCAGATCCACTTTTCTCCTGCAGAGAGCTAGAAATCATTATGCATCTGATTTGAATCATTTGTTCATAGTGATAAAAAAATGTATGTCAGAAGAAAGAAACCCAAGAGAATGAATAAGCCCTTAATTATTTTCAAGAAAAATACATAAATCAGTTTTTTGTGGGGAATGATTTACATTGTACTTTATAAGTTATTTCAATGACTCACATCTTAACTGAAATGTGAGTTACATACACTAGTGACAGAAAATGCCAGAATGGGAAAATTTAGCAGAGAAAGGAGGAAACATGGAGAAAAGGCTTGGATTCCACTTGCTCTGAGGATGTGCTGTCGCTCCCTTTGGGATCCTCCTGCCGCCTTCCCAGCCTCAGGTTCCTCGGCTGCTATGCCGGAGGCTTCAGTGCTGTCTCCCAGTCACACGGAGAGGTCACGGGTACAGCAGGAACTTCGAGGAGATGGCGTCTACCTTAGAATCGGATTCCTTCTTTCTCATCCCTCTTCATGAATATCCACCCAGCCCAAGTCTTCCTCTATGTCTCTATAAAACAGAAGAGATGCCCAAGCCCTTTCTCTAGGGCCTCAGTTCTCTCCTGAGCTGCACTGCTTGCTGAGTATTTTCTCTTAGAGAACATTCCTGTCTTCCAATTCAGCACAGTTAAACCAATGCCTTATATTGATTGATCGTGCCTCACTCTGTCTTTTCCTGCAAGTTCCTGCTGGACCTGTCCTGCAGAAGGTCCAGCTGCAGAAGGTGCAAGCCCTCACCCAGGGCCTAGGTGAAGTGAGCCTTTCCATAACTGAAGCACACGCTGCATGTCCCTGCCCCTTCCTTACAGGAGACCTTCCAAATGTGCCTCTCAGCTTAGCAGTTAGCATGACTCCTCCAGAGGGGACCAAATTTACCTTTCCAGTATGATCCCCAACTCAGGTGTATGGAACTCCTCTGCCTGGAACATCACTCATCCCGACCTGTTTTATTTTAGGAGGAACAAGAAGGTTCACAATTTTCGCACTTAGTAATGAGCATGTTTTGAAATGGAAAGTATCTATTTCTGTTAGTTGGACTACAAGCTTCTAGAGAGTTCAGTGTTCCTTACTGCTCATTTACGTTTGCATGTGCGTAAATACACACACACTTATGCACATATGATTCAGAACATCATCCTGCTTGGATAAGAAGCACAACAAAACACCAACTGGAAACTTTGTTTTATATTCCATCTGCATATATAAATAATCACATGTAAAATCTAAGTAAAAATTATCCATAGCTTTCAATCATGCCATCCAAAATAGCTGAGCTATGCAGATAACAGAGAGGCACTGCAAAACCCTTGCGACAAGATGGCCTCGGGTCCTTGCAGCAACCCCTGCAATCCAGGGTTCACTGAAGTTGCACATGGAACTCTTTCTTTTGTGCGTCTGGGTTGTGATTGATTTTTTTCAACACAAACAGCAGTAGATTGGGAAATTAATTAATGGAAGCCTGAAACACCTCCTCCCTCACTTCACTTCCAGGGCTGCTAAGCAGATGCAGCAGCCTTGAGAGGAGACAGTTCCTCCGTAGGGCGAGAGCCCAATATAGCCGAGGGTGTGATGAGCTGCCCGCGGGAGTCGCACACAGAGGGATCAATTGCGACCTCACCGAGGAAGAGCACGTGAAGCCGTCCACTGCAGCGAAGTCTGCCAGCTGGCCAACAAATATGCACCATGTGAAACAAATTAAAAAAAAAGTGAAATTAAAAAGTAGAACACTGTAGTAGAATAGGCTCTGGAAAAAATATGACATGAAAACAATGCATTTGGAGTTACAGATTTTTAATTCCACCTGAGATAAACTACCTGCTAGTTCTCTCACATACTGCTTTGAAGTTTTCATTACAGATATATGTGAATTGAAATATATTTAAAAATGCACTAAGGCACTTCTTGAAGATCTTTTAGGGGGAGATATTTTAAAGTAAATCTAATTTTTTGTCTTTTGTATAGTACACCTTAATATGTATGGTATATAAGTTTGTGGCTACCTGTTTACTGCCACTTAAAAACAAATAAAAATTTTTTCTTTAAAATAATTATTTAGGGTGTAAGTTCTAAAAGACGCTTCCTCACAGTCATTCAATGGTCTTTTTCCCTCCAATCCTAATATAGAACTTTCTATATTTCTATCTTTGTTTAATTGACACATAATACTTGTATGTACTTATGGGGCAGAGTGTGACATTCCAACACACACACGCCATGTGTCACCGCCAGACCAGGGTAACCGGCATAGCCATCACCTCAAACATCCGTCACATCTTTGTGCTGGGAATGTTCAAAGTCCTCCACCATCTGCCTTGAACTCCACCTTGAACTGCGGGCAGTCATTTCTGACTGTCCCCTGCTCTTCTTCAACCCACATTATGATCTCACTTCCTCACTATTTCCTGTGCAAAATAATTGATGCTTGATTAATACCTGCTTGTATCATGAAGCAGTTATTTAGGTGTGTGGATCATTTGGTCTAACCTGAAGAGCAGGGCTCATGGCTTATGTTTTCAATTTAAGTCTGAAGTTAAAAAGAGAGAGAGAGAAAGAATGGGCAGATAAATGGGAAGAAAAATCCCTTATCTGCTCAAGTCAAAGTTCTTCTCCAAAGTTCTTAAGCACTACCTGATCGTTGGCATAGTTGAAGTCTAGTTAAAAGCCTTACTTAAAAACACCAAAAGATCCAACTCTGTCAACTGTCTTCAGGACCTCCCACAGCTGACCTCTAACCCTTGCCTCTGCCCCCTTTCTAAAACCTTAAGTTCCCCATCCATAACTTCTCCCAGTCCCACACACAGGTAAGGTCTCTTCTCTCCACTTTTGCTGTCTGCACACGCTCTTCATTTTTCCTTATACTCCAACATTTTTTCACAGGGTAATGTTAACTGATCCTTCCAAGGTGCCACTTGTCGCCTCCTCCAGGATGTGGGTAGGATTTTTCCCGCTGAGCCCTCAGGATGCCTATCAAGTGTCATCACTGTACCTGAGTTTTCTATTTAATACTTAATCTCTCACCCACATCTGTCTTGGAAGCCCAGATCTTACACTGATCTCTGCCACCAAGAAATCACTCACCAAAACTTTTTAAGTGAAACAAAGAATCAAAGTGTATTTGAGGAAATAAAGGAATGGGTCAATGTCCTCTGGGTCCCCTGGCTTTTACCGTATTTCTCTTTTCCCTGTGGCGGGAGCTGCTAACCTTAATGTGTGACCCTGTGTGCACAGAGGCACTTTGGATGTGGAAGAGGGCTGTCTGTTGCTTCTCATTCTTGAAAGTTTCCCTCTTCACGTTCTGCATGCCCTGTGGCAGTGAATCTGGTGTGACAGGATCCCCGAGTTCTCTTCTTGGCCCCATGGTATACAGAGGTCCTTGTTCACTGCTGATTCCCCAACAAAGTGTCTGGATCACATCCCCACCTTTGCTTGGCAGTCTCCAGGGTGGGGGCCAGCAGCTGAAGGAGCCTCCGCATCCCTGTGGCTCTTACTCAGCCATCTTCTAGAGGATCTTGGTATTTGGGAATGTAAAGCACCACTTCCAAAAAGTTAAAACATGTCCAAATACCAATAAAGAGTAAATGTGTTGAAAGACTTTATGCAACTCTCTGACCAGTGATGGAACCAGTAAGAACAAGTAGACTGCATCCCAGAACCTTTAAGAAAGAGAGAGCTGAATAGATCCACAGAAAATGCATTCAACGCAGACTATGAGAGAGACGTGAATGAATTAGATTCTGAATTTCTCCATGTCTCATAGGACTACAGAACCACACTCTGTCGGGTTACATTTTACTACTGAATAGAAATCACAGTTAGAATGTAACTTCTTGGTACCTGAACCCTATTCAAATAACAAACAACATATTCAAGCATGTTAAAATAAACATTGAGGGATTTGTTGAATAATCACCCACTATGGTATTTTCCTTATTTCTAAGTTTTAGGTAACTTTTCTTAATGGAAGTTGTCCTCTCTGAGAATTTGATGAGACCTATGGACCACTTATTCATAGCATTATACCTAGTATTTTGGGGAGACCGTGATCTCTGAAAATCTACTGTAGGTTTATAGTGGTCCCTGAGCCCCAGGATGTTTACTCTCAATGGCTGAAACCCATGTGCATGATGGAGACATTTGATCACAGCCAGGGGTTTCTTTCAAGGAGAACATGCAGAAACTTGTGGAAGAGTGGACTGAAACTCAGGTGGATGGAGTCAGCAGGAGAGAAGTGCTCAGTATGACTGTTTCCATCTGCCATCTCTAAATGACATGCCAATTGTGCCACCAGTCAGGAAGTCCCTGGATGCAGGGCAGTAGGCTATCAGTGGCTGGCAAGTGTGAGGAT
The DNA here is from genome assembly GCA_020662805.1 of Glaucomys volans. NCBI lineage: Eukaryota > Metazoa > Chordata > Mammalia > Rodentia > Sciuridae > Glaucomys > Glaucomys volans. The sequence goes on from JAJEJO010000080.1 coordinate 71,897, forward strand.
CTAGGTGAGACCAATGTGGGAGGGAGATGTTGAGGAGCACAGGGAGAAAAGCACCCCTTCTTTAATATACAGTGAAAATCCACGACTATGTATAATTGATGAATTTTTTTTCTTATTTTGCATTTAACATTTCTGAACTTTCTAGAAAAGATACATTTTCAATATAAATAAAACCTGGAGTTTCAGTTTCCAAGAAAGGTATTGATGAACATGTAACTTGCATGGGTCAGACTCCTGCTCAGCACTGACCGCCCACAGAGGAGGGGGACAGGTCCTAGGAGCGCCCTGGAGTCTGAGTGCCCAAGACACAGCTTCTCGGGAAGCATCAGCAGCCACTTCACGCTATTCATTATTTTTTAGACTTGGCCCAAATATTGTTTAATAGCTTTAGAAAAGGTCCATTCACATATCACTCACTGAAACATGATGTTCATTTAGATCAATGGCCCTTCTTTAAATGAATTTCATCAGCTTCTTTTATTGCAGGTTTTCTTATGCATCTAAAATAAGTGAAGCAATCACCGTTCCTGCGTGGGCTGCAGAATTTGTTGAGAGAGTGCTGGTGTCATTTCGGTGCCATCAAATACTTTAAAGGCAAAGTGAGTTAATTCCAAGAACTGTTCTAGTTTTTCATTCAAGTCACAGAATCCAAAGGAGGCCTCTGCAAGTTAATTCTGTCAAAGGTGAAACGCAGTGGTCAACACTGTTATAAAATTTTTAGAATTCAATGTTGAAGATAAGTTAATGCGTGTGTTTGTTTCCTTGTTTTCCTCTGATAGCATATAACATAAATTTTGTCAAGCACAGCATTATGGTAAAGCAATGTTTATACCAAATTAAGAAACCTGCGGATTCAGTTGTAGTATACACATGATTTATAATTGCATACAAATAAGCCTCAACATTTGATCAAATGTGGAATGATGACATATGTTTTGATATCTGTATGCTTAGAAAATATTAACATCAAAAATTTGGACAAAAATAGTGTGGAATAAAATATAGAAAATATTTTTGTATTTTTTCTCTTTTACCCATCACCAATCAGGTGAGCAACAAAAATCCCTCTGGATTTTGGTAACATGATCCTTTTTATTTTGATTAGCATTTTTTTCAAAATCAGTTAAAATCTTCAATTAGATTGTTCAGTGATTAGAGTGGCAGAAATTGTTAGCTTATGAAGCTACTAACAAATTGCAATTATTTAAAACAAAACTTCCTAATTGAAAAATGGCATAAATTAATTATAAACAAGCAAGAGATGGACCACACAAATGAAGTGTAAGAAATCAGAAAGTGTTCAGCATCCAAATGTGATGTCCTGTCCGGCCACGTCCTGCTGACGGACACTTCAGTGGCTGATGGACCCCAGTGCAAGGGCCGTGCCACCAGTGCGTGGTGGTGAGGTCACACTATGTCAGCTCCCACACCCTCCCGCTTCATTATTAGCACAACAACATTGTCCAGTGATTAGTTCCTCAGCACATAACCCCACTCTTAAGCAACACGTGACCATAATTGCATTTTGGAATGAAAACTGACTTCAAATAAATATCATTTATAAGAGTCTTATTTTTAAATGAATAAAATTATATTTTGTAAAAATTAAAGTGAATTTGGAAGGGTTATGAATTTTCAGCACCCAAAATTTAATTCCTGTAAAAAATATTCAGAAGTATCTTATGGAAATATTTGATGAGTGAAAGTATCCTAAGTGAAAGGACATGAGAAAATTGTCTAAAATATCTAAATTAAATATTTTAGTACAAAAACAAATCATAAATGAGAATATCATCTTGCTAAAACAATTTGATTTGTGCTTACCAGCTACCTCAGCACCTATAATAATGTATTTTATCATTATTGAATATCAATCACACATATTTCTTTCCTTTGTCAGCTGACACCTTCCCCATGATGTGTCAGAAACAGCAGGCATGAGGTGCCCAGATTCTGGCCTGTAACATCACAGTCTCCTGAGGAGCCAGGGCTCCCTGGGCAGCTGCCTGAATCACTGATGGACACAGGAGAGAGCAGGATGAGGCCCTCACGCCTGGTAGAGGCAGAAAACAAGGAGGCTCATCAGTAAACTGTAAACAAAGCTCTTTGTTGATGGGTGTGTCACAGGGACATGGGAGTCAGACTCAATGGCCACAGCTAGAGCAGTCTGAGCAACAATATAAAGTAGCATTGGACTATAACCCAAAGCATAACACAATATCCAAACACACTGAAGCCCAGGCTAGGATGAATAAGTAGAGAGAAATCTCCCACACAGAATTCCAGGGTGCTCCATGTACTCCTCCTCTAAGACAGTGAGAGCTAACCCCCTCCAACTCCGCTGAGGGTGTGAATGGTGATTCCCTGGGGCAATGCAGTGGGCGTGGAAGATTGGGAGTAGACTTGCAGATGCTGACAGCTCCTGAGGCCAGGCGAGTAAACAGGAGAACCCCTGTCCATGGCCTGTCCCATTGGATGATGTGAGACTGGTACTGGACTTCTCTGCTTTTCCTCCCAAACGCATAACCCAAGTCTAATTAGAAGCAAAACACCAGGCAAATTCTAGTAGAGAGCTATCCCACAGAAGCCCTGATGGTCCTCCTCTAAACCGTCAGGGACATCAAAAACAAAGTCTAAGAAATTGCCACCACTGTGGGAGCCTAAGGAGACTTGAAACTAAATGCAAATGGCACCCTCAATAGGATCTAGAGTAGAAAAGAGTATAATGTGCAAACTAAAGTGATCCAAACAAGCCACATTGCTTTGCACCTTCATTCAGAGCAGCTTTCTTAACAAATGTCACCTCAGTAATGCCGGCATTTCTTACTTGCAAATATTTTATGAAGAGGTACAACCCACTCTTCTAGTTTTAATTTGACTTAATTCTCACTCAACAACTTCTTGATAATACTCTTGATCATTTAAAAATGATCTTACCACCCTAGCATAGTTTGGCATTGCTCATCCTTATAACTAATAAAATGTACCGCACAATGTAGCACACTTCACCAAAAATGGCTGAGTTGGTGGCGGGGGGCAATATGAACCAAAACCTCTGGGAAGAATATCTGCAATGGTAATTTGAGTTTGTAAGGTCATCTTGGTGTAACATGAATGAACCTCAACAACACTATGATAAGTAATGAAAATCAGGCACCAAAACCACATATTTTTGCAATTCCACTTCCATGAACTATCTGTAAAGGAAAATATATAGAGGAAAAAATTCCATTCATTGTGCCTGGGATCCAGGTGGAAAGAAGGAGTCTCTGGAAAAGGATGCAGTGAATCTTCAGAGTGAGTGTTGAAAATGGTACATCTGGATTACGGTAATGTTTGCAATGACTCTGTAAATTTACTAAAATTCTTTGAATTGTGCCCCTGAATGGTAAATTCTGATATGCAAATTATGCCTCAATAAAACTGTTTTTAAAAAGTGATGTTCATCAAGATGTGGTGCAGGCAGGGGACTTCAACCAGTTGGCCTTGTCCTCATGAACGTGGCCACTTGGAAGTTATCACGGGCACTTGCTTCTGAGTCTGCTCATTAGAGGCAGCACCGACCTTTGCAGGAGATAATTTGCAAGGTCATGTGGATCCCTGAACACTTGATAGAAACTGTACTTTCCAATGGGTAATTCTATAGAGAACTCAAGAAATTATTTCAGCTCTTGTGATGACAGTCTTTTTTTATTCAGCCACTGCCCCTTTCATTCCATCATTTCTGTATGACAACTTAAAAAATAAATAACCCTTCATATTTCTTCTTTTCCTACATTAATGTGAACAAGAGGTTTGGATACCCCTTTTCATTAACACAGAGTTCTTTTGTACAAGAGACTACTGAGTTCAAGCAATTAGTTGTAGAAAAAGCTATGAAATTTTGATATTTCCAACTGAACTGGAGCTCCTGACCTGTGAATAAATAAATGTCATTGATGGATGAAAAATCAATAAAGAAAGAATACAAGGAAAGGCTTTGTTGCAGGAATGGATGCTCTGTAGCAACCTTTAATTTCTGGATATTTATGGAAAGCATCATGGATGTGAGACAAGGGCATTATTTGCTTTCTGTACTAGGAGGTGAAAGGACCAGAAAAGAGTCAGTTAATAAAAAATTTTAAAAAAATAAAATAACCCATAGTGGGAAATTGAACATATCAACCATGAAATTGTGTTAATTTGATAATTAAAGTGTCTTAGTTCAAGTGTAGACCCCGGACACTTTGAAAATGGTGACAAAATAATTAGAAATGAAGGCATATTAAACACCCATTAATAGCTGGAGCAGACAGCGTGGAAAGCTCCCTCAGAACAGGCCTTCTGAGGAGCAGGGAGTGATTATGCGGAGACCTATTATTCCCTGTGCCAAACAGCCATGGAAGAAAGACCAGGAGGGCCCGCTGGTCCCCGGAGTCCTGATGGGCGCAGTCAGGAACAGGAGGAAGGTGGAAACCCGACATGGAGAAAGAGGAGCCTGCACCCTGCCCGTGGCGGCTCCCTGATCACGCTCGCTCTCCCCACTTCCCTGCCCTCCTTCACCTCCAATCTGCCTGGTGTCTGTCCCCTTTGAGAATCTCTCCAGGCTGCCTGTGTCTGTCCCCCTCTCATTCCTTTCCTTTCTTCTCATGAAAGCATCCATTAAGGCAAGAAGCCTCTTGAGAAGCACAAAAATGAAGGGTTTAGTTTTTGTGCTGAAGTCATAAGGTAGAGAGGAGGGAAGAAAACCCACGTATTGCTTCTTTCTGGCTCAAGTGAGGTGGCCACCTTAGGAGCAGGGGGCAGACCAGGGAGGAGGAGCAGAGGCCTCCTGGAGGAAGGGAGCTTGTCCCAGGCCTGCTACTCCAGCGGAGTAGGAGCTGCTGTTGTGCAGTTTCAGCTGGGTAACTGGTTGCCTGGCTTCGTCTCTTTCCCTTGAGGAGTTTACATTTTTCCTCTTATAACTGTAATGCAGCGATGAAGTCAGTGGCCCAGTTTTGAAAGTAGATTTTTAACATAGTTTATAGTAAAGTTAGGAATGAAATCGTCCCTATTCATGCCACGTCTTCTCTGTGTATAAAGCATCCGGGGATGCATATAGCTGCTAATTTGTAATGAGGAGGAGAAAAAGGGTCAATAAATGTTACAATATTTTATGGTGTATCAGTGCAATAAGCATCAGGTCATTTTATATTCTCAAAACAATCACTTCATTTTGTACATATACAGTGCACTTATTATTCCTATTTTTGTTTGTTATGTGAATAAGTAAATCAAAGCTGAATCATTTTTGCTGGGTCATTTTTAGACCTGAAAAAATAAATTTCTTCATCTTGCAAAATGGGAACGGAGGTTCAGAGTAATTTAGTCTCCTCTCTATGCTACTGACTAGGGTCAAACTTGAAACTAAAATGCAAACCTTCCAGAGAGAGCTCTGACCGCTAGACCAAGGCACGGATTTATTTAGCACAACAGGGATCCAACTGGCATAGAAAGCTAAATATTCTGGACAGTTTGCTTCGTATTTAAGGAGCTCATGAAGCAAAGATCCTTACACACAATCTGTTCTGGGCGATATTGGTAAAACCAGCATTTCCAGAATGTGGTAAAATAATGAGAAGGTAGAGGTGGTGAAAACCATCAGGGCAGCAATTAGTAAGGGATACTTGGTAAGAAATATGAGGGGGGGTCCCTTCCTTCCTGTCTTGCTTGGAGCCACTGCTGAATGCCACCATCAGTCCCTTTCCATTGCACCTTCTCATTCCCTATTACAATTGAGTTCAACTTCAAGGAAGGGTGCTTTGGAAATCGTTGTCCCAGATTGTCACATTAGTACCCACAGACCTTGAGGCAGGCAATGGGCATCTGTCCCATTCCTTCTCCATTGTCATGCCTGGCTATGGATGGAGGTCACAGAATGACTTTCTCCCCAGAAGAACAAATCCTTATTAGCTTTCTCCATAATCGATCCTCAGATTCAGTGCTATTTTATTTCTATGACACTTCCCAAAATGTATGATACAGTGTGGCATGAAGGTGGATTTTCTAAATACAGTCATGTCTTGCTTCCTTCTCCTGGCTAAAGCCAAGTTCTCTAGCCTTTCTGAGCCTAGATGTCCTCTCCAATGAATGAGCTAACAATGATCTCTAACTCAAAGACCTGTTATCACAGTTAATTAGCCTAACATGCTAAGCCCTTGGAGGAGTGACTGGCGCACAGTCAGGCCCAGCCAACTGCTTCTTGCAGGAAGAAGGCCAAAGCTGTGAATTAACCAGTGTGGTGCCACTGTCTTTTAGAGCAGCCTTCTCTGGTGGCCATGCACAGCACACAGTGCTAGTGAACAATACACTCCAGTCACTCCCCAGGAGTGTCCCCGCTAACTCTCAATCCTGAGTGCACTGGGTTTCACCTCCCAGAAAGTGGGGACTTGATCTCAGACCTTGTTCTTTCAACTTCAGGGCTCAATCTGAGATGCTAAGAGATTTTTTTGATGCTAGTGTTTGAAACCAGTGTTACTTGGAAATAGTTAACATTTGGGAGGTTATCTTTATTATGGAAATTAATATTCTCACTGTTTTATTCATTAATATTTTAATATGTTTATGATTAGACTCAACCCAAACCAATTTCCAAATCAAATCTGTCCCTCAGTAATTTGATTTGTCAGAAAAGAGAACAAAAGCATTACCAACAGGGTACTTTGAATGAAATTATAATTAATTAGGCATTTGAAAGCACTAACTAATTTTGGGTGAGTAATTAGATGACTAATTATATTGAAAACAGAATTGTGTGCTTAATTAGATGACCATAGCCAGTGCCACCCTTAGAGAATTTTTTGGATTGCTGAAATTTAGGGAATGTGGATGCAGCAGGGTCACCTATTGTACAAAAAATATCCCCAGAGGTGTGATTAGAGCCTGTTTGGACTCATTTCCACCACACATCCACGGTCAAGGCCTCTGTCCTTACCCATGCCCTCTGACTATCCTCTGCAGATCTATTGGTATTTCATCCCTTTCTTTCCCATCACACACACACACACACACACGTACGTGCACCTTTGCACCCCCATGCAAACCCTAATTACTTCTGCTCGTGTTTGAAATATCCACAATGATGAATTAAATAAGAAGAGAAATAACACATTGATTTGCCATAGATAAATCTTAATCCATATCTGAGGCGGCAGCTTCCCCTTTGAAAAGGGTCCGCATGGACCACGGGCAACCTTGAAGCAGTCAGCAGTTCCGCTGCAGCCAGCTGGTTCTAACTAGCACCTATTTGGCAGAGAGCTCCGCTCAGGATTTCTGGTTTTAAGTTCAAACCAATATTTCATAGCAATTGTGCTGTCAGAATTCAGGTCAGGAAGATGGCAGATGTTAATTTAAAACAAAGAAGCAGAAACAAACTCTTCACTCTTTCTTTTTTTATCATGGAATTGGCAGATCCACACACATTCTGAACACAAAATAAACTGCAAGGGGCTGAGACGCCCGGAGCGGAGGAGGCGTTCATAAGGTGTTCTTCTGTCTGGTGGGTGCCGAAAAGACTCAAGCCAGACTACCTCGTGGTGGGAGAGTGAGGGCATGGCAGAAAATAGTGTCACTTTTCTTTATCCTAAAGAGCAACTCAAAATGTCCCCAATTTTCATGAAAATGCTTTCCTTCTTGTCCACACTGTCCAGGGGCTGTAGGATGAATTTGCAGAGAATACACGGCCTCTCTAGTCTCTTCTCTATACTTCAAAAAGAGTAGCTTTCAGAAAGTGCTTGTTCACACCTGGAATCCAGGTAGAGACACATCTACTCTGCTGTTGACATCATTTCATAGCAAATACAAATTTTAGGAAAGAATCTATGCCCTTGAACTAAGGGGACAGTGAGAGTATGTATGTAACTAACCTTACCTTTTACCCTTCTCTCCCACCTCCATTTCCAGTTCATAAGACAAAGAAAGACCCCTCACTGAACATCATCCTGAAGCAGACTTCTGTCACACCTCTGACATATGGTCACTGTGAACTAGCAGTCCCTCACGAGCACATTTTTAGAGCACTTTGTATTAAAGGGATTTTTCACACTAATGCAATTATTAAAGATTTATCTGTCGTATTTTTAAATCAGTTGCCAATAATTTAGCCAGTGTTTGAAGATTATCAAGGAATTATCTGTTTGATCAACATTTCGTTTCCATGACAATAATAAACTTGGGCCTGGGTTCCTTGGGGCTCCCGCGTTGACCTCACAGGTGCGCCGGGTGTCAGCACTGCCTTGCACACTTGGGTCTGTCATGAGACGGGCTTGTTGGGGTTGCCTCTTCCTTTACTTACTTTTGCTGACCTTTTCCTTGCCCAAGAAAGCTCTGGAATGTGGGCTCTCCTCCCGGGGACACTGAGACATTATTGACTTTAGATTAGGTGCTCTGGAGGGTCTTGCTGAGGGCAGCATATCAGTCTTCCTCATCCTGCCCGGAAAGGACCCCCCTCCAGGGCCCAAGGCGCCCATTGCTGGTTGCCAGACACACAGTGCCGCACTCAGGAAAGCTGGTGAGTCACCACCTCTGCCAGGTCAGCCCCGGGCAGAAATAGAAGCTCTTTATAGTGTGTTTCCTCCTTAATGAGAAGAGAGAAGAGAGCTCTGAAAGAGGAACACAGATTCTACCGTAGTCCTCATGTGGAAGCACACGCAACCCAGGGCTAAGGACTGCTGTCCCTGGTTGTCTTCTCATGTTACTGTCCCCAGGTTTGGCCAAATGGTGCAATCTCTTTCACCACAAGGAACCTCAACAGTGCCTGCCACGTCAGCAGGCTGGGCATTGTTTCCATGCTAAATCAGAGAATTCTTAGACAAACGGTGTTGTCAGAGGCAGATGATATGAAAGACAAAGTCAGAAACCACATGCTTGGGCTTTTTTAAATGGTCTAACTTTAGGAGCCACCAACTGACACCTTTTCAGAAGTCCAGGGCACCTGAGTGTATTCTGAGCAATTCAGGAAAAAGAAAAACTAGTTTGATTTATTATTGATCAAAAGTTATCTTAATACTGTCGATGGAATATGTGTTGGTTTATAATTTGTTTTTTTTTTTGGTTTATAATTTGTATAGCATGCCTATTTACAATCCAGGAAGAAGAAAAAATAGTTTGCAATTTATTGTTGATCAAAAATTAATACTATTGATTTACTGTGATATGGCATGTAAACTGTGTGGTGTGTTTATTTGCATGTGTATGCTCATGTGGATTGTTTCCGTGTATGCATATGTGACTTGTACGTGGATATGCTATTTGCTAAAAGCATGTACTAAGGCATCCATAACTCTGCTGACATCTGTTCTCCAATCTAAAGCAAAAATATTTCTTTTAAATTGTTATGCCTCTTTTAACACTTCCTATGTCTGATTCTATGTGTTGCTAATTATGGAATCTGACTTGGTAATATAATTTGTATTGGGAAATCAACTCCTCTAGCTTTTTGGTATGAAACAGTGGGAATTTTGCCAAAATAAATGCATAAGCACATACTTCAAATTGCACCCTTAAGCTAATTAACTGGGATGGCTATGTTCATTTGACCTGCTAATATCTACTTTGTGGTCTTTGCAGAAAGGATATAAGTTTATCTTGGCTTCAGGAATTTACGTTCCAAGAGAGCTACTTCTGTCCATAATGTTTTGTGATCTAGAATACAAAGTATGTTTGTACTGCCGTGTATTCATATGGACATTCACTGAAGCCAGAGCCCCGACAAGCAGGGGAATTCCTTCAAAAGTTACACTTCACTATGCACTCATAAAACATGTGAGCTTTAAGAAAATGAATGAAAGAAGGGAAGGAAGATAAGGGCATCACCCTTCGTGTTTTCTTAAATTATTTTTATTTGTTCTAATTAGTTTTTACATGTTTTATCAAAAAGTTTTAGATATAGATGGCTAGTGAACTGTATTGCTTCTAAAATAATTTAAACTAAGATTACAATGACTTGATTATGCTTTATTGCTGTATAGTGTATGTTGATAATAGGTCATTAGACTTATAAGTGGGTAAATTCTTTGTAGCAATTTGATTGACTACTCCCCAATTAGACTAGCATAGGTCTGAGAGGCTGGGATGTAGAAAAAAGGTTTGCAGTAAAATCCAGCTGTCACTGTAAGTGGGGTGCATGTCGGAGGTCTGAGCAATCCTCTGCAGTGGGTGCTACCTGGCTGCTGCACCCTGTTGCTAGGCACTCACAGCTGGGACGCACGTGGTCAGCAGCAGCTTTGTCCCCACCAGACCTGAGCTGTGCCTGCTGCTGGGGTGGCTGCTGTCCTTCCTGTTAGATGAGAGGAGAGGAAGGCTAGGAACAGATCTCAAGTTGAGCTCATCCCTCAGATGTATCCATTTTTCAACAGGAATTCTTCAAAGGGAGGAATATGTGCCACATCTGAAAGTTAAAAATAAGACAAAACAAAACTTCCAAGCCCTGTGAATGTAGGAAAAGGGACTGGACAATACAGATCATCCAAGGGAATTCTCACCATAATCCTGGTCCAATACAATGCAACTGATGGCATCCTCTAGTTTAGATTGTGGCTTTAATCACACTTTCTAAAAGCAGGACCAATGAAGTTGTATCAGCAGAAGATTCTTTTTACTATTGTGTATGCACTTGGCCAAGAAATCTGAAATGATCTGAAGTGCCAGGAACTACCGCATGGAGTACAAAGTCTTCCCAGTTGGTCAATTTTGCAAGTAAAGAAATTAACTAGATTCTGAAAAAATAGTAGATCAAAGAAAAGTTGAGATCAATCTGTCCTTGGTCTAGAAATAAATGATATAGATGTGTGTTAGACTTGGGCATCCTGGGAGGACCTAGCAGGTAAAAACCATGCTGTTCCTCTTCTCAAAGAAGCAAACAATTCAGGATGAGAGAAAACAATGTACAGACGTGACATAAGGGGAAGGGGAATTCAGGAGAGGGTCGTCTGAATGAGTAGAACAGCATCTGTGCTGATACTTACATATATAGCAATCCAAACTGGAACATTGACATTACTGTATTTATATCTTTAAAATACCACCATGATACCATTATTTACACTGGTGGCCTGTAGTAAGTTGGCATGAAAATTCTACCACAAATGAGCTGAGAGGTAACAGAGCAGCTATTATGCTCCTGTTTGGCAGAAAAACACGGTGAGGACCTCGGAAGCCGGCCACTGTTAGATCATTCCAGAGAGCACCATTCCCATGGCAGCCCTCGGGCGCACTTCTGAAGATCAAAACCCTGGCTAATGACAGCGCAGATCTCGTCAGAGCTTCTGATCACGCACGTGCACTCTGGCCCTAATTGTGGTCTTACCACAGTCCCTGAGCTTGCAGTCAGAGGGGCATCGATAGCCCAGTAACCTGGTCATGGGTTTTTCAGCCGTCAGCATTTACCTCCTGCACTTCAGTGTCCCAATCAGCATAACACTGCTTGTTTTACACATTCTGCGGGAGGATTGATGACTTGTATGGAAAGCACTCCACTCAAAATATCCATTCAGTTAAGTCAATAAATAAATATGTTTATGTAAAAACCCATGTCTTTTGATTCTAAGTGAGAATTCCTCCAATAATCACGTTTCTTCTATTTTAACATGTAGCAAATCCTTATAGACATATAATCTAAACATACTTCATATATAAACACTGAGATGCACTTTCTTCACACATGTAACCAGTAAGTTTATACAAACACATATATGCACTACTTTTTAAAAAAATATGATTTTGCCCGGTCAGTATTTGCATGGTAACTCTTGCTGAAGAACAAAGTTTCGCTGTTGGAACAGCCTGAATGTCATTCCTTGGAGTTGTCCAGTGGTGGAGTATATAAGATCCTGTTGTTTGATTCCATAAAAATTGAAATTTGTAACAAACACTGAGTTAGCATGCAAAAATATTTCTTTTTGGAAATATGAAACAATGACTTTAGCCTTGCTTACAACTTCATACGTAAGGTACTAAAACTAAAGGTAGTAAATGACAGGAAAATACAAAGCAATAAGAAAGTTCACTGTCAACAGGAGAAAAAAAGAGGCATTATTGGGGCACAGGAGGGAGGAAGTTTGGCTTTTAAAATGTGGCTCTTAGCTTTGATAATGTAGGTTTTCAATAGATAATCTCTTCCAAAAGAAGTTCAACCAGATGAAAAGCATTCAAGATGTGTGTGATTAAAAGTATCAGCAGCCTAATCCATCAATGTGTATTTGGGATATTTCTAATACGCCCATAAATAAATTCTTTCCAGATCCTATTCATGAGAAGTCATGGCATTTTCATTCATTCATTTCCCCTTCAGTCAGCCGACAAATATTTGTTGAGTAAATACTGATAACAAAGTGCGCCAGGCACCGTGTAGCCCTGTTCTTGCTTTGGAGGATTTTAATGTGCATGGAAGTTTGGACAATAAATGTCCACGAACGAAGCGCACAATGGTGAGTGTCAAGAAGCCTCTGGAAGAGGGGGAGCAGCTCCAGTCCAATGCGGAGGAGTGCTTGGACCCAGCGGAGCGACCTTCAGGGCAGGACAGCTTTACCTACCCCAGGGGGCCCTCCTGCAGGGAACAGAAAATAGGATCACTGGAAGTTTCTGAAAACAGATTTTAGACATACATGGCATCAATTGCTCGTTTTTTCAGCTGGATACATGCACCTGGCATGCTGCCCTGGGCTGTCAGGACAATACTGAATCAAGCACATATAAATTCCTGTCTTCTGTGGTGAGGGAGGAGAAAGATAAAAAATACATACATGCAAAAATGAATGCATAATATATGCTATACGTGCACATAGTATGTTACAGTAAGACTCAGATTTTTAAATAGGGGAGTCAAGGCAAGGCCTCACTGATGTGACGTTTGAGTGCAGACCCACCAGAACAATGTGCAGTAGGTAGGAGTCACAATGACATATGAGCAAGAGAATTTAAGTGGGAAGAGGGGCATGGGCAAAGGCCCTGGGGTGGGGACATACTTGGAGCATTGGGAGGTCATTGAGGGCCAGTGTAGCTAGAGGGAAAGGAGTAAGAGCTGGAGGACCAGAGTGGTGGGCAGAAGCATGGAGACATCAGAAGCAGACCTGGGAGAAGCACACATGCCGTTTTAGAGGCTGGCTTGTTCTTGAATTTGGCTTCTCTGAGAATTGACCTGAAGATGACTTGATCTCAGAGTAACGGAAGGGTCATCTGGCTCCTCTGCCCAGCATGTGCTCTGGGGGCAGGAGTAGAAGTGGTGGTCAGGAGGCTTGTGAGAGAGAGCCATGCCTCAGCAGAGGTGGGGAGCAGAGGCCAAGCTCTGGACACCTGAAGGCAGAGTTGGTGGCATTTGCTGAGAGGTCTGAGTTATGGAGGAGGCTGGAAGATGATCTCAAGCTTCAGACCTGAGGAAGGAAGGGAAGGAGTTGTCATTAGTCGGAACAGGAGGCCTTATGGGGAGCAGAGCAGGGCAGTGCCGTGCCAGGAATGCAGATGTGTTGCAGCCTAGAGGGCCCCTTCAGTCAGTCATTACATGCCTATTATTTATGAATAAGTCACATAAGCTTGAAAAATAAGTCTGCTTGGCAAACTGATAGTTAAGAACTTGACTTCTCTAAACAGACCATCAGCACCAGTTTTGCTAGATTTCATTTTTCGTGTTTGCTTTTTAGCACAGCATAGAAGTGATGGGAGGTGGGTCTAGGCAGCTAGTCAGACTGCGGGACTCCCACAATAGCTTGCAAGAAGAAGAATGTCCACACGGGCCAGGCCAAGGCTGAAATAGAAGAGCTCCTGTAAGTTACCCTAAATTACAGAAGGAGCCAGAGAAAGCTGCAAGTAAGGACAAGCAGTGTCCATTCCACTCCATTGAATCCCAAGAATACCATCAGTGTTTCAAGCTGTAGCCACCTGAACTCTGATTGGAGCTGAGACAGAGCACACTGCCACACACAATCAGAGGTTGTGCATCCTCGTCGGTAACAGGGGGGCTGACGCAGTCACCCTCCGCAGGAAGGCATGAGGCGAACTCACATCTACTTCCAGTGCTTCTTTCAAATGTTTTCTTCTTGGTTTTCATCAATGACCAAGCATCCAACAGACCAAGCATTGGTCTGTTATTTGACCAATTTCAGACTTACATTTAAAAAAAAAAAGGACAGGTTTGTTTCTAGGGGGAACTTAAGAGTTTATTTGGTGGTAAAATTTTTGAAAGATGCAGCTAAAATGTTCATCGGGGAAAGTTTAATAATCAGAGCTCCAGCAACTATTTCTCCTCCATCTCCTGTATCCTCTGATTTGGTCCATAAAATGCGTGAAACAGCAACTTACCTAAAACCTGGTACACCTTGGTTTCCACCTAGATGTGTTGTGTTGTTTCTGTTCCGTAAACTTCAGTTTTTTTTAAATGAGGAATAGCTGACAATTTCATAGGCAATGCCCGTGTATGGGGCACTGTGTCTAAATGAAGGGTTGAAAGTCACCAGTTGCTGCAGGGTCAGGTGGAGGACTGCGCCGAAGCCCAGGAGCTGTGAATGGGATTGACCTTGGGAAAAACAAAACGCAACAACTTTGTTAATTACAAATTGGGATGGCAGCAGTTGCTTAATTTTATAGTTATTTCACAAAAAAAGAGGGAGAGGAGGAAGAAAGAATCGTGAAGGAGGGAGAGGAGAAGACAGTGAACACAGCAGCTTTCAAATCAAGAGAAGCAGGCCAAGGCCGAGGCTGAGAGGCCAGCAGCCAGCTCGGAGGCCCTTCTTTCCGGTCCCTCCAGCTCTTGGGCTCCCACACTCCTCCTCTCCGCTGTCCTCCCTGCCTCCGGGGCTTCTCTGAGGCTGACCTCCCCAGTCTCAGGGTTTGCAGTGCTGTGAGCGTGAAGGTTAGTAGGACTCATCTCGACCTCTGTGTGTCAGAGCAGGTGGGCGGTGGTTTTATTTATTCTTATGTCTACTCAGAGTGGAGATGAATCTGCATTAGGAAGGCCCATCTATGAGGCAGGAAAGAAAAAGGAGTGTGGATTTCATCCAGCTTCCTTCCCACAATGCTGGACAGGAGACCATTGCTCACCAGCAGTGTGGCCTCCTGAAATGAGCCACAGAAGAACATTCCTCACCTTCTGCGATGCTGCTTGGAATCTGTGTTGACTTGTCTCTGTCCAGCAAGACACAACTTTCCATCTCTGTGTTTACCAGGCACTGTCCTCTGGAAGCAGGTCGCCCTAAGAATGTAATCTTGGGTGCATCTTCTAAATGCAGCTCACACTATTGCCCTCTTAAATTTTGCTGCCAACTTAAATGCTTTGGCTTTGAATGTTTATTTTAGAAACTTGTCACATCTGAACAATATCACATGTGTTAGCCGAATACAGAGCAGCAGAAAACAGACCCATTCCTCACGTAAAGGTTGAGCAATCGTCATTGCCTTTCTTACATTATTGTTTTGAGAATATGTTTTAATCCACACATGGCAATGGTGCCTATGTATGAGGTTGAGAGATTTTTAATGGAAATACACAATGTGACACCAGCAGATCAAGTAATGGGCACACCTATCCCCGCAGGCAGGCATCATTTTTCTGGGCTGGGAAACATTCAACCTGCCTACTAGCTATTGTTCAAGATTAAGTCAACTGTGGTCAAGCACAGTTATCCAGCTGCGCCATAGAACAAAGTGGGTCCTTCCTCCTGTCCGGCTGCCCACCTGTTAACCCCTTCCTCTCCTCCCCACTCCCCTCTGCCTTCCCAGGATCACGGAACCACCATTCTATTCTCTGCTTCTTTGAGATCAACTCTTTAGCTGCCACTTATAAGTAGGAACATATGGTATTTATCTTTCTGTGCCTGACATTTCAGGGAGCATAACGTCCCCGCCACTCCATCCACGTTGCTGCAAATGGCAGGGTTCCGTGTCTTATGGCTGGAGATATTCTACTGTGCGTGTGTCTGTGCGTACATGTAGGGTGAGTGTGATTTTCTTTCTCTGTCCATCCATGGATGGATTCCTCAGTGGACTCACACCTTGGCTCTTGTGAACAGGGTACAGAGAAGGCAGGAGTGCAGATGCCTCTTCCACACCCCGATTTCAGCTGCTCTAGACACAAGTCCAGCAGCGGGTTTGTTGGGTCTCACCCTCACCCACGTGAGAGTGACTCCGAGAGAGAGGGAAGATTGGATTTGCCTAGTACTTCTTAATATCTAACAGATATACAGGTTCTTTTTCTTTAATATCTTTAAAATGTTACAAAACAATTCACAGAGTAAAACCAAATTGTACTACCTTATGCATAACAGAAGTGGAACTTAACCTTTTCCTTCAATATAAACAAATGTAATTAATCCATCTCTTTTTGTATGACTCTGGAATGGTGAAGATGGGTTTTGTTGAGCCCAAAGCTTAACAATTTTCTGTACAAATCTAACCCGAAATGATGAAAACCAAATTGTTAGGGCCCTTTCTGGACCTTGCAGGAGGTCTTATGTAAGAGAGGGAAAGTTCAGCAAGGGCAGTGGCACACACCTGTAACTCCAGCCACTTGGGAGGCTGAGGCAGGAAGATGGCAAGTTCAAGGCGAACCTCACCAACTTAGTGAGGTCCTAAGCAACTTAGTGAGGCCCTGTTGCAAAATATAAAATGAAAAAGTGCTGGGGTATGGCTCAGTTGTAAAGGGCTCCCGAGTTTCATCCCAGTTACACGCTTCCCCGCCCCAAATAAAGGAACGTTCCATCACCAGCTACACAATCTGTGACTTCCCCTTGAAAGCCTGCTGTTCCCTGTGCCCACGCCCTCCTGGATCTCCACCCACCTCTGTGTGCCTCCTCAGATGGCTCTCCTTCCTCAGTTGCTGCATTTCAGCAGATGCTCTGGGTTAATCCCACCACTTCCCACGCAGCGACCCTGACCTACACTTCCAGTCTCTTCTCTCCCGAGCTCTGATCCACCTCTGTAGCCGGAACTGTTCACTTCTAAGTCACACAGTTTTCTCATGATGAACATGTCCCACTCTGGACTCCCGACCTCCTCAGCCCCAGGGGAGGGCAGGTTCATGGAGGCAGTAGCTCAAGGCAGATGGGAAGGAATCCTCTTCCACATCCCGCCCTTTCTGTCCTCTCCCCGTTCCAATCAGGAAGCAATTGTTGTGGAGCACAGTTCCAAACTGCTTCACAATTTCACCTTGAAAGAACATTACAATAAAGTGGTATCATTTGGAAAAGAGAGGCTACATCAAGTGTTTCCGTGAATCTGTCAGGATACTCCCATTCCTGCCTTGAATCATTAATTAAGGTTGCCACAAGATGCGTGTTTTCCTACACTGCAGCCTAATGTGTAGGCCACGGAAAGAAGGCTTGCAGTCTGAAATTTCAGACAGTGCTGGCGAATCTATGTTAAAAAGAAAAGATTTGGAAGAGACCTCCGTGCGCTCTGGAGTTACAGCGAGCGTTGCTGAACTGGCCAGCTATAGTGTGTGCCCTTGCACTTTGGAACTGGGCTCCACAGCAATTGCTTCCTGATTGGAACGAGAGAAGACAGGAAGGTGGGGATGTTGGCGACGATACCTCAGGTCATTCTGTAGCAGACAGTCCCCTGTGGGGTCACACTGTTTTCTTCTGTGGATTGAACTGTGAGTCTAAATAAAGAATGTCTCACACCTAATCTCTCAGTAGAAATGGCCACCGGTCTTTGTAAATGTGTCAGTGTGACACTTGGTGGCCACCGTGCTTGTGTTTATTGGCTGTTTCTGGATACATGGCACACTCCTCTGATGGATCCGGTGGCTTGAGGACGGCAGTGACTCCAGCCTGGTGCAGTGGGACCCTTGACCAACGCTGCTGCTGCTGATCATGATAGTGACTCTCACTGGGCACTTGAACCACGGTACCGGTCACATTTGGGGCTATGGGACTCTTCCTGGTGGTGGCTGTCCTGTACCTTAGAGCCTGTGCAGCTGGGTCACTGGACTCTGTCTTCTAGAAGCTGGGAGCATGTCCCCCTGCCAGGTGTAACAACCAAAATGTCTTCACTGTCAAATGCCTCCCGGGGTAAGGTCACCCAGGATAGAGAGTCCCCACTCGGTATAAACAGGCACCTGCTTTCTCATTCAGTGAGCCCAGCAGGGAGAGGGCACAGCCAGTGTCCATGGCACCGAGCTTTACCAGGCTCTGAGGCCAGGAGGGGTGTGCAGGGCTTGGGTGGAATCCCACCTGCCAGACCTCCTGGCACACAAGCAGCAAAATCACCCTCTGGATTCCAAATGGCAAGATAGACTTCAATTTTCCAAACTCCTCCTAGGAGGCCACTGAGGACTCATGTCTCAGGGGTAGCAAGTACAAAAGAGCCTTGTGGGGTGATGGGTAGATTAAGCTTTTCATAAATTAACAGGGTAAGGTGACAGACTGCCAAACCACAGCTAATTTGTTATTCAACTGCATTACGAGTTGCCTGATTTAAAAAGTGATGAATGTAATACTCTGCACATTAAGATCATTTTTTGGAATGCCTTGAGACTGCATTTTTAGGAATATCTGTTTATATACCGGGAAATGCTGAAGGAATTGTAAAGTATCAAAGAAATCCTTTATCTCAATACAAAACAAACTATCTTAAGAGAGTTGGGATGCTCACAATACTAAATTATAGGGAAATAATTCTGAAATTCAAGACTTTACCTGAGGACCATTGATAGATGGTACTGAATGATCTTAAGTTTCCTATATAATTAAAATTGGATATTGATGCTTATTCTAATCCAGAGAAGATACAATTTCTTAAAATGACAATTCATTTGTTTTTGATTTTCTGGCCCATTTAAGACCAAGACCAGAAGAGTGAGAGAGTTTTGTGGAAAATGAATCACCCCGTACTTTGTGTTTAGACCGCCTATGTGTATCAATCACACAGAACTCCTTTGTAAAGTCTAGCTGGTCTTTCCATTGTCTTACTCTCCTAAGAACAGGATACGCATCCAGCCCCTGGCCTTGCTACTGAGCTCCTGCAGATAGGTAGAGTATGCAGAGTGTTTTGGACCAAATAAATTATTGACCATTCTTTCTCCTATCACCCAGTTTATCTTTTCTAAATACCTTTAATCTTTGTTACCTCTCATGTCATTATTTGTACAGCTTGGTTTTATCCAACTGAAGGTCGATGCTCAGAATGTGATTAGACAAAATTGAAACTCCCCACCAGGAAAGCAGTCCTTGTTCAGCTGGCTCACAAAGACACCCTCAAAGGCCACCTTCCAGGATCACCCGCAGCACTACTTAATTCTTGAGTCACTCCATTAACTAGCAGAGCCTTCTTCTTCTTCACTTATTTCTCAGGATTCAGGTTTGTCCATCTGTTCACCCCAAGGTAACTCCGTGTCATAGCATGAGTGGGTCCCTGTCACAGGGTATGTCTATGGGTCCCCGTCACAGGGTACGTCTAGATCATCACGTGCCCTTGTTTAGAAATGTAACATTCTGTTTGTTTCTGGTTCAGTCTGAACATGCTCAAATGCATTGTTGTTCCAAATATGTTGTACAGAAAATACTCATCTATTTAAAAATATAGCATTATGTCTCCAACTTTCCAAATCTTTGAAATCCTCCTATAGTTTAAATATCGCCCTCACTCTTTTGTACAATCCCAACCTTTAAATTCTAAAGCAGGTTGATTCTCTACCAAGTAAAATATTAAGTTACCAAAGTCAGACATGATTTGAGGGTGAAAATATCCTACAGATAAAAGGCCTGATGAAAGCCTTCAACCAAAGGACCCCAAAGGACTTGTCGATGGTGCTGTTATCTGAAATTCCTCCTGGGTTCTTCTGAGCAGTTTCCTCTCTTCCCCTTGTTTAAAAAGATGTGCTTGCCTGACTCACTGTTTGGCTCTACTCAGCAGACAGCACTGGAGTGAGAGTCAGGGAGAGAGCTTCTCCCTGATCAGATTGTGAATTTTCCATTTCTGCACTGGATGTTTCCCACTCTTAATGTGAGGTGACAAGCCCAAGAGGAGTAAGCAAATATCTGCTTTCAAAGATGCAGATTTTCACATTAGCCTTACAGGTTAACTGATGAGTGTGGGAACTGCCCAGGTGCCTCTGAACATGCAGCATCACCATAGCCTGCCCTGTTCATTCCTGAGTCAGGGAGGAAGACACACCTTGGTGTCTGTCCTTGTTCCACGCTGTGTACACCCAGCTGCAAATTTCCTCTGTGCTTCTGCGTCTTCTCAAGCTGAGGCCTTCTGAAGAGAGGCCTCTGCACCTGAGGTGGGGGAGGAGGGCCCTAGGCACCTCTATGGAGTCCCTCTGTCCATGCACATCTCACGGCGCTAGCTGGACATGGACAGTGGTCCCGTCTCTGCATTTCCAAGGCTCACTCCTCCCTCAGGCAGAGGTCAATTCCTCAGCAAGCACTTCCTGAGGATCATGTAGGTACTGTTTCTCCTCTCAGCCTGGGATAAACAGATCTTGACTGTTGACAACTTCTTGTCCCACATAGTCTTGTGTGGCTCTCAGGGTTTTGCTCAGGTTTTCTCAAAAGCCTTGAAGCTCACCCAGTTTTGGCAGGCATCTAAGACAAAGGGGGGTGTTGTTCCCAGGATAGTCACTAGTAGTGAATGGCGGGGAGGAGAAATGCCCAGCCTCTCTGCTTTTGGAGGAGAGTTCTAAGCTAGGCACCATGCAGCTTTTCAGAGGGCCCCACAGGGCTCGAACCCTGTTGTTTGCATGATAACCAGCTTGGTAGTGTACACTGGTATGGCCCTTTTTCCTTCCCTATCTCGCATTCCCATGCCTTTGCTCGTGGAATTATCTTTCAAATAGACCACTTGCTCCCTAGACCTTATCTCTCAGGGTCTTTTTTTCATTGAACCCAAACTGACACCATTTCTCAGATCACTTCAGGTCAATAAACTTTTATTGGCCATTAACTCTGTGCTAGAAAACATACCAGAGCCTAGAGATAAGCAATACAGTAACCCATCCTCCTGATATCAAGGGGCGGAAGGGTTTTTTGAGGAAGAGAGACAAACAGACCCATTCTCACAACAGAATATTATAATTTCTATAATAGAGCATGACCAAAGGTGTGAGGGAGCTCAGAAGAGGAAATAGCAAGTTCTTTGCAGTGGGAGCAGGGAACCACTTCCTGAGGGAATCCAGGGGTTGTACGTAACTGACCCTAGACACATCACACTATGGCGTGTGGCATGGTAAACAAAGGATGAATGAGTGACTTGAGCAAAGAACGGCAGCATGGGATATTTGTTCCTTCAGTGAAGTTCTGGAGCCTTTCACAGCCTGGCTCTGAGCTGGGCACTGGGAACTCCCCGTGAATAAGACATGGTGTCCTGTGAAGTTGGACCAGGAGCTGCTGCTCCCTGCTGGGAGTTCTTCACTGACTTTCCTCCAAATTGTGAATATTTTGACACCAGAGGCGACTTTACCTTTTCATTCTCCTGCAGCATTTACCAAAAGCTTCCATTTCTAGAGTAGTATACTCTTCATAGACTATTGGTAACCAGCCTAAGGTCCACAGGCTCGTGGGGGAGTGACCCAATGACACAGAATGAAGGAACCCATCCTGATGGGTCTCAGATGCTTAAAAAAGTGTGGCCTTCCTGAACAGGCCTTTCTAAGATAAAGAACATTTTTCTTGGTCCAAAACGTCCCTTACCTTCAAGCCATGCCACTCTTGCAGCTGAAACAAGAGAGAGTGCTAAACACCAGGCTGAATGGGGACTTCACCACGATAATCACTCAGGAAATGTTGGTCTGCAAACCTGACCTGGAGTCGTTCGGAAAGCCAGCCCTGAGACTTTCGTCTGGAAAACTCTGTCAAGGTGACGGAATCTAAAGTGGAAACAAAGGTGAACAGGGGCACAACTGGCTCTGGAGTAATGAAACACACAGCCATGGACGTCTGTGGGGACAGATTTATTTCCTGCTAAAACGTGTATTTCCTGTCTCATAAACACAATTTCAGTACACCTTTCCAAACGCCCAAGGAGAGACCACGGCAGTGGGCACCGTGGCCTAATAAATAGGACCCCCTCACACTGGGTGCATTTTTCTCTCTGGAAGGTCACGTTTCCCTCTCTAAATTTAGTGGCTACCTACCCAACTCCTGGCCCTGCAGCCAGGCTCTGCTTTTAAAAGATGATCCCAGGTTCTTGACTCAGTCAACTGCCTTATTTAAATATCCTTCTCATCTGTATTTTTCCTCCTCTGGGGAGCAAAGTATTTCCTGACATCTGTTTTGAATTTGTTTTCCTTTTAATTTCAGTGTATGCCTCTTTTTCTAATCATCTGCACAGCACTGAAAATAGCACATGGAGTTGAGGGGTCTTGGCTATTTCTAAAACATAACCTATCCTCCCAGGGGACTCTGGGAGGACATCCATGCTACCTCTGCATTGGTCCTCTTGCCCTCTGCAACTTAGTCACCTCCGTGGCAGGGGACAGAAGCAGAGCTGTGTCCTTGCAAGCCCCCCATGGGAGGCTGGCTGCTGTTACAGGCTGTGTGTTGTGACCCTCCCATTTCATGTGTGAAGTCCTGACCCCATAGTGACCATGTTTGGATGTGGGGGCTTTGAGGGGCCATTGCAGCTAATGATCACATGTGACATGTAAGACAGGCTTGCTGATGTGGGTTAGAAGAAGAAGCACCGGGGGCTCTCATAGGCCCTCTTTCTGTGCTGTGTCTGCCATCCACGTGAGCCACAGTGAGAAGGAGACCCTCTGCAAGACAGGGAGAGAGACCCCCACCAGAAACTGACCTTGATCCACGACTTGCAGTCTTCAGAACTGTGAGAAGTTAAAGCGTGTTTGGCTAGGGCACCCCATCTATGGTGTTTGCAATGCCAGCCTAGCAAGCTAAGCCACCTCCCGGCAGAGATTGCCCCTGCTGCCCTCTGCACACCCCATAAGCCTCTTCTGGAGATGAGGCTGGGGACACCTCCTTCTTTCAAAGTTCGACTATGTTGACCATCTGGATAGACCCTCTGGATTCCCTAACTCTGGGGACTCATGACCAGGGCAAAAACTCTTTCCTCTGCCATATGCAATCATGCTAGCTAGAGCATGTTTTTAGCATATCCATTGTAGAATTTTTGAAAAATAAATGAAAATAAAAATTAAACAAATTGCTTGGTATTCTCCCATCCCAAGATAGCCAACATGTTTTGCTATGATTTATGTGAATCTCTGCTTAAACTGAAACATACATATTCATGAGTTTGCATGTATGTATACATGTGCATGTATGATTATGTGTTTTGGATGTTATATGTATGTGCACATTTATGTGTATATGTGTGTGAAACGTGGTTGATATTACAGCTGCATGTGTGTCATACTCAGCAAACACACTCATAGAAGCACACACCTTCTACCCATGAGGTCAGAAAGATATTTTGCTAGCCTAGTTTCAGGTTCTGTAATTCAAGATCTGGAGAATGAGTAACCAGTTGGAATGCGGAGAAAGGATGCTCTTGAGAAGTGATGCTGAGAAGCAGCAAAGGGATTCCCTTCGATGTTCTCTAGAAAACAACTCTCATTTTTGTGCACTTGTTGGTGGCTGGACTCCTCTCTTCAAAGCCTCTGCACACGGAGACAATGGCATGTGGTTCCTTGTTCCGTTCAGGGTGATAGATCCCTTTGCAACTCAGGAGTGCAGACCTGGTGGGTTCTGGTAAATATCATTTCCCCAAGGACATCACGTTTCTCTGCGGTACACGTCTTCAGATAAAATGCCCTATATGCACACATTTGTGAAACAACAGTGTGCAATCATAAAACATTTCTATCAATAGTAATAGGAGAAACTCAGTGATCAAAGTAAAAAGTAGATAAAGGAAAAGATGCAATGAAGATATTGATCCCATGGCCACGAGAACTGCAGTGCCCAGGAACGTCAGCCACACAGCCCAACTTCCTTCCACAGAATTCGGCCCCATGGTCACGGGCTGGCTGGGCCCTGCCAACTCTGTTCAAGGGTGGTTCTGCCCTCCCTGGGGACACAGAGTGCCACTCCCCATTCTCACGACCGCTCCTCCCTTGCCATCTGTATTTTGAGACATTCACAGATCTGGGAAAATATTTTCTTCTCATTTCCAGTAGAAAATAATCTCTGTAAGTGATTGACTACTCTAAACAATCTCCGTTCTAGAATTCACATTTCTTAACTGAGTATCTCCATATAAAATGGAATATCTGGTCAGCCTGTCCCACAAGTTAAATTCTCATGATCTCCAATGACCTTGGAAAGGAAAAAATGGGACTCGAAGGTCTTTCTGGGATAGGGTGCTCCTTGACTGCGGATACTAACTTCTAAAATTACCACAATGAAGAAAATCTGGGAATACTTCCCAAAGGTACTTACTCTGTGCTCTTCAAAGTTCAAACTGTGCAGTCTGATGACATCTAAGACATAAATAATGATTTTTAAATTTCATGAGGGTCTTTTTCAGATTAAATTACAGCCTGATTCTTTCCTTAAGAAGTAGGTACAGGTGTGTGATTTCTTCACCTGAAGAATGGTGTCGCGATGCTGACCCATTGAGCTGCCCCTTGCTACTTTGCTCCAGCTCTGAAGGACGTGGGTGTTCAGCCTGGGGAGGGAGGGAAGGAGCGGAGGGCGTGAGATCAAAGCGGCTGTGCCTCAGGAGAAAAGCTTTTTCCGTGTGGCTTTGAAATCTGCTTTTAAAGGCTCCCCTCCCTCTTGCTCAGCGTATGGCGTGTGGTGCAGATGGACCAGCAGCGGGGCAGCTGCGCGGAGCTGGCGCCCCTGCCCTGCAGCTCTCCTGCAGCTGGCCAGCAGCGGTGGCGCTGGTGCAGGGAACTGATTCCTCCCAGCCGCTCTGGGGGAGAGTCGCAAAGCTGCTCCGCACCAATTGCCCCTCCAAGCCACAGTAGCTTCAGCTCCATCCCAACAGCAGCTTGGCCAGAAAGCCTCCTCCAAGGACACAGCGCACTTCCTCCAAATGACGCAGTCGTGAATGTGACGTTCCACTTGGATAAGGTTAAGAGGCGGCAGAAGCACTCATTGCAGTAAGCTGTGAGTCATGCACGAAAGCAGGGCTCTCAGTCCGCAGCACAGGGCACGTGGGGAGTGTCCACCAGTGATCGGCGCCACCCACAGCCAACAGGAGCCCAAGCAGGCTTGGCCAGCTCTCGTTCCACGTGCATACTACGAAGACTCACTCTGAGGAGATCCAGCCGACACAGCTGGCTGGCTTCTGACAAAAGACAGCATCAAACAGTATTTATGGCAATGGGTTGTTTTTTAAAGAGCTCTAAATGTGACGTGAAATCCAGAAAAGGGTCTGCACATGCCAAACAACTGAACATGTTAGAAGAGCAAACCAGTCTGGAAGGCCAGCGATGCAGGGGGAAGATGCAATGACAAAGACTTCCAGGGAAGTCATCGGCCAGCTCTGAGAAAGTTCCAAGGACATTGGTGCAGGCCTGTAATCCCACGGCTCAGGAGGCTGAGGCGGGAGGCTCATGAGTTCAAAGCCAGCCTCAGCAATTTAGCAAGGCACTCAGCAACTCAGTGAGACCCTGTCTCTAAACAAAATATGAAAAAGGAGCTGGGGATGTGGCTCTGTGGTTAAGTGCCAAGGTCAGTTCCTCCTGCAGAAATGTGAGCTAGCCATCACAGCATGGAGACGCTTCCCATGTCCAGGACGGCATTTTGTTTGTGTGTTTTTGTGCGTTGAATTTAGCTTTCTTTGTGCGGCAATTTGTTATCTAACTTGGATGTAACCTGGAAAAGAGCGGTCTGCTCTGTGGCCCCTCGCCACTGCATGCAGGAGCTTACCTGACGCCCTGCCCACATGGGCCCACCATCACCCGGCTCCGAGTGTTTGTTCTTCCTGTCTTGCAATCCTGGTGGTTCTACCACGCAGGGAGAAAGAGGAGAGAAGGAGAATAATTGACTGGAAAATGAAGTTTGCAAGACTCCCGGGGGCAGATCTGAGGTGCTGCCAAGGCATGTCCACCCACTGAGAGCTTGGCTTCCAGGCAGGTGTGAAGGAGCAAACAGGCGAGAGCACAGGGGGCCACCAAGCCAAGCTCTCGTTTGCTCGGATAATTGCTTGCTGAGCTACCTGCCATGTGAGCTCCCAAATCCAACACGCCTGACAAAAACCTAGAAACCCCTGAGTCCTCGAGCAGGTTCCCCTGAGCGAACGGAGGGCGGCCTGACAAAGAACTCTTCGGGGCTCAAACAGCACAGCCTTCCCCCAGCCTGCTTCATAACCATCTGCAATTCATTAGCTCGCAACCTCTTGAGATTTGACAGGTCTTTTTTTTGTCTATTCCAAGCAGCAACAAAAAGCATCATAAAACTGAGAGATACTGCAGTGACTGGGGAAAACGCACTGCTACCAGCTGCATGATTATGGCAGAACACAGAATGGAAGACAGATAAGAAAACACTCCGTAATTTGCAAACACCAAGAGATAGTGTGGAAAGGAAGAAGGAGAATAATGAGTGGATGCCAATTCTCCTCTTAATATCATAACTGTGAAGTGTTTTAATTAAAGGGAACCAGAGGAAAGATAAAGAACATTTTTAAAATAGTATTTTCCGAGGCAACAAGGTGATATTAAAGAACCGAAAATTCCATGTAATACACATCATAGTTCTTCAGCTCATGTAGGCCCATGGCTGTAACACTTTCAAATACTCTCTTTATCTCCCCTGGCTGCCAATTTCATCACAAGTGGAAGTGGTGCTTTAGGAAATAACAGCGCCGGGGCTAATAAACATGGTCTGATTCAGTGATTTATTTTCTTCAGAAGTTATAGCTGTGTTCAAAGTGATATCCAGTGAAGTGTCGCACATTAATTTAGGAATATTTCAACAGGAAAGTTTATCTCTGAGCTTTGTAATGCCACCGTGGCACTGTGGAAACACCCTGCTTCCCCCTCTGCTGGCAGCAGTAAGGCAATGATGCATGTCTACCTACTTTGTAGAAAACACCCAGTAGGGACCTTCTGGGCCTGGAGGACTGAGCGGAGCAACATGGCAGGTGGGCAGTGGTGTAGGAGAAGAAGACCAAGAGAGAGCCAGCTCTGTTTTATGAGCTGGCCTCTGAACCACCGATTAGCTTGTGAACTCAGTTCATTCAGTGCTGAAGACCTGGATCGTGGAGCAGTTGGTGGGAGGAGGTGACCCCACCAAATCTCTTAGGCAGATGAATTGGAGAATAGGGGTAAGAAGGCAGGGTGGGGGGCAAAGGATGGCGCGTATGCTTCAAGGCTAAGAACGTCATCAGAACACTGGAAGAATAATCTGAGGGCATTATTATTTTAGTATTCATGAAACACTCATGGATTTTCTAAAACACTATTCTAAAATCTGGGTCACTTGGTCCTAAGATTTCGCTCCTCATGCAATGGCTGGAGCATGTTGTATTATTCTCATCATAGGGACAGATGTGAGGATTACCACAAGGTTTGCAGATCATCCTGGACATCCTCCTTCTCAGGCCACATGCGCCCTCCCTGAAGATCTGCTCAGCAGTTGCCCTTCCTCTACTGCCCAAACCCGGAGCCGCTCACCATGCTCTTGTGGAGAATAATGGTTCTGGAAAGAAACCCTCCACTGTGAGACTTTAGAAACGTAAGTGAGCGTCTCCAGGGAGGCAGGGAAACGTGAGCTGCCCCAGACCTGTTACCATGGCAAATCCACCTGCCTTTCCCACTCTCTCTCCCTGCTCTGTGAAGCAGATTCTGGAGCTACTGGGAGGGAACTGCTTGCTGGGTTCACTGCTGACGTCTGCACCCCCTGCTCTCACTCCTGCCAATCTCCCAGGACCCCCTAGGGCTGCTGCGAGCTGGGGTGTGGCCACAAGGCCTGGTGGGTAGCGAGCTATCTGTGTAGATTAGCAATGGGCAGGACATCTTCTGTGCTTCGATTCTCATTTGGACTTTTTCCAGTATCTTTTCTGACTATTGTAGACCATTGTGATCTATAGAAAGGGGGAAAAAAAACCCTCCAAGAAATGAATTTTATTTGGTTGCCATTCTCCAAGGAAGTGTTCCTTTCCTTCTTTCCTGAACCTGAGTAGCAGGCAGTAACTACCCATCCAGTTCAAGGGTCTCTCTGTAAAGACGCCTTATGTGCTCTTTTGAACTGAGCATCTGGGACAAGAAAGTTGAGACTCCTAGAACACCATGATCAAGCCTCAGAAGCACATGCCACAGAACAAACACACCTGAGCGGGCCCTAAGAAACAATGAGCCCCTCAAGACGCTCAGCCTGAGCATGGTCTCGCCCCAGTTCAGGCCTGCTGTGACTTCCAGTGGCCTGGTCACGTGGTCAGCCCCTCCATCAGGATGGATGTGTTCCCCCTGGAGGGCACTCACATCTCCATCTCCAAGTTGCCTCTACATTGTGAAAATTTCACCTACTGTATTTCTGTGAGTTCAGCACTTTCTTCTAATTGCTTCTAATTCCACACCCTTGAAGTGTCAGAAAAACTAGCCCTTTCTAACATTAATGCCCTCTGTAAAAATACCAGTTGCAAAAAGACAGTAACAGAAGTGTTCGGAGAAATTTTATAGGAGCCTCTGGTGTTTCGGTAGACCAAGAACAGTGCCTAGGCGCCCGTTACCTGGGAAGGACCCTAACTGCTTTGGAATCTCTCACCCTGTGGCTGCTGTGCTGACCTCCTACTTTCCTCTCAACTTCAGCAATCCCTGTCTAGCTGTGGCATCGAGGGTTGAGAGGGATCATTCTGCTGCTTCTCTGGGATTGGTCTACCTACCTGCTTAACTCACTTGGGGCTCCGTGAGGTGTCCTTCAGGGTTCATTCATTCACATGATTAGCAGACATTTATTCTGCAACTGCTCTGTGTTCAGTGCTGCTTCTCACCTATGGGTGAGTAGGGAATTGAGGTGCAACAGGAAAGAAGAGAAAAAGTGGGGCTGGGGATACAGCTCAGCTGGTAGAGTGCTTGCCTTATAGGCACAAGGCCCTGGGTCCAATCCCCAGCATGGCAGGAAAAAAAAAAAAGAGAGAGAGAGAGAGAGAGAGAGAGAGAGAGAGAGAAACTGGATGTGGAATGGGAGGGTAATCCTAAAGGATATAGGCAAATCATGAAGGTAAATTATCAGGATGGAGGATGAGATGACAGCATAAGTGGAATGGCCAGGGGTTAAGAAAAGAGAGAAGGAGATCACTCCACAAGACACCTGGCAGCTGATTTAAGTAGGGGACAGAATAGGAAGCCTATTACCTGAGGGGAGTTGGGCAGGGAGCTGGATCAAATATCGGGACCCCACAGGTATTTCCAGTAGGACAATGAAGTGGGACTGTCCAGAAGTGAGGTGGCTTTCTGGATTTAGAGGGAGAAATCCAGATTAGAGATGAGAATCTGGGGTTCACCCTGTAAATGACACTCATGAGTCTGCATATGATCAACCAAGAAGGAGAAGAGTAGAATCTGAGCCTTGGAGCACTTAGGAAGGAAGAGAAGCCACAGAGAGGCTGGGAGGCCACAGAGGGGAAGCCAGGAGGGAGCCCAGGCCATGAGGCCGCCTGAGAACAAGAGCAGAAAGAGCGGCAAGGCCGAGGACCAGCTCTGTCACATGCTGCTTCAGGAGAAGCCACCGAGGGCTAGGAAAGGGCCAGGCCATTGTGTGGACAGTACGGAGGTCATCGTGACCTGGTGGTGGCCACATTCAGTGCACAGTGGTGCAGGGATGCAAATGGCGTCTGGGGAAAAAGAAGATGGAACTGACTCCTTATTCCAAACCCCTCTTTACCGAGTAGCTCAGCAATAAAAGCTCTTCTTTACCCAAGAAATAAGTGGGTTGTTTTCTTGCAAAAATGTTTGAAAGACACAGGGACGCTCGTTTAACGGAGGTGGGACTGGAGCAGCTTGGCAAACACCGTCTTGTTTCAGTGATTCTAGTGACAAAGTTCCTTCCTCAGAGATCTTCCAAAACAACATGCGAGCAGCTTTCAATCCAAGAATCTGGAGGCACTTTTTCTTGTAAATTGTAGGCTAGAGAGCGATTGCTAAGAAATCCTGGAAAGCAGGCTTTCTTTCTTTCTTTCTTTCTTTCTTTTTTTTTTCTTGAGGAATAATCTCCTAAAAGCTTTTTCTTGTATATAAGAATCAAAGCCAACATTATTTCTCCTGAAGTTCCCACAGCCCTCCATGGGAATGTTTCTGAATCTGGGAGCTGCTCACATTTGCAGTCTGGAAAGGTATTACACTGGTCTAGCAATTGTGGAGAGGACAGAGACTTTTTTTTTAAGTAGTAGACACTAGCCTTAATAACTAGCTTTTATCCCTGAAGGAACTTCGCATACTCTCGATTCTACCTGGAAAACTGAATGTACAGTGAGAGCTCATCTTTGCCACATCAGGCAATTAAAGAAATGCTCAGTAAAATAAATAGATATGCTATAATAGATACATAGATAGATTCATATACATAGGAAAAGCAAGTGTGCCCTCATTAAGGAGATTTCATATTACATATATATGTGTATACATATATATTTCATGCATGTTTCTACATGTGTATTCATATCTGTGCATATATAGACATATATGAAATCTCCCTAATGAGGGGCACACTTGGCTTCCTAATGAAAGCCCACTCTCCTTCCTGATTAAGCTCTGCATGGGTGCATGCCAAGAGGCATGGCCATCAATTTCTCCATTAGAAATGCTCTTTTGCATGAGAAGGAAGGTGAAAACTTGGGCTTTGCAGTAGAATTTTGATTCCTTTGAGGAAAGGGAAACCTCATATGGGTTCACTCCTGAAACTGCACCCAACATCATTAGAAGTTACCCATCAGTGCAAAACAAGGTCCTCTATTCATCATCGCTGGAAACCCACATGGCAGCACCTTTGTAACTGGGATCATCATCCATCAACTCGACGTGATCAAGGGGCCCCCATTCAACGTCGAGTTTCTGAAGTCTAATATTTACCAAATGTGCAGCTCATTCCCTTGCAACCTGCTTCAAAGATAGGAAGGAGCCACTGTGTTTTCCTCCCCATCCCACAGTAACAGGTCACCGCCAATGGGCACCTCCAAGTCCCCACAGTTTCTTCTTCACTCCAGAAAGCTGCAGTATGCACTAGCCTCTTTAAGAAAGCTAAGTCAGCTTTCTGATTTACTTGTTTGCTTATTTATTTATTTAGATATTGGGGATTGGACCCAGGGACACTTTACCACTGGCTATCTCCCCAGTCCTTAAGTTGCTGAAGCTGGCCTTGAGCTCTTGATCCTCCTGCATCAGCCTCCCAAGTTCCTGGGATTACAAGTATTCATCACCAAATCCACCTGGCTTGTGGATTTAAATCTGTAGCACTTGCCTTAATTTGGGGGAAACCATATATAAAACACATTTGGGGAATAAAATTAGACCTTATAATTAAGAGAAATTGATCATTTCATTTTACAGTATTAGCACTTAGTTTCAACTCAATTTTGATTTACACGTTACAGAAATTATAGAGACTTTAATATAGTTATGGACTATGTACTTATGCCTCTTTATTTTTATTAAAATGTGACTTGGCTTAATTAAAAAGGTTATACTTGAGCACAAAACAAATTGGGCATGAATTAACTTTCGTGACTCAAATGTAAGTTCTCCAAATTTAGCCAGCATATCCCTGAGACATACGTACACTGAGATCTATTTGCTATTTAAAGTTGAATTTAACTGTGGGTCCTGTGTTTCATCTGGCAACCCAGAACAGTGTTGTGAATGCACACAAATACGTGAGTGACATTTTTGTGATTTCTTTCTGGGAATGATGGAAGAACAAACCTTCCCTTCAGAGAGCATTACTGTTTTTAGCATATGATACCAAACTGTTTCCAAGCAGAAACCAGAAACGCCATCCAGCTAGACCAGAGGTTCTCACGATGTTCTGCAAGGATCAATTTCACCCTGGCGTAGTAGCAATGCAAATTCTCGGGGCCCAGTCAGATCTCCTAACCAGGAACTCCAGGGAGGAGGCCCAGAAATCTGTTTCACTCTCCCAGGTCTGGAACACTGGTGCACACTCTGGTTCCAGAGTCACTGACCAAGGGACTGCATTACCCGCCTTAGGAGGTTTGTAAACTGAGGACACAGGTTTTGATTTTGTTGGTTTGTCCATTTTATTGTTGTCGTGTAGCTCCAGATGCCAAGAACTTGATTGTGTCTTAATCAAGTAATGAGGTCCTGGGGTGGAGGAGGAGCAGGTGGTGACAGACAGAGCCAGGCATTGATACCTTGCTTTCTCAGCTCTTCATGGAAGAGGTGGCCCAAGATAGTTTCCTTAGCACCAAGATTATTTATTGACTACAACCTAAAGCTGTCTTATCACATCAGCTCCAGCACAAGGTCAGCTTTGCAGATGGCGACTCTCCTACCTAAACAACACTTTGCAGTGGTTTCTAAGCAGGATCAGGCAGAGAACATTTTGAAGGTTTGGGTAAAATGCTGAATATAAAGCTTTTGCTTTTTACACAAAAGCCTGTATGCAAATAATAAAAAGAGCTTCGCAAAAGTCAAATAAGGAGTGAGTTACAGTCTTGTGCTTTCATATATCACCTCAGGAGGGTTGGCTGGAAATCATTTTAACAGGGAGGTAGATGACCAAGGGCTCAGTATCTATGCTGCTTGAATTATGATGAACTGGACCAGCTGGCAGGAAACACTACCTTCTAGCTGGGATCAATGGCTTTTTCCTGTCTTTTTCTTTACATTGTGGCAAGGTTTAAGTCCTTAGATCAAACAAGCATATGATTTGTTTGTTTCTCAAATGCAGACGTAAACATAAGTGAGCTTTGTCATTAACCTTGGCCACTCATTCCATTCTGAGTTTTCCTTCTTGAGTTCTAAATGCAAAAAAATATGTACCTAGTGTTTATAGAGACTATAATTGTCTTTATAATATAATTTCATAATTTCTTTCAAAGAGGTCTGTTAAACATTTCCATAAATATTTATAATTTTTAAAAGGCATAAAATATAGAGATAAAAATACAGATTGGACATCTGTATTTACAGCATATATGTGTAAATATATATATTACACATAGATCACATCTGTCAACATGGGAATGAGATTATAATCATCCGAATGATGTTGCAGTTCTTGGCCTCAAGTGTACACAATGACCAGATAGAGACACTTAGTAAACACACTGGGTAGCAACCCAGAGAAGGTCAGGAGAGCAGAGGAGGACGTGAGTGTCAGAGAAGATTCTGGCTTGATAGTGGTGGCACGCACTGCAAGATGATAGCTGGAGAATGACTAGCGCAAATACAATAAAGGATTCCCAGGCACAGGATGATAAGCCCTCCCCACCGCCATCTGAGCCAGTAACCAACTTCCAGAACAAACCCTTCAGCTGAGCCCCAAAGGCTACGGATTAGAAAATGATCAACTCTCCTAGAAGCTGTTAACTTCTCCAGGAAAATCCTCACTTTAGCCAAAATTCTGCACATGATGCCTGGACTTGAAGAAAGTAAATGCCCACCAAACCTTGGTGGCAGATGACTAAGAAGGTGACCGTCCATCTCAGATGTCTGGACGTTTGTATCCCAACATGTTCCTGTTAATCTGAGAAATCTAAAAAGTTTAAAAGAAAACATTTGCTACTCTGCATAAACTTGTTGCCTTCACTCAAACAAAGAAAACAACAAACACTTGGCTGTAGCCATACATTGACTTTGGCTTAAAATGGTGGGGAAAGAAATTAACTGAATCTTTTTGATAATACAATTCCCTGATTTTATCATTCCCTAAGGCAGCAACAGCTATCACAAATAAATGGTGTGT
Source organism: Glaucomys volans (assembly GCA_020662805.1). NCBI lineage: Eukaryota > Metazoa > Chordata > Mammalia > Rodentia > Sciuridae > Glaucomys > Glaucomys volans. The sequence continues at coordinate 105,676 of JAJEJO010000080.1, forward strand.
CCACTTCCTGACATCTTGCTTCCCTGGAGCAGAGGTCTCTGACTGCCTTCTACAGCAGGAAGGAGAGGGTTTCAGAAGCTCAAGTCGTACCTGCTGCTGACAACTCACTTCTTATGTCCAAAGGATTTCTTCTGCCTGACAAATCATAAATTCATTAATATTTTATAGCCCAAGTTAAGACATGTTTTTGTATGTCCCATCAAAGCAAAAAAAAAATGCTTTGTTTTATGAAATATGCTTTAATATTTGCCAAAACTTATTAGACTTACAAATGCTGCCACTTGATAAACAAAGCCACAAAACCAGAAGAAGAATCATAAAAATGGATCATTCTAGAATGAATCCTAATGTTTGATCCAAGTTTAAGAAATTCTACCACTGAGTCTGTAATTCCAGCCACTCTGGAGACTGAGGCAGGATGATTGCAAGTTTAAAGCCAGTCTCAGCAACTTGGAGAGATCTTGTCTCAAAATGAAAAATAAAGTGGGGGGGAGCAGGGGGTGTGGCTCAGTGGTTAAGAGACCCTGGGTTCAATCTCCGATGAAAAAAAAAAAAGAAAAAACAAATTCTTCTCTTGAAATATTTCCATGGTGTAAATTGCCATTTTTTTTTTTCTGCTAAATTGCACTGAAAAGCACACAGTCTGATATAGTTCAGACAGGGGTTTTGAAGCCTTATTTTGGTAACCAATGTTCACAGATTTCTGCAATAGTTTGATTAAAAATGCTCACATGACTGATTTCTATTTTGCATTCCTAAGTGCATTTTGGTTGGTGAATCATTTTATTTTTGTTCAAGAGAGAATAGTTTGAAGATGAAGACCAAGCCAGAACATTGAATGTCAAGTTGTAAAATGTGGCACGAAATGCTAAAATTAAGATGTGAAATCATCCCCATCACAGGCTTTCCAAGAAATGGGAAGAAAAAGAAAGAAAGAAAAAAAGAAAAAAACCTCAACTGGGCCTTGTTCCTCTCTTCTCCAAGTTCATTTGCCAGTGTGTGGAGAGAGCCCGCAGGGTCCCTGCGTGCACCGGAGGGACCGATGTCAGAGATGGAAGGAAACCTGAGCACAAACCTTGTTCTGAGCACTTGCAGACCCTTCAGTCCTGCTGGCTGGAAACAAATTCACATTCCTGGAAAGTCTGGTTCCATTCAGTTCTCCAAACCTGCTTGGATGCGGTTACTCTGGGCAGGCAAAGGCTTGAAGGGAGGAGGAAAAGTGCCCTTGGATCTGGCAGCCTACTGAGGACCACAGACACACACCTATACTACAGGCCAGCAGGGCAGAAGAGCTGCCAAGTGCCCCATATGCAAATGAGGAGGACAGGCATCCCACAGTGCATCACCACCACTGGATGCCAAGAAGGCAGCAAGTGAGAAGCGCTTTCAGCATGAATCTGGGAACGTGAACTTGGATCGAGGCAAGGAACAGGAGGACTTTGAGCACTGGCCTGCAGAGCAGCCTGTGTGGAGGAAAAGGAGGAAGAAGCTGAGGTCTTAATGTGATGGCAGCAAGCACCGTGGAGAGGAATTTGTGTTTGGTGGCCTTGCTAGACTCTGATGGGCAGCAGTGTCTCCACGGAGGGGCAGGACGGAGGGGAACTGGGCGGACGGGGCTTGGAAGGTTTATGCCTGATGCATCTTTAAATGGCAAGTTCCAGCGTTCTCCAATGTGCACTCCTTCCTCCAGGAGCTTAAAGGTGGGAATGTGGGCACCTGGTTAAGAGCTCAGCTGCTGTCTATAGAGTTAGGTATTCTTATATCATATGGGATTCTTAGTGGAAACCTGTTTATCACATGGGAAAGCTGAGGGTCCGGTGATTAACCAAACCTGATTCCAACCCTAATAATACCCTGGCCCATGTGCTGCCACCTTAGATATGGTTAGTGACTTGACCTATTAAACACATGCTTCTTAAGTGTAAGTCTCACCTGGAGACGGTGTAAGATCCACGTGCTCCACGGGGGGTCGGGGTGTGATTCTGCATTTCCGACCAGTCTCCAAGTGCTGTGGATGCTGACCGTCCACGGACCACACCTCAAGTGCTGAACTGTGGAAGGGATTTATTTTCAAAGTATGTATTGCAGGGAAAGTGGCTAAAAATGGGACAGAAATAGATAACAGTCTGCATACAGTGGACTCTTCATCAAAAATGACAAGGATAGGTACAAGGCCTTACATGTATTCAATGTGATAGAGTGCGCAAAATAGTTTAGAAACATTATTTCATTACACATTCTCTCATTCTCATTAAACATTATTCAAATTCTCTACCTACCTATCGATCCAGTCACTATCATCTATTAGATATATGTATGTGTACATTGATCTATAAAATATTGACTCTAGCCAGGCGTGGTGGCGCACACTTGTGATCCCAGCACTTGGGAGGCTGAGACAGGAGGATCATGAGTTCAAAGCCAGCCTCAGCAACTTAGCGAGGCCTTAAGCAACTCAGTGAGACCCTGTCTCTAAATAAAATACAAAATAGGGCTGGGGATGTGGCTCAGTGGTGGAGTGCCCCTGGGTTCAATCCCCAGTACCAAAAAAAAAAAAAAACAAAAACAAAATATTGACACTATTTTTCTTATAAATTTTATTCAAGGTAACATCTAATACGATTCAACATTTCAAAGAGATGACTGTAAAGAAATAAATTCATGCCCTTTGAAATTACACAGAGAAGTAAAATCGCACACGACTGGCCCCTGACTCTAAGATCAGGACTCCAGCTGACAGGTGGGGATCAGAGCCCGTTGCCTATATACATTAGCAAAAGGACATGGATTTCCCCATAGTCAGGTCTCTTTGGAATAGAAAGAGGCTACAATAAGCAGGTTCTGCAATTCATGGACCCCTGAAAGCACAGTGTCCGTTTACATCAGTTACTTGCAGACAGAGTTATTTGGAAAGTCTCATGCCTAGATAATCAAAATATTAAGGAGGAAAATTAAAAACTTTTCTGATAGATACATATGATATTTGCCTCCACACAGAGAAGACAACCTTCCTGGGTGGCAGGAAAATCCGGCATTCATTCAATTCCCCTGCTTAAGGAGTGGGGTCCACTTGGTGTGTGCGGAAGCAAGGAGACCAGCATCCAACCCACTTCCCCAGAGCAGGGATTGGCAGAGCCCTCACTTCACCACTGTGACTGGATCCTGCCTGAGATAGAGAAAAAGGTGAGCCTCAGGCAGACAAAGTGGGGAGATAGGTCCCTCCATGCGGGGACCCGCTCAGGTCTGCCCAGTCCCAGTTCCACTTAGGGCCAATGGTGACTTCGGGGATGGACAAGTCAGAGGGCACAGTGGAGAATTCTGGATCAGGGAGGAGAGGATTTGCGGACGAGGGACGCAGAGACACCTCAGTGTCGCCCTTACAGAGATTCTCTTACTGTCTCGCCTTCTGTCCTTTCAGATTGTCACAGCCTTTGCAAGAATTCTGCACTGTCCCCATCTCCTCTAGCTCAGCTCTTCTCCCCTCTAGGCAGTCCAGCTCCCCGTGACTCCCTGCCCAGTCGGCTCTCAAGGTCCCACCTGCCCACCTCCTTGTTGGATTTCAGTGACCTTTTCCACCCGCCTGGGCTGGTCTTCCTTCTGGAAATCCTGCAATGAGCAACGCACCTCCGTCACCTCCTATGCTGCTACCTGCAGGGACTCTCATTACTTCTTCCCGCGTGGGTTGGCTTTCTTTAATTTTCTCTCTTCTCTCCTCTTCTTGTTCTGCATCCTCCTCCCGCCCATAACTTCCATCCCTGCGGCTCTAGTGGCCAATTCTGTGCTGATTGTCCATTTGTTTCTCCAGCCACCAATTCTCTCTTGATCTCCAACTAGTTTTTAAATTTGGATCACATGGTTTAAGTTTGGATCAGATTTCTCCTGAAATCTGGACGTGCTACAGGCTCCTCACACTGCAGGTTGAATGAGCTCATTACCTTCCCCACCCTTACGACTCAGATCCCAGATGTCCATGCTTCACTTGTGCCATCTCCATGAATCACGTCATCCAAATGAGGATGCTCAGAACTACCCTCAGTTTTCCTGCCTGCACAGACACCTCAAAGGTATTTCTAAGTATTTCTGATTCTTGAGAGGGTTAAGTATAAAAATTCACCCCTGCTTCCACTGGTGCTGCTTAAATTCTGGGAACCATAGTCCCTTGAGGACAGTCCAGTCCTCATTTTATCATCTTGTCCTTAGTCTACTCTCCCTCTGGGCTGGTAGCTTCCTTTTCTGTTTTTTTTTTTTTTTAACTGGGGATTGAACTCAGGGGCACTCGACCACTGAGTCACACCCCCAGCCCTATTTTGTATTTTATTTAGAGACAGGGTCTCACTGAGTTGCTTAGGGCTTCGCTAAGTTGCTGAGGCTGGCTTTGAACTCGTGATCCTCCTGGCTCAGCCTCCCGAGTCGCTTGGATTACAGGTGTTAAGATATGTTTGGGAGCTAATGCACTACTTTGTTGACTATTGGAAAGGGCAACTTCTTATGATTCCTTCCATGCTACATTAGGCAGAGCCCTAGCACTTCCTCTATATAATACGGATAATGAAAAAATTACCATGTTAATTTGAAATGCAATTATATAACACCACAATGAAATAGAATGTGAATAAATACAAGTCCACAAACAAAGGGAAATAAGAACATGTGATTGAAATGGAACCTGAAGGTGAACTTCAGGGAAATCCAGAATCCAATAGAAAAATCCCTATAGCAGTCAGGACTGGCCTCAAGCTAAAGGAGTAATCCAGAGGCTGAAAAAATACGTCAGAAGGGACTTCTGGAAGGGTATGCAAAGAATGAAAGGATCTTTCCCTTGTGAGACAGCCATGACTGGTGGGAATTACTGAACACACAATTCAGGATGGTTCGCTGGAAAGTGTGCTGAGGACCTTCAGCAAGCAGAGGAGCATTTTTTCAAGAACATCTACTAAGCTAGGTGTGGTGGCGCACTCCCAGCCACTCAGGAGGCCAATGCTGGAGGATTGCAAGTTAAAGGCCAACCTAGGCGACTTAGCAAGACCCTGTTGGTGGGGGTGAGCAGGGGTGTAACTTGGTGCTAAAGTGCCCCTAGATTCAATCCCTAGTGCCAAAGCCAAAATAAAGTAAAGACAGAATATCCACTAAATCTCAGAAAGAATGCCAAGAATCTGTGGCGTCTAGTCATGCCCACTGCCTCCTGTCTCCTGTGCCCTCTGACAGAAGCTCCCTTCTTGTTTGCAGCAAAGCTCTCTCTCCTCAAAATTCCCAGTCCAGGACTCTGGTTCATTCCCAAAGGCAGGCTTCTGGTGTCTGTCATTCCTCTAACTCCAGCTTTGCAGGTCTATTCCAAAGAGAAGCAGCTGAGGTGGACAAGATCTCTCCCCATCCAGCCCTCAACTACCCTCAAAAGCTCTGCCTGGGCGTGGCAGGCTAGGAGGCATCTCAGTCATCTTGGCTCCATCTAGCTCAAGTCTGGAAATCCCACACTAGGAGATGGACACTGTGAGGACCAGAGGCCACTGGTCATGAAGCAGGGTCCCGCATCAGAAAAAGTGGGCCCTGATGTGGTGATTCAGAGGGACAGCCCAGGACAGCCCAGGAATTAAGAACAGGACCAGTAGAGTGGAAGCAAGGGGGCGGGGCGGGGGAGGGAATGGAAAGAGGAGGCACTGGGGACTGAAATGGAGCAAGTTAAATGGAGCTCCATGGCTTCCCCACCAAGTGAGCCAATTATTTGAGACAGAGGAGCCTGGCACTGTCAGAGGAAATGGAGATTTTGGTGATGAGGCCCTGGACCAGCATCTCTGAGAACAGCAAGCCACGTCATAAGCCAGCTGCGCTACCAGAGATGGCCATGGAAAGAAGCAGGTAAGAGGAGCCTCCTCAGGTTGGAATATGCATGAAAGACTGTCCTCAAAGACTGCCCCTGATAATGACCCCAAATTGGACCAGACGGTGCAGTCAGTCCAAAGTTGCAAACAGAGTGACAGCCTGCAAACTAACAGATGCCATTGGAGGGTAATATCTTAAGAGAGATCACAGGAAAAGATGGCCAGAAACCCTGAAAAAGCAGTCAGTCCAGGTGACTGCCCAAGCTTGCATTCTCCAAGAGTCACCTTAAGAAATAGAAAATACAGTCCCGAAATGTATATGGAAACCAAAAAAGGACACAAATAGCTAAAGCAATCTTGAGCAATAGGAACAAAACTGGCTTCACATTTTCTGATTCTGAAACATACTACAAAACTACAGTGGTCAAAACAGTACAGCACTGATAAAAAAGCAGGTGGAGACAGCGGGACATGGAGAGCCCAGAAATGCAGGTTCATGTAATGGGGAAAGGAAAAGCTCCCAACCAGCAGTGCTGGGAAGCCAAGTGTTTACAAGGAATAGAACTAAGATAGGCCCTTACCTTACACAATGCAGAAGAAATGGCTTAAAGACCTAAATGTAAACTCTGAAACAATAACATGCCTACAAGAAAACGTTATGTGTATCTATAAAGCACCAATTAAAAATACATAAATGAATTAAGAACAGGACCAGTAGAGTGGAAGCAAGGGGGCGGGGCGGGGGAGGGAATGGAAAGAGGAGGCACTGGGGACTGAAATGGAGCAAGTTAAATTCCAGGCATGTATGATTATGTCAAAATGAACTATTATGTATAACTATTATGTATAACTAGAAAGCACTAACAAAAGCATATTAAAAAGAAAAAGAAAAAAAGAAAAGCTTTTTTTCTTGGTACTGGGGATTGAACCCAGGGGCACTTAATCTCTGAGCCACATCCTTAGCCCTTTTTATATTTTATTTAGAAACAGAGTCTTGCTAAGTTGCTTAGAACCTTGCTAAGTGGTTGAGGCTGGCTTTGAACTTGTGATCCTCCTGCCTCAGCCTCCTGAGCCGCTGGAATTATAGACATGCACCACCACACCTGGCTAAGAGAAGCTTTCTTGACACTGGTGTGGGCAATGACTTTTTTTTTTTTTTTTTTAATGACAACAAAAGCACAGGCAGCAAACTCCAAATGGAACAGTGGGATTGTGTCAAATTCAAGAACCTCTGAACAGCAAAGAACAAATCAACAGAGTCAAATGCAATCTAAAGAATGGGAAAGAATGTTTACAAACCACACATCAGATAAGAAGCTTATACCCACAACGTATAAGCAGATCAATTCCTGCAACTCAGTAACAAGAACAAAATATAAACAATCCACTTGACAAACATTCTCCAAAGCAGATGTTCAATGTCACCAACCATCAGGAAAATGCAAATCAGCACCACAACTGGTGCAGCCACTGTAGGGCAAAATACAGGGGTTCTCTAGAAGGTTAAAAATGGAACCACCTCATGATCCAGCAGTCTTATTTTGGGGTGCATACCTGAAACAGTTTAGTGGTCCACTGAATGTCAAACCCAGAGCTACCGTGTGTCTAGCTCATCCACCCCTAAGTACATATCCAAGAAAAGGTGTGCACACAAAATATGTCCGCATGCTCATTCTGGCATTATTTATAATAGCCAAAAGGTGGCAGGAACCCAAATGCACATGGTTGGTGTAATGGATGGAGGAGCTAGTGAAATGTGGTGTGTTCTTACTGTGTGACAAGGTTAGGGACAACTAAGTGTCCCTCGGCTGATGAATGATAAAGGACCTGTGGTACTTATACACGGTGGAATAGTATTCAGCCACACAAAAAAAATGCATTTGCAACAACATTGGTGGAACCAGAGATCATTATGTTGAGAGAAGCAGTCCAGGCACAGAAAAGACATGTGTCACTTGATCTCACTCATAAGTAGACTCTCTATAAGTTGATTTAAACATAGCTGAGATCAGAATGGTGGTTACCAGAGCAAGTGAAAGCAAGAGGAAGGGATGGGGAGAGTTGGCCAACGGGTGCAGGAGGATCTGGTGCTCTACTGCAGCGTAGAGTGACCGCAGGGAACTGTAACCTGCTATCCATTTCAAAAGGCTTGTTGAAAAGATTTTGAAAGTTTATATCACAAAGAAATGATAAATAGGAGGTAGGAATGTTCAACCCGATTGAAACCTTACTGAATGTGTCCGTGTTGATCAAGGCTTGCAACTTATTAATGTGTGTCCCTTTCATGTTTTTATGTACCAGTTAAAAATAAATTTAATTTAAAATATTAGGCACTAAGGAATAAAGAACTGCTACGTGCCACTCGGCAGACAAACCCTAAGACATGATGCTAAGTGAGAGGCCGACCCTGACACAGCCCAGAGTGCCACAGGTTTTAATGAGACATCCTGAGCAGGCCAGTTCAAGGCAGCTTTATAGAAGCAGCAAGAGAGAGGAAATTGGACTTAACTCAGTGCACGGCTTTGCCATGGAGTGGTTTGAGAGATGGTCCTTTCATCACACAAACCTGGGTTCAGTCTTTCTGTCACTGTGGTTTGCTGAGTGACCGTGATGGGTAGTCTTATGTCCCCACTTGCCTGGGCCAAGGGATGCTGTCAAACTGCCTCTGCATCATTTCTGAGTGTGTCTGCAAGAATGGATCCAAAAAAGCTCAGCTTTTCATGAATGCTGTTTTTGATTGCCAAGTCATAATTATGTGTGTTTATAGAGTATGATCCTATGTTACACACACACACACACACACACACACACACACACACACACAGAGTGATGATTAAACCAGGCTGGCTAACATGCCCACCAGGCATGTTCTAGATGAGGGTGGTTTAGGCCTTCAGAACACACTGGAACCTACACCATCTCCTCTCTAGTTCTTGGGCCTTTGAACTGTACCATGATGCTTCCTGCTTCTCCAGGGGGCAAAGAGCAGACCGCAGGACTTTCAGGCCTTCACAATTGCAGGAGCTGCACCTTATGTCCATCCCACTGGCTCTGTTTGTCTGAAAACCAACCAGTCCAGTGACCACATGTAAGTGTGTCTCTGCATTTTTTTTTTCATTTATAAATCAAAATGGCAACAGTTGATCCCTAGGGTAGCTCTAAGGATTGTGCACCATAGTGATCATGGAAAGGAAATCGTACCAGCAAGCACAGAGAAGTGCCCATAAGTAAGAGTTGTTACTCATGTTGGTTTTCAAACAAGTAGGCAGTTCTTCCCAGTAGCTTATAGAACACACGTCTCCTCCATTATTTTTTCTTAATTCCCAAACTGAGTCCACCTAGCCATTCAAAGAACCCAGTTCAGAGGAAGTCCAACTCCAGCTATGTTGTCCAGGATTGGCAGGAGTCCTACCAAGTGGCCCTCATGTTCTCCCCAATAGACCTAATTACCTTCCCCTGTTCTTCTTCCTCAACCGTCCCAGCTGCAACTGTCCCTGTGAGTACACAGATATCTCTGCAAAGTCACTATTTGTCACATCCATATTACACAAATATCAGTCGTGTTGAAACCAGTTCTGTTCTTGTACATTCAGCCTTTCTCAGTAAAGTGCTGGATCCTCAAGAAAATGAAGATATTTTCTGACACCAAGAATCCTCTTAAAATGGTACAGATATTTGTAAAAGATGGTTTCTTGCTGCCCAAGTGCTTGGTTTGAGTTACACCAGGCAAGGTCCCCGAGCCTGCGGGAGGACCCTGATCAGGCATAAATAGCTGTTCAGCTCCTGCTAAAACAACAGAGACAGCTGGACTCAGCTCTCAGCCCACACAGCTGCAGCTGTGTCCATGCCACTCCGCGTGGCATTTCCACTTTTTCCTTTTACTTGGCAAGACCACTCATGAGAACAAGGTCTGTTTGTTTCCTCACCCCGTTCTTGCTCATAATTGCATGTTGACTTGTGAAGATTCAGAGAGTGTAACAAGATAAAGTGAATTAATCCAGTACATGCAATGAAACAAACATGAAGGTCGTATGAACGGCTGGAAAGTGGAGCTGGATCTGCAGGGAAGTCAGATGGGAAAGTGCCTGCCCTGAATTCCTCTGCCTGCCAGAGCTGGCCCAGAGAGTGGAAGGAGCCAGCCAGGGCAGGGTTACAGAGCTCCTAAGCTGGAAACACAGTGGTTGCTAAAATCAATCTCAACTACTGTGGAGACCCCAAAACAGGAAGTTCACCTCGAGGAGGGAAAAACCAAAAACCAGAAATGACTGCAATGGCTTTCATTCAGTAGACGTGATCCTCTCTGGGTCCCACGTTGCATGAAAGGACAGCATCCTTTCAAAACTGGTCCTGATCAACTCCTTCAGGACATACAACCGCATTTTACAATAAAGGTGACAATCTAAAGCAAAAACAACATTCATATGTGCAGCTTTTTGCTTTCCTGAAACAAAAATGGGCGATTCGCCTTCTTGCTGTTGCGTTCTACTTATGTAAAACGAAAGGCATTTTAAGTGCAGAAATAAATGCAATTGGATTATATTTTCTACATGCTCCATCTTTACTTTTCAATTACATCATTTCAAAATTATTACTGAACACTTAATTTAAATTTTACTTTTCCTTAAAGATCTTGTATCAACAAATACGATTTTTAAAATATCTATCTTCTACTCAACATAAAGATTACAATGATTGCTTCACTTGGACCTTCAGGTATTTATGATAGATACCACCGAGCTGGCCTCTGGCGTGCCTCACTGGATTCGTGACAGAACCATAATAAAGGAATTCAGGGAGCGGATTCTAAATTAATTGGCAATTTGAACTCTGAGTGATCATTGCTTTGTGCCTATTTGGGCAGCATGATTGCTGGATTTGGAGATGGATAAAGACAAACTACTCTACTCTGACAAACCATTCTTCTGAGAAAATTGAACTGTTCTTTTTCCAACAGGGTAATGATACCTAATCCATCGAGATGTAAAAACTCTATAAAAAGGCCCCTTTACAGAACCCTCCGGTCATCCGGTTAAAGAAAGTAAGCAGTATTTTTAATGGAAGATAAACGGTTGCCCTATAGGGTTTTATCTGTCATACTAATCTCAAAAAGCATCTCATATAAGACTAGAGCTAAAAAGACTGTCAAGGCAGCCTGGGCCACTCTGCAAACTAATACCCAGGGCTTAGCACCCGAGTCTGCCAGCGAAATGTTTCAAATGCTTGGAAGGACGCCTCTCCCCTCACATGAGGCTGGGCGGACTCAGTGAACCCAATGTGAGATAATCCAAAACAATTCAGGTTCAACAAAGGTTGGGAAAATACTGCAGTCGACACAAAGCTTTGATGGGGCTCTTCTTTGATCTAAAGATTATAAAATACACAGTTTCTAATCTGACAAATTTTGAGCTGCAAAGCACAATATCTAAACATTCTTCTTTTGTCATAACAGCTTAATCCCTTAAGAATGTGATTTAAACCACCAGGGAGCAAAGGTTACCATGAGATTTGTATGAAAGAGGAAAACTGCCCCAGACACCTTGATGGAAGTGTGTGGGGTCATTAAATCATACAACAAAATGCGGCTGACTACTGACTCTGCCAGGTCACCTCCAGTTCAGGGCACGTCAAGTGCCCGTTTCTCTTCAGTGCAAATGCACAGAAGATGAAACGGGCCCTCCTCTCCCTTTCTCTTCTTGCTCCTTTTATCTTCCCACTGTTATGCTCCATTCCTTTTTCTCTTTCCCTTTGGTTGAAGATCAAATTCCCTTGATGACACAAACTAATGCCCATAGATTTTCTAATACATTCTTAATTTAAAAAAACAGAACTAAGCCACAATCGCATGTTTCCTATACATGTAGAAACACGTGTGCAGCATTTCACCCAGCAATGCCTGGTTGAAGACCGCTGGCCATCTGTTTCAGCGAGTGTTTCCCGTGTGCAGCCAGATGAAATGAAGCCTACAGTGCAGACACAAGGACCTTCCCACGTCCTGAGACGGAAGCAAGTGCTAAGCCAGGAGCACGTGGAAGGAGCAGAGTGTGAAACTGTTGTCTTAACTTGCCCTCTGCATTGAGCGGAGTGGTCCACGTAAGCTAGGGGCACGGCTTGTCTGCTCGTCCATGCCAGCCCTGGGTGTCATGGAGGCTTCTCCAGGTTCAGTGCCCTCTGTGGGACTGAGTAGGAGTGATGCCCTCGCTGGGCAACCGTGGTGTTGTGTGCGCAGTGCTTGGTGTTTAGTGTTAATCACGTTATTGTATCGCCCATCTGATGTACCTGTCACTTCTCACAATGAGAGGGGACGAGGGAGGAAGGTTGGCTTCAGCAGAGACTTAGAGTTTCATTCCGTAAGTGAAGTTTTCCTCCCCCTCGACTCCAGATGGTTCTGAAAGCCTGGAAAACATGCACTCCGTTTCCCCCAGACGTGGAGAGTTAGGAAGACTCTCGCAAAACTCTCTGCTCCAAGTAGCCAGATTTATGTATGTAAATGTCTGTAGGCTTTGGGAAACAGATATTCTTTCCTTAAATATTTTATAAGCAAATTAACCCATAAGCTGAGCTTGCCAGATGACTAGTTCAACGTCTAATTTTCAGGAGTATGTATCCGAAGACACGATTACACAAAACTGCATCTGATGGCCTCGGGCTGCTATTGCCGCTGCGTTTTCAAACCACCTTGAAATCACACGTTAATGCCCGGAGCTCCCTGCAGGTGCAAGCCCTTCATTAGGTTGGTCCACTGAGGTTAATAGAAGTCCAAGTCCCAGGTCCACAGTCAGTGCTGGCACATAGCTGGATTCTTGTGGGGAGCATCTGATGACATCCTGAGACATGTTGGAAAGAACTGTGCCTCTCAGAAAACAAGATCAGACCACATGGTCACCTGGGCCAGCCTGAGCAGGGCTGGCCTGCAGAACCATGTTGTCATGATCTGGGAACTTACCAAATGTCCTGGGCTCTCTCAGACGCATGTCTCTGCCTCCAGGGAGCTCCAAGCACCTTTCTGGAGTGTCTGAGCATGGGTTTCTGTTTATATTCACCGGGACAGCTTTGCCTAGGGCCTGGACTTGCCTAGGGGTCACGTGGATTTGCTACTGGGTTGAGGTCTTGATAAGAGTGACAAGTGCTGACCTTTTTTTGCATCCATCATCGAAGGGGGCCACCGAGTTAACACACTAGCATTTGAAAACCAGGTTCTGTTTCTACAACGACCAATAGCAGTCGCATTTCAAGGAGTCCTTCTGCCAAACCTCTTGATATTCTTCTATCAGAACCAAGGAGGTTCCTGTCATCTTCATCTTGTCAATTAGTCAGCCTTCTTCTATCTCGTACCAAATAAAACATACTTTAAGAAAGTAAATTGTTCGAATCTATGACACTAACAACTTCATATATTAGAATATTTTGTAGACTTCACCGAAATATTCATAAAGACACCAGCTGTCATTTTTTAAGAACTCGTGGAGGACACTGGGGAGGAGCCAGAGGACTTGAAAAGGGCAAATGTAGTGTCTATATTTAAAAATAGGATGAACAATGACCCTGGAACCACTGGCGTCAGCTTATTTTCCTTACCAAGAAAAACTGGAACAAATCATCCAAAAATCAATTCGCCAGCACAGAGCAGAGCGTGTGCCACTGGGTAATAACTCAGCGAACTGACGGTCGTGGAGCAAGAGGCTCGCCAGGTTTTCTAATTTCTTCCTACAACGGTGGTGGCCAGGCAAATGAGGGGGCAGAAATGGTTTCGTGATCCTTCACTAATGAAGTGTGTTATCTCCTGTCAGATTCCCGTGCAATCCGTGTAAGCAGGAATGGGGTGTCATAAGAAAATATAGACACAGACACGACTGAGGTGCTTCCCCCAGCATTTCAGTGTCCTGGCTTAGTAAAGTAGGATTTCGTAAGAGATCCACTGGGATCTACTACTACCTAATGGGTTAACTCCACCATATAGAAAAAGGACTACACACCCTTATTAAATAATCCAGCAATAATCTAGGAAGTATCATCATCCCCTTTAGTAACAATGTTAGCATTCGAAGGAACACTGAAGTAATGAACAGAATGGAGTTTAGCAGCCTAGGAAAAGAGGCAAGGATACTTTTTTCTTGTTGAAGAAGAAAAGGAATCCTTAAAGAACAATGAGAGAGTTTTCAAGAATAAATTAAAATTTTTAAAAATTAAGATTCAAAATGCAAACTAGAATGCGTGCTGATAATTATTTCACAAATGAAAAATCATTCTAGAACAAGAAATTTGGAAATGAAAAAGCTTTTTCAAACTATCAAATTCATCGTTTTACATATGAAGAGCGTCGAGGTTAAGAAAAAAGGCTGCCAACAAAGTTACATTAAGGTAAAATTAGCCTCAGAAATGTAGCCTGTAACTGTGAGTGTCGTGAGGCTGGACACCTGGCACTCATCCTGGAGATTCCCTCTCCAGCAGCTGCTGGGTGGACATGGGGGACAGGACTGGAGGCGTCCTTGCTGAGAGTTCATGGTCAGAGGCCATGTCTCTTGGTGCTGAAGCTCCCATAAAGTTGCTACCTTTCTCAGGTAGGTAGGCCCTGCAATGAGAGAAAGCATTCAGAAACATCTAGAACAGCTTAAAGAGAGATTTCGGGTCTGTTGAAGCTAGTAATCACAAAATGGACGCTTGCACTTTGTATACCTTTTACTTCCATTTCCCTGGTGCTTGATTTCTTCTGCATGACTTTGCAATGACATGGGAATTTGAAAACTTGTTTTCTTACCACAATAGTTTGAAGGGGACAAAAACTGGTACACAGAACATAGAAAACAAAAATATTAAATCCTGTCTTATTAGCACTGATTTTATTTAAGGCCATTTCCAGAAAAAAAAAAATACTGTTTTCCCAGTATTTGGGAACATATCAATTCAGTCATGAATATGGCTGAAATGTAAGAAATAAGACCAATCAGTGCAGAACAAATCTCTTTAGCCATAAAGTTTTCTTTTTAAATACCTTGCTGCTTTGAGGTATGATTTTCTAATTCTTCAGGGTCATTTCAAAGTGTATCCCTCTTTCAGAACACTTACGGCAAGCATACCTATTTTAGCGTTAATGCTCCTAAAAAATGCTCTCCAATATCTTCACTTTAATAGATTATTTATTAAACTATGAAGCGATTCTGGTCCTGGCACTGTTTACTCTGAGATGGGTGCAGATCTGTTGCTAGGTGCACGCTCTGATCAAAAGCCTCTGTCCACACAGATGGTCTGTGTCCTTCCCCTTATCTGCGCCCTATCACTCCATCGCAGATCCGTTAAGTGGCCTGGCAGAGGGGCCGGGGTGCCTCTCTGAACCTTACATGCCCTTTTAGCTATCAAGGGGGCACTTTTCATCAAAAGCCACATCTTCAACACGTCACTTTACAATAATACAAATGGAAGGTTTCCACATGCTGAAGATAATAAAAAGAATATAAAACTCCCCCGCAGGTTAATAGCCTGGGGGAGAAGTTCCCGTGAGCTCTCTCACCACCGTTCCCACCGCACTGTCCTGAGATGTCTCAGGAGTGATGGTCAATGCCCAGCAGCACAGCTCCAAGAGCAGGTTGTCCCTGTGTTGCTATGGGAACGTGCCTGTTCCCACCCGAAGGAGCCCTGGATGTGCAGACACTGGTCAGTAGGTCCAGTTTCTTGGTTGACTTCCCACCACGCAGTCACTTAGGTCCTGCCATCCAGAGGGTCGGACAGCCACCTGGGCAAGGAGTCAGGACCTCCATCGGACCTGACATGTGCCCAGACCCCTTCAGGGAGCCACCCACCTCCTCCTCAAAGGCTAAAGGCCAGAGGGCAGCCCAAACCCACAGCCTGCCTTCCAGGACCCTGCGGCTGTGCAATCGCGCCATTCCTGGGTGCCTGCCCACCTCTGCCCACAGGCTCCACCGCTCTGTCCATTCTGGCTGCCCCTACCCCACGGCCCACCTTCCTCCTACTGACCATCTCTCTGGTCCCATCAGCGTCCTGTCTTCTGGGAAGACTTCCCCGGCAGGGCCTGGCGGAGTCGAAGGCCCATCTGCGCCCGCCACTGCTACCACAGGCCTCCCTGGGAGTCCCAGTCCTTGCTTCCCTCCGGACCCCAGGCAGCTCTGCTCCTGAACAGCCTGCAGTGGCCCCGTGTCTGGGTTTCCCCACGGGCCACCGAGGGCAGTGCCTCGCTCTCTCTGAGCACAGGCCCTTGCTTTCTGGCCTGGGTGCCTCCGATGGAGATGGCCGACTCGAACCTCTGCAAGGGAACCATCAGAACCTGACGGCTAGCCTGCTTCTCCTTGCAAGTGTCCTTGCCGCTCCCCGTGACCCAATGTGTAAGGCTCAGGGCGACTTAGTCTTCCCTTGGGGACAGTCACTTACTCACTCTCCACTCTTCCTCTCTGCTGACATCATCCCCCTGAGCCTTCCCTCCTCTCAGAATTCTCATTGCATCCTTCGAAATGAACTTCCATAGCTTCTCCCTCTTCCCAACTCCTGTCCTCTTCCTGACCCGTCAGAAACTACTTCCCCAAAGCCCTCCTCCGAATGTCCCAAGGCCTCAGCACCAAGGAATCAAGTAATAAGGTCAGTGCTGCTCTTGACTGTCCCCTCTATCCACTTCCTCCTTCTGCTTTCCTGTAATACTTCTGTCTTCAAATGTCAAACCCCACCATGTCATGTCACCTGCGAAGCCCCTAGTTGGCTCTCCGCACATCGCGGTGTGGTCATAAGGTGAAGGTTTGCGGCAATACAAGGTCCACAAGGAGTCTCCCACATGGTCACTTACCTCCATCTGCTTTCTAATTCATGTGTTTTTCCCACAACCAGAGCTGGAAGCTTCTCTTGCCCAGAACTGCTCCTGTCCATCTTATTGTTGGCTTTGATGTCTTCTCCTAGGCCTCACCCTCTTCAGTGGCCATTTTCTTCTTGCTCTCGGACTCTCTTGGCTTCTCTTCTCCCCAGCCCAGTGTGGTCTGTATATTAGTCCGTTCTGTGTTGCTATGAAATCCCTGAAGCTGGTAATGCATAAAGGAAAGAGATTGATTTAACTTTGGAGGCTGAAAACCCAAGACTGGATGGCCCAGTCAACTCAGCCTCTGGTGAAGGGCCACTGGCCGCCTTGCAACATGGAGATGGCTTCTTGGCACAACCATGTGCAGAAGGAAGAGATCACATGACGACACAGGAGCCTGAGGGATTCTCGAGCCAGCCTCGATCTGTCCATTATAAACCCCTCTGGTGGGAACCAAGTGTGTCCCAGCAGAACTGCATCAATCCCTTCCCAGGGTGGCAGGACCTAACCACGGTCCACAAGGCTCCGCCTTTTAAAGGGCCCAACACCTCTGAACATGAATTCCAGCACACGAACCTGTGAAGGACAGTCAAACCATATCCCAACTATAGCAGTCTCCATACATAATGACCCGTGTGACCTCATTCTGACCCTACTCCTTCCAATAAAGTCTCAACTTGCTTTTCTCCAGAATCTGGAGGCAAAGATCTTGGAACCAGGTATTCTCCCTGCTTTGAGAAACAGAAGTAAGAAGCTGGAGGTTCCCTAACAAGCCTCAGGGTCCAGCGAATGTACACGGAGCATCCACTGTGTGTGGGAAGCCGCGAACGGCATCGTCCTCGCTGTTCCCATTAGTTCTTCAATTCCCTTCATAGCCACCAGGCCCTGAGCTAAAAAATAAAGGACTAAAATAGACAAATGCTTTTCAACCAGTTCTTTTTACCTTACCTGTCTTGCCAATAATGCTCTTATTTTAAATAAAATTGTATGAGGAACCCCCAAGTATAAAAAAAGATAAAAGTGATCAAAGAGACTCTCAGCCAATATACGTTACAATTCTTTGGCAAAAATTTAATTTTCACCATCCCAGAAACAAGTGTATGGAGCCCAGGGCTGTACAGAGCTCACTTTGAAAACTGACTTGCTACATCTTTGAGCAACAAGTCTTATAAAATGAAAAAGTTCAATTGTACAAAAGTATATTTAGTCTAACTCCATTTATACACACATGTATATACATATCACTTTGTATATACACATACACATGAATATGTGCATACATGAATATCTATGCACATCTCTACATATTCTGAATAAACAGGAATATTTTAGGAAGAATAAATGTGAAAATTAACATTGATTTTCTCCCAAGATCAAGAATAGAATATGAGAAAGGAATTCCATTCTTCCACATGTTTGGATTTTTTTTTTATCATGAGAATTTATTTTTATCATTTTAAATAAAATGGTCAGATTTATGGTTTTCAGAGGCTCTCTTCTGTTCTGAAGTGCTGGATTCTATTTCCTGAGATCTGTGAGCAAATGTCCCTTCTTTTCTAGTAATGGTATTGATTAAAACTTGTTTGTGAGAAGTGTTGCTCTAAAGATGGATGGAGGTGTTTCTAGATGGGAATTCTCCATCAGAAGCTGTCATCTGGGTGGAATTGTGTCCCCCAAAAAGGCATATTTGGAACTCTAACCTCCTGTAACTCAAAGTGTGACCTAATTTGAAAATAGGGGCAACGCAAATGTGTCCAGTCAGATGAAGAGGAGGACTTAGATCCAATATAACTAGCACTCTCACTTACAACAGAAAAACAAAAAAAAGGGAAGAGACAGGCACACAGGGAGGACACCATGCACCAGAGCTTGGAAGGATGCATCTGTAAGCCAAGGAAGAGGAAGGATCAAGGAACCCCACCAGAAGCTGGATCCCTCCTGGTCCCCAGAAGGAACTGGCCCAACCAACACCTCCATTTGGACTTGCAGCCTCCAGAACTGTGATAGAAAATTTCCTGTTGTTTTAATGCACCCTGTTTATGGTGCTTAGTTAAGCAGCCTTAAGGAATGAATACCTCCCAGAAGAAAAAAAACAATTTTCCATCCCCCACTTGACTGCCCACCCCACCCACACACTGAGCTGTTGTTGACCTTCCACTTTTTAGTGTGGTTTTCTGTGTTCCGAGCTCTTGGATTCAAATTCAGGAAGAAGAGCAAAACTTGAGGATGGAGTCATTTTGTGTCTGGTTTTAAACCATGCCATGCACTACAACCTAACTACAACAAACAGAATTCTGGGCACAGCATTGCTGTGTGTGAGATCCAGCAGAATCCAAACTCAGTTCTGGATTAGATGCCCACCCCTGTGGTCAGTTAAAGAAATTGAATAGAACCCTGAATATTTTATGTTTAGAGACTGTCAAATTGGAAAGTGCCTCTAAGAGCAAACATATAAGAGATCTGGAGTTAATCCCACAAGTTTGATTTTAATTTCAGACTTAGTTTAACTTGGAGAAACTTTGGATTACATAGAGGGAAATGAGAGGGAGGAGGGGGAGGGGGTATGAAAGATGTTGGAATGAGACAGACATCATTACCCTATGCACATGTATGATTACACGAATGGTGGGATGCTACATCATGCACAACCATAGAAATGAAAAGTGGTACCCCATTTGTGTACAAGGAATCAAAATGCAGTCTGTAAAAATAAAAAAAGACAAATAAAATAAAATATCCATATAATGCTTAGACCACATTAGTTTTCTTCTATGATAAATTTCTGAAGTGTGTAATAGTCTAATACAATCCAAAATAATCCCTGAGGATAAAATTGCCCGGAAAACTTCCCTCATGTTATAGAAACTGTTGTTTTAGAAAGGTCAACAACAATGAAAAAAAAATCAGAAAAAACAAAAATATCTGACAATCTCCTGCTAAAAAATAAATCTCAGCTTGGCCTTTGGGTCCTGTGATTAATCATTCCCCAGGTTAATCTTTTCTTTCTTCCCCTTCTCCTCCTCCTTCCTTTCCTTTGCTGGAAGCTTCTCTTTCAGTCTTCTGGTGGGAAGCATTCCCTGAGTGAAATGAAATGGAAGTGTTTGCAATTAATGTGTGTAATGAGCTACTGTGCACCAAGCATCGTGGTCTTCAAAGGTCTAGAGGCAGGTGTGAAATTCACATTATCCCTTATTGCACCAAAATTCACCAAGTAATCACTCACCAGGCATCCAGACAGAAGAGCTAAACATAATAATTAATCCAAAAATTAATAAATGTCGCCTCCTGCCCCCGCCACAGACCCATCCTGAGACGCTTCTGAGAGCTCACAGTCATCAGCAGCACCCAGCTCTTCCTCTGGAGCCACTAGGGGATCTCCTAGCAGCTGTGCATCAATCCCTCTTGATAACTGGTGGGGTTTCCACTCTGCCTTGCCCAGAGGAAGAACCTATGCATCACCTAAAACCCCAACCTCTCAGCCACCTCCTCTTCCCCTGCCAACCATGCTGTGGGTTTGGTGAGCCCTGGTTTCAGCTAGATCTCTTCATCATCCCCCACTATATTCAGCTGCTTGCCATCCCCTGCATGAATGGGGACAGGAAGGGAATGGAGAAGAGGAGAATTCTAGTAAAACAAACATGAACAACTGCAAAAAAAAAAAAAAATCAAGGAAAAAAAACCGTCCAGACAGCTACGAGCCAGGTTGTAAAATAAAGTAAATGTCCACTGAGGAGAAAGGATGTGATTGTGTCCTTCATCATATCCAAGAAATTACTAATCTCTGACAGGTGTTACTAATTTTGAGATACACTATGACAAGTAACAGATTTTGTGATTTATTATTTGGCATTAAATTAAGTGTAATCAACATCATTCCCATAATGATAAGAGCTTCTCAAACTTGAATGGTGTAAGAGCCCTAAACATAAAAACACAAAGCAGAACTTGTGGTGAGTCTTCGGCACTGAGTGGCCATGGTCAGGGGAGCTGCTCTGGTCTTCTGACAACCCTCCTCCAGGGATGCAGGTGCCCTGCTTTCTGGAACTCACTCGTGCTACCTTAGATAGCAAAAAGAGAGACAGTGGTCTGGACATGGGGTCAGGTTGAGGGTTTTGAGATGGGGACTCTCTAGGTTACCGGGATGGGTCCTAAAAGCCACCACACATATTACAGGAGGCAGGCACAGTGCGATTTGACACCCACAGTAGACAGGACCCAGCGAAGACAGAGGAGCAGATTGACGTTGCAGCCCCCCACCCAGGCCCCTGTCTGCCACCAGAAGCTGGAAGAGGCAGGGACAGACCCTCCCGGAGCCTCTGGAGGGAGTGTGGCCCTGCTGCACTATTTCAGCCCGGTGCTAGCAACTGGGACTTGAGATCTCCACAACTGTGGGGGATACATTGACTTTGCTTTTAAGGCACCAGATCTCTGGAAATTTGTTACAACAACCATAGAAAACTAGTACAGTCACCAGTGATTTTGATTATACAGTTGATGCACAACATTGATGTATAAAATCTTTATTTTCACATTTATAATGCATCTCCAAAATCCCACCAAATATATAAATGGAGGAAAAAGGGAATCAGGTGGTCAATCAGCTGAATAACAACGGGAGGAGGAGGGCAGAAGCTGAGCCACCATTGCCACTTGAACGTACTTCTCACTGCCACCATCTCCATTTCTTTTTTTATCTTTTTATTTCATTTCTTTATTTGTTTCTTTGTTTGTTTGTTTTGGTACCAGGGATTGAACCCAGGGGTTCTAACCACTGAGTGACATCTCTAGCCCTTTTTATTTTTTATTTAGAGACAGGATCTCATTAGCCTAGCTAAATTATAAATTGCTGAGGCTGGCTTTGAACTTGCAATCCTGGTGCTGGAGCTGCTGGGATTATAGGCATGCACCACCATGCCCAGCTAACAGTCTTCATTCTGCAAGTCCCACCTGCCTTACCACAGGGTGCCATGTGCTGACTGAACTCTTCTCTATTCAAACTACCAAAGAACTCAGAGCCTAGGTTAAATATTTAACTTTCATCAACGTAGCCTGTTCTTCTCCCATCAGCCTATGCAGTTCACACAGTGCGGCGTGGCAGCCACGGAGGAGTGAACACAGAAGCCAGGCGAACACTGAGGCTGGGAGGCACTTGCAGTAATAGGCGATAATTCTTAAACTTCGGTGTATGCACAGCCCAAGGTGCAGACTCACAGGTCGGCAGGACCTGGTCTTCTGGCCAGTTCCCATCCAGGGGATGCCAGTGATGCTGGACCACAATTTGAGAAGCAGTGATCTGAATGGTCTATCCAGAATGTGCCTATTACCAATTTCCTTATGTAATGACAGAAGTACGACTAAACCTCCTACTGAGTTTAGGAAGCTTCCCTTCTAACTCAAAACTTGGATCCGTCAAGGAAGGTCTGGGTGGGAGGGCTACAGGATCCTGTTAGTAAACAAGCCCTGGAATCCAGATCCTAGCACATGCGGAGGATTTCTTTTGCATACAAGATCACTGCCTCATGGATTCAAGTGTGCCGAAGGGCATCCGTCCAACAGCCGCTCTCAGACTCAAGGAGCCAGATTTTGCATCTCAAAATGCTGCCATCTGCAATGTGTGGCACAGCACAGAGCGCGGAAGTGTTGGGCAGCTGCTCTCAGACGCCTGGCTTCCAGGCACATGCATTTCCTTCCATTCCAGGCCGTTCTCTAGACCTGGTCACATGGCCTCAGTAACTGCAAGAGGGATGGTGCAGCCAGGGAGTCATGAGTACTCAGGGGCCAGCAAATGTCTCTGCCAGAGTATCACTCTCCCAGTGGCCTGCTTTCAACTTTCTAAGAGGGACAAAAATCAAAGGCAGGTCTCATAGCCTGTGCTTGCTCACAGCCAGTTTATTTATGAGACCGCACTGGTGTAGAAAAAAACCACCTCATCATTATGCTATCAGTATTACTAATAATATTGATTTATTTATATTAACTTCTACTTTTAAACTATGGATGATTTGAGAAAGCCAAAAATGAATATAAAATGTTCATCTGTAAAGTATACACTTCTGCATTATATGTAGAATAAATTAATCCTAACAATATATCATTCTTTCAAACAAAAACCAAAGGCAAAGCAGTCATTAATGTCAAAGTAGCATATTGTATACATATAATAATTTCTTAAAATTGTATTCAATTACATGCCTTTTTAAATAAAATGAGACCTTGTGTAGTTATCATTTATGGCTTGGTTTTTTAAAAGGGATATTATGCACATTATGGAGGTCTGTAAAAATTTCAAAAATAAGGTTTAAACATCTTTTATTATAAAATATATACATGCAGAAAAGCACATGAAGGATTAGTGGACATTTTAGAATACATTTACACATGATCGCCCTGTTAATACATGTATTTCATCAAAAAGCAGACCCGAGTATAAAAAAGCATAATCTATGATGGCTGTAAGATCACACACCACCAGAAACATGGTAGACTGCTCGATGATGTGCTGAGATCTGGGACCATGAATACTGAGGATAATCAGGCCCTCGACTGAACTGTGGGAGCAGACAGTCTCATTTAAACTAAGATTTTATTTAAAATATTTAAAAGAAAACAAAAGATACATCATGGCCGTTGGACAGCTTTCTTAAGAAATATGAAATACTTCGAATTTCACAAGGATTGATAAAGGTTACCCAATAAAAATGAAAATTCCCATACAAACTAATTTCACAAAAATAAATAAATAAACCTCCATAATTAAAGGAAACTATAGACTAGAAGAGAGTGTAACTTCTTATACAAGTTATGCTGGTATAAGAAATGAGAATACGGAATATGTGGGAAGTGGAGACGAGGTGGAAAAGACAACCTAATAGAAAGTCCGACAAAAATAGTGACTATTCTCCCATTCACATAAAAAGAGCCAATTACATACAAATATATTCCTGCTACATTATTAGAAATTGGGAAAAGCAGATTAAACTAATGATGAAAATCCATTTGAATACATCAGACTGGAAACACCATTCATCACTTGAAGCCTATGACAATCAGAGAAAGGAATCTCATCTGTGTTTATTGGGTGCTTTAAACCCAACCCGCTGTAGTGCAATTCAGTAATTCCCAATGCACCTGAAGGTGGGTGGACCCTAAGCATGGGGTCTACTTACGGACATCCTCTGCAGTGGTCAGTCTTTCAAAGCAGACTGCCTCTCCTCTGGACCACAGAGCCTCCCCCATGCCAGCAAGCGTGTTTGTGGTGGCAGTATTTGTAACAATCAAACAAGGAGAGAACTGAGCCTAAGCTCCCAGGTCTCAATAGAACTATAAATAAACCTTCCCATGCTAGATTCCCACCAAAGGACTGATTAAATGAACTGTGTCAACATGTATCAACACATGCTGACTACAAAAAGCAGAGTGCTCAAGGGTAAATACAGGCTGATACAACTGAAATGAAAATGTAAGCAGAGTAATAATAATAAATTGCTTAAGAATATAAACACACCAAGAATTACAAATTTAGGTTCAGTGATGAGATACCAAATCTCAGCCTCCAAGGAGGAAACAAGGGATGTGGATGGAAGCCCAACTGTAGCTGTGTCTCCATTTTTTTTTCTTTAAAACATAAAAGAGAACTCTGAAGCCAATATGGAAAAATGTTAACATCTGTTGAATCTGGGTGGTCAGAACAAGAGTGTCTGCTACATTATTTTCATTGCTTTCTACATGTTTGAAATATTTCATATAAAAATAAAAATGTTTAAAATAGAAATGGCCATATTTATTTATTTTTCGGTTAAATGACACTTTTGATATCTACAATTGGCTGATTTCATTACTTTCATACTTTTAAGAAATTTTAATAAATGTCACACTGAAAAAATGCAATATTTTCTTCATTTGGATGTACAAATGTATCAAAATCTGGCCCTGTCCACACGAGTGTTGGTCATGAGAAAGTCACCCATCTCAAGGGTCTCTACACATGAAAGCAGAGAACTTCAGCATAGAGAGAGAGCTCTGATCACAGGATCCAGAATGGAAAGGAAAAGAAATGGAAAGCTGGAAATGCATTGTGACAAACACAGTGTTGTCATTAAGCGAAAACAGGGGAGACATCAAATGGAAGATTTTTATAAAGCTGTTTTAATGGCAAATCAAAATGCAACGATTAAATCCATGAAAAGGAAACTGAAGCATCACTATGTGAGATGGTGTCCCCAAGAAGGTGATGTTAAGACATAGGGAAAGGCACAACACTTTTAAAGTGACCAGATGTCACCATGATGACCTTTGGTGGGTTCTCTTTGGGAAATGTTGGATTTCATGTGACTCACTCGAAAGTACAGAATGGCTTTCTAAGGTAAGCAAATGTCACCATGATGACCTTGAATTCCAGCTGTGAACGGTGCTAGATGTGCTGTGTCCCGTGTGAGACTGGAGATGAGTCCAGGGAGACAGGAGCAGGAGAGGACCTGGCCCTGCAGGGTTCTCTCCTTTCATTCCCGCCTCTCTCTAGACTTTCTTTTTTCCCCTTTCCTTTTCCCAGATCGCTTCCTCCACCATGTTACTGAATATATATTTTTCAAATCTTGGCTATTTCACAAGACTGCAAGCATTGTTGAGTTGTTAAAGTGAGTCAGACTGTGTATATGTCTTACTTAAATGCACCATAGCAGGATCAAATTACATTTCTGCAGTTGGTTTAGCTGGCTTGGAGATCTTGGTCAGTTTCTTGTCTAGCCTATTGCTTAGGAGTTAACCAAGCTTCCCAACATGTTCCTAGTTTCTGGAACTTATCAAGAGTTGAGATCAGTCACAGGAATGTAGCCCACAATTCTGGAAACATCACAGCCACTGTGAAGAGCGAGACGCCGGGCCCTCCTAGATGCAGTCACAGTCTACCTCACCTGCACCACCACCATGCAGACTTGAGATCCCTTGACAAGTAATAGACAGCTGCACTGACCCCTGTAGGACACCAAAGCCAGCATGCCTATCCAGCAGAGTGAGTGAAAGAATGAGGTGGTCTTAGCTTCATGGTGTCTCCGTGGCCTGGTGGGGAAGATGGAGAAGCCTGTGTGAGCCCTGATGCTGTCAAATAGGCCTGTTGCCTTCAGCTTTCTGTTCGCTCAATCTGCTTGTTTAGTTGCAGGTGAGACAGGCCCATGGTTTGCGTACCATACAGTTATCCCCTAAGCAATCTCATCATTAAACTCTCAAAGTGAAATGCATAGCCAGGCGTGGTGGCGCACGCCAATAATCCCAGCGACTTGGGAGGCTGAGGCAGGAGGATTGCAAGTTCAAAGCCAGCCTCAGCAACTTAGCGAGGCCCCAAACAACTCAATGAGACCCTGTCTCTAAATTAAATACAAATTAGGGCTGGCTCAGTGGCTGGATGTGTCTCAGTGGCTGAGTGTCCCTGAGTTCAATCCCCGGTTCCCCAAAAAAAAAAAAAAAAAAGGTGAAATACTTTCTGAACATAAACAGAAGTGTGCTGGCTGCAGTGACAGCATCACCAGGTGTCACTTGTCCTAAGTGAGGAGAACAGTGTCCATCCCTCTCCAGAGCCGCCCAGCCCAGTGAGTCTCCCTAAACACGCACGTTCCCCAAGACAATCCCCTGGGCTGGCTGAGCATGGACCATCAGCATCACCAACTGCACAACTGTGAACATTCAGGGCCTTGCCAGGAATATTCAGGACATTTGTACAGAAATTTACACACCACATGTGCTAAAAGGGAGGGAAATGTTGAGTTTCTTTCACAATTCTAGAACCAAGTTCCCCTACCCTAATGCATGACTCTTAAAGAAAGAAGTATAGAAACACTATTTTACCTAGAATTATTTATTCAATTAGTATTAGTGCCAGGCAAAAGCCTAGAAACCATGATACAGAAATAAATTTCAAAATTTGGGCCTTTATGGAGTTCAATTTTTTTAGTATAATATATTAAAAATACTAAAGCACAGTACTGAGCAGATCATTAAACTATGGCAGGAACAGTGCATAGAGATCAAGAGGGCTTAGTATTAAGTGGAGCTTGCTATGGGAGAGAACTTTCTTAGAAAAGACAGCAAAGACCTGCAAGCTGCAAGGGGCTTGCATGCAGGGAGGGTTCCAGGGAGGAAGGCATAAACCTCAAGATAGGTGACCTGGATTATGGGGGCAACAGCATTGAGGTCAAGGCCTCTGCCAATGGCACAGGAGGGAGCAAGGCCTTGAGGGGGGTGGCATTCTAGACTGGCGGCAGACCTGGAGAGCCACAAGGAGTGCATGGAAGACATTGCCTTTTATTCTGAGTGGATGGGACAGGATTGGACTAGCACAGTAGAATTTGGACTCCCTAGGGACAAAGATGGAAGCAGGGATACTTGATAGAAACACACAGCCTGAAAGAAGGATGGGAAAACAATCCTTCAAGTTAGTATTGGAGCTGCAGGGTTTAAAGGGGACTCTGCCTTGTCTGATGGATCGAATGCAACTGTGAGCAAAAGAGAAAAGTGAAAACGAACCCCAGGTTTTTGCGACCCATCACGTGATGTGCCACTGTGGTGTGAAGGCCATCAGGATTTTACATCTGGGGTTAGGTCACCTTCAGTCTGGATGCTCTCTCCTATGCAACAGGTATGCGTGGGCTCCCCATCCTTCCCTGCGGTTCAGCGGCAATCCGGATCTCCCATGGGCATCCCCAGAGGGAACATCCCTGTGTGCACCTGCTTGCACAAACCCTATGAGCCAAACAACCATGTTCAAAGCCAATGTAGCCCAGCTCCACTTGTAAGAAAAACAGCTTTCCTCTAAGAGTGGGAGGAAGATGCTGCTGTTTCAGCAAACTGACACTGTTAGAAAGAGGACAGTCAGACCCCGGGGCTGAAGCAAGCCCCCAGTGGCCCTGCATACGCTCATGTTCCACGTCTATAAGATTCCAGGCTCACCAAGTACCTGCTCCCAGGATGAGGGGAGAGAATTCCAAGACAAATTCTTGAATACTCCAGAATGCAGAAACGATTTACTGTTATATTAAGTAAGACAACTTTCCACCATAACCAACTTCCAATTTTGTTCCATGTCAAATAAATATTCTTTATATTAGTAATCATGAAAAAGCAATGATTTTTTTCTAAATGCAACAGAGTTACTCTGTTCTGTATAATAATTAAAAGCTAACACTAAGTCACATTATATGTGGAACTAAGGCTCAGGTTGTGGCTCAGGGGTAGAGTACTTGCCTAGCATGTGTGAGGCCCTGAGTTCCAACCCAGAACCAAAGAGGAGGGAAGAAGGGGAGGGGAGAGAGAAAAGTGGGGAGGCCAGGTAAAAGCTGAAAATGTTATTTGCATACTGGAGGAAACCTTCCCTGGATTCACATACTAATACAAACTTGAAGTTTATTGTCCCAAGCTTCATCTATGTGAAAGATTTTTTAAAGAGTTGCAGACCAAGACTGCCTCCTTAAACTCCTCCTCATGCCTTTGACCTCAGCCCTGTGCCCAGCTGGCTCCTTTCGGATGCCCTTGCCTTCTCCTGCACCTGCTCACCTGAGGTCCACCTTCCTGCAGTTGAGACAGGTTAGAAGGCTAGACACCACACTTCTCCATTTCTCAGCCTCCCTTTCATTCCTAATTTCTTCTGAAAAGAAAATGAGTATAAAGTTTTCTGTGTTCCTTCTGAAAAGGAAATGCGTAGTCCCTCTTGTGGGTCAAGGAGCTCTGTTCTTAGTATGTTTGACTTTGTTTTGTATGTGTTTGGGGTTTCTGCTGAGGCCTCCATTCTGTGAGAGTGGGAGTGTGTGGAGGGACAACAGAGGCTGCGCCAACACCAGTGTCCAGCCAACCTGTCCACTGTGCCCATGTTCCTTCCCAACTTTTATCAGACTACCTTCTGGTGCTGTGAGGCTGTGCACCAGACCTGTGACAGGTCAGGAATGGGCCCTTCCCTGGAGGGCCTCAGAGCCTAGTGGTCAAGAGGGAGCATTATGTAATGCACTTTGCTCAAAAATATTTTAATGAGAATATGCAGTATGGAATTAGAGAAAAACCTAAAGCAACTCTTAGAGATCTGGAAAGTCTACAGCAGATGAAATTTCTGAGCTGAGACTCTAGGCAAGCTGGAATCTCCAGGAGGAAAGGGTGTTCAGGCAGACAGAAAAGGGAAAGCAAAGAAGAGATGGAGTGGGCATGACCTTCCAGAGAAGTCCAGGAGCCTGTCAGGCTGACATGGGAGGGTGAGGGAGGAGGAGGGAGCCAGAACCCATGTCTAACTCAGATGGTGGGGAGCTTTGGAGGCTCAGCCAAGCACTCTGGAACTCATGCATCTGGAGAGGGAGCCCACAAAGAGTTTCAAAGCAAGGAAGTATCACAAGGATCACTGTGGTTGTGGTGCAGTCAAGAAGAGAAGAGGCCATGGGACAGCCATGCTGTGTCCCCAGTACCAGAGGTCAGGAGGTTTTGCAATTCTTTCCCAAGACAGATGACTTTGGCTTTTAAAGTTCTATTACCCCTCATTGGGATACTTTCTAGAGAACTAATTTTTATAAAGATAAGATGAACCAAAATATAGATGAGCATATATACTGTTCTACTCAACCTCCTTGGGATATCAACTGAACTCAATTGGTATGTGTCTTAGAAACATCTCAAGTTTTAAGTGACTTTAGTGTCAATCAGTGACATGTTTTAGTTTTGTGATTAGCTCTATATTTTCTTTCTTCCTTTTAGGACTGGATGATGTTTTAACCTGACAAATTCTCATTTTGTCATGACCTATGGTCAATGGAAAAGGTTCATGGCTGCAACTTGTACTGGAGAAAAAGGAAAGGGTAAGAGGGCTGAACTGACCAGGTTTCTCCCAAGAAACAGAACATCAGGACTTTGGTGTGCGTGTATATGTACACAGGAGAGAGGCGAGACGGAGCATGTGTAAACTCTCTGGGCCAGGCCATCAGGGAGGAGGTGGTGGGAAGAGCTGATGCTGCAGTTCCCGGCTGCAGGCCCTCCAGCTGGAGAATTCCTTCTTGCCTGGGAGAGGTCAGCTCCCCAATGATCTACTCTGCTATTTAGATCTTCTCCTGATTGGATGAGGCCTGCCCACATTAGGGAGGGCATTCAGTTCCTCAAAGTCCAGTCACTTAAATGTTAATCTCATCCAAAAATACCCGCACAGACAGACCCATCCAGAATAACGTTTGATCAAACAAAGTGGCACCATGGCCCAGGCATGTCAACACAGAGCCAACCATCACAAGGAGGAACAGAAAACGGAAAGGACAGAGAACGGGGACTGTGTCTAATTGTGAAGCTGTGTCCTGCCTCCGTGTGGGCCAGCTGGGGACACACTGATGGACAGTCGGCATCCTCATGCAGGTTGTGCATGGAGAACACAGAATGCTAACTTAGGTCAAGTCAGCAGGAGATGAGCTAAACGTTCAGGACTCGCTATGGGGCTGCAGACAGGTGCTCTTCCAGATGTGTGTGCATGGCACCTGCAGAAATACTTCCCAGGCCTTTTCAGAACACAGCACTTCCTGGGTCCTGCCTGTGAAAAACTAAATACTTTTGCCACCGGACCAGGTTGTGAAAATTGCCACACATAAGGTTCAGCTGCAGCATCCTTCCAGACCTTTCTGCAGGACCTGTAGTATCTTGGCGTGACCTGTGTGGCTTTAAAACATTCTTCAGACTGCATTTAGAGAGCTTCTCTGAGTATGAAAATTGGATCATACATTCTTTTATTTTTATGCTCAGTTTTCTACTTCCTCCCTCCCACGTACTTTCCACATCAAAAAATACCTGTGAAGCGAGTCCAGTCTAGAGCTTCCTCCTCAGCCTCTTGACAACATGAGATTTCTCCCATTAAAACCTCACCTGTGCCCATCTCCTCTTCTTGCCTCAGGTGCAGTGGCCATTGGGGCTCCAGGTCTTACAAAATCCAGACTTTGTTTTCTTATTTCAATCCTATAGGGACTTCCTGGAGTCAAGGACATGACTAGAAGATGAACCAAGTGCCACCGTCCTCGCAGAGCCAATGGGGCTATTTAGAAGATTTTCCAAAATAAAATTGGGAAACCAGTCAGTTATGTGGGAGAGTCTCCTATCCCCAGATTGACACGTTGGTAGGGCAGGATGTCTTACAGCTTGGATGTGGGAGGTGAGGGGCTCTTGGAAGCAGAAAGCTACTTGAGATAAGATCTAGGAGCATTAGACACAAGGAGCTCCCAAACTAGATGGGGAGAGAAGGCAAGCTGTGAGATAGCATGGCACAGCCCTGAACTTGCAAGCATGCACGTGTGTGCTTGTGGCCTGTGCATGCAACTGCATGTGTGTGCATGTAAGTGTGTGCACACATGCATGACTGGACCCATGTGCATGTGTGCATGTAAATGCATGGATGTGTGTGGATTCATGTGCACACGTGTGCACACATGGGTGCGCATGTGTCTGAAATGAGTGTGCATGCCTGTTTGCCAGTGTGTTTGTGTGTGTACATTTGTGCATTGTGTAGACACGCATTTGTATTTGCTTGTGTGTATGTGTGTGCTTGTGTGTATTGAATACACGTGTGTGTATGTGTATGCATATGTGAACGTGCATTTCTTCATGGGGTGTGTATATGTGTGTGTGCCTGTATTTGTGCATGTGTTTGCTCATGTTTTGTATGTTTGCATTTACACAGGCATGTGCATGAGTGCACCACTGTTTTTGTTTGCACATGTGCTCACACATTGTGTCTGTGCATATGTCCATGTTTGCATATGTGTGTTCCCATGTGTGTGCACATTTTGTGCGGTGCAAACATGACTGGTTGCATGTGTATGCATATGTTTGCATTGTGTGAGTTTTGTGTGCATGTGTTTGTGTGTTCACACTTGTGCACACATGTGAACATACATTTCTAGTATTTATGTGTTAGTGTGTGCACACATTGTGTGTCAGTGTGAATATGTTTGTGTTTGTGTGCACTTTGGTAACATGTTTGTTCATGTGTGTGACTTGCATATCTGTGGGTACACAGATATATGTGTGTGTTTGCCTGTGTGCAGGTATGTAAATACGCATACATGTGCACACATATACACAGGTGTGTGTCCAAGTTCCATGTATTACTGTGTGTGTTTTGTGCACTACTGTGTGCATGTATGTATATGTGTACACACATATAGTTGTGTGTGTGCCTTTGTGTGCATATTCCCATGCATGCTTATGTGTGTACATGTATGCTTGTGTGATAATGTGTGCACCTGTGTCTACGAATGTGTGCATATGCATATGTGTTTTCAAGTGTAAGTTTTTGCATATGTTTATGTGTCTCTGTGTTGTGTATGTGCACATGTATGCACATGTGTGTGAATCTATGCCCACATTGTGCATGTTTTACATCTCTGTGTGCTTGCACATGTGTAGGCAGATGTTTGTCCATGTATGTATTGCATGTGCATATGCAGGCATGTTTGTGTGCATACATGTGTACACATACACATGTGTGCATGCATGTGTGAGGATCAGAAGCAGACTTCCCCTTTCCTTGATTCAAGAGCATGTGGTAGTGAATGAGCACGGAACCCGGAGGTGGCGTGAGGACTGTAGGAAACGTCCTAGGGATGGTCCCCAGGATGGCTGGAGGAAGGAGCCTGTGAGGACACAGGACTCAGAGGAGGAAGGAGACAGATCCAATGACTGAAATAGCATCCCTCCTGTCTGAAGAGAAAGGGCCTTCTGCCAATTTCTACTTGAGACTTCAGGAGAAAAATTATCTTTCTTATTCAATATAATCATTTTCAAGATTCCTTAAATATGAGAAGATTTTGAATAATTAAATCAAAAAGTTAGGACCTTTGAGAAATAAGTGAAGAGTGAGTGAGTAGCTGCCTGCTCTTGGTCTGTCTGCCCTCATCCCTTCTTGGAAAGGCTGTGCTAATGCGTGCAGCCAGTGAAGACATCCAGCTTTGCGGAAAAAAATCCAAGAAGGTGTCATCAAAATCATGGAATCTTGTTTTTTTAAAAAAAGAGGTAAGGGCCTATCTTTCATGTCTTCTCCGTTTTTCAGCTGAACTCCTTTAATTAAGATTATATGTAAATTACCAAGATCAAGACTATTTTTTGCCAAATTCACAAAATACCAATTTCAGTTATCAAGATTCGTACCAGACTCCATGGTAATTATGAAACCAATATAATTTTTCTCAAAAAAAGAAATGAATGAATATGAATGATATTACGGACAGCCTTTTGCCAGGCTGTCCCCAGGGCTGTATCTGCACACAGCAGAGATACAGGGCTTTTTGGAAGAAATTCCTGGGAAAGCTGCATCCCTTGCCTCATCTGACACAGGCTGGTAATAGCTCTCTTTACCTCCATTCTGTAACATCTCCCATGGCTGAACCAGTATTAGTAGCTCCATCATCGTTATCTTTATTTATCTCTTAACTGGTTCAATTGAAGGGAAAAGGGTTTTTATTCATTATATCTAAACTTGCATCAAAGTCTACGAGCAAAACCTAATGTGAAGAGTGGAGAGATAATATCTGCAAACTTCACCAGACCATTGTCCACTAATGATCATATAACACAATGCTCTGACCGCAACCCCCCCACCCACCAACCACATTCCTCATATTTCTGAGTGAAGACAGTGAATAGTGGCTTGGCTCAGTCTTTGACCTTACAAAAGAAAAAAAAAATCACTACTCAGCTAATAAATAACAATTGGGAGTGATTTTGCCTCAGGAGAGGAAAAGGTCTCTTAAACCAGAGCAAAGGAGAAAATGTGACCCAGTGTTGCAATTACCTGACTTCCTCTGACGGTCTCTTGTTGGCACATGTCCACGTATCACAAATTTTTTCTCAATTCATAGCTCAACTCCCATGTTCTCATTTTATGTGGTTAATATCCTCACAATATTGCAAGTGCCCTTCAGTCCCTCAATGACTTCCGGGAAGAAAAGGAAATTATGGTAAAAAGAAGACTGTTCTTTAAGGAAACTCTCAGTGAGTTAGTGAAGAGATTTAAAAGCAAATTTAAAGCCTCGGAAGTAATAAGGAGGAAGAAATCTTTAGAAATAGGTATTGCATCTGTAATGCTGTTTTAAGTGCTGAACTCCAGTTACAGGAATGGATTAATCTGCAGAGTGCATGAAAACCAACCAACATGATTTCTAGTCTGAGATTAAATTTTAAAAAATCTGCAAGGCCAATCTTCGTTTGTTTGGAGAGTTCTGAATTAAGGAGAGACAACTGTAAAAATATCTGCAGTCAGTTGGAACTGCATTTCCATCACCACATGCAGCTGAGAGTCATCCAACCGTCTCTTCCAGGACATCGAAAAAAGATGAGCCTAATTGCTTTAGCCTTGGCTGGTTAAATAGTTAAGTGCAGGGCTATTTCTGCAGCATGTGATGGAAAATAAATGATCCTGTGATGGAATGTAAGAATGGCATCTTGACAGAACTTCCCCCTCGCCCCTTCCTGCACAGCGAGGAACAGGGTCAGCAGGTGTGCGAGGCCTCCCCCTGCAGACTCTGGCAATAGATGCTTTCCAATCAATGATTTTATGAACTATGCATAAGACACATGCTTTCCTACATGAGAAGCCTTGACCTTTCCTAGGCGCAATGAAGCTTCCAGCCTAAAACTAGGTAGGTTTTTTTTTTTTTTAATGAAACCTGAAAAAAGAATGATGATGTAGAATTGACTGCTTTCTTATTTGGTTATAGAGGAGTTATCATGACTTCCCTGATCTTTGCTACTCCCTTCCTTCCTTGGTGTTTGCTTGGTTGTGATTCTATCTGTGGTCATGCAGTTGGTATGTCCTTTGCAATTTACTCTCCCTACTTGCTGATACGTTCTTCCTAATTGCTATGATTTCTAAAGAATGATTTCTCTCCTAACACAATGGACACTTCTGGCCAGGCACCCCCAGGGATGCGTCAGAACAGCCACCACTTTTGGAGGGTGAGGAGAAAGAACATTATCCTCCTTAAAAATAATGTATGTGTTGTGTGTGATTTGAAACTTTCTATCTGCATATTGTTCCTATATTATAATAATCATTTCTTCTGTTAGAACCAGGTCTCAGAGTCACACACTGCTGACAAATTTTCAAAGTTAGCATATTATTTGTGGCAGAATCCAAGTTTTTATGCACTTAATTATATTGAAAATAATAATATTTAGGAGACAAAGTCTTATAAGTGAGAGACTGAATACTATTTATACACTGCTGGTAGCAGTGAGATGACCATTTGACCACACACACACACACACACACACACACACACACAATGCTCAGTTTTTTCATTTCCCATGAATTATCTATCTCATGGGAATCACATTGCTAAAATAAAATAATAGTACAGGTAATCAAGGTCAGTAACAGCAGCACCAGTGCCACAAGCGAGAAGAGCTGAATACAAAGCATGAGGGTCTTTCCGTTTGAGGCTCGCACAGTGCTCCTGGGACCAGAGCTGGCCATAGAAAGGAAGATGTCTCAAAGTCGGCGCTGGAGCGGTTCTGCAGGACTGTCCAACCAGGGCAGAGACAATGACAGAGGCTGGCAAGGACTCCTAGTGTGAAAGGAGACAGACAGGATCTGGTTCTGATGAAGCTAAAAAGAAACTGCAATGAATGGAGGGGGGCAGGGAGCATGCCCCACTCCTGCACAGAGTCTTACCCAGCTTGCGACAGCTCCTGGACCCCAATGTGCAACAGCTCCTGGACCCCAACGTGAAGCAATCCTAAGAAATGAAAGCTTTGCTTAAAGGTACAGCAGGTTTTCACTTATTAAAGTTTTAATTTGGCCTACTTTTAATCTGTTATGATTCTCAAGTGAGAGCACTCTCATTTCTCTTTAAAGCACAGTTCTGATCATGCGCCACTCCAGGAACTCTGGCATGCAAAGCACCCTGAAGGCGCAAAGATCCTGCCACGCCGCCTGCTCCCTCAAAGGGCCGGTGGTGCTCATGGCTCCTCAGCACCCACACTCAGAACACCACTTTTTTTTTTTTTTTTTTTTTTTGGAACCAGGGATTGAACTCAGGGACACTCGGCCACTGAGCCACATCCCCAGCCCTATTTTGTATTTTATTTAGAGACAGGGTCTCACTGAGTTGCTTAGGGCCTCGCTAAGTTGCTGAGGCTGGCTTTGAACTCGCGATCCTCCTGACTCAGCCTCCCAAGTCGCTTGGATTACAGGCATGCGCCACCGCGCCTGGCAGAACACCTCTTCTGAACAAAGGCCTGGGGGAAACCTTAGCCTTCCAGTGGGGAAGGGACTCGTTTTGTCTGCATAGGAGGGAGAAACTAACAGCATCAGGTCGGCCTGTTCAAAACATGAAGGTTAAAGAAAGAAGCACGGTACCAGCTGTGGGGAGCTAGGATGAGGCACCGACTCACGCCACACGGGACTCTTCAGGTCAGAAACCCCTGCTGTGACCTTAGCATTCGAGGTCCTGTGCACACCACGGGCACCACGCAGCTTCAGGGCGAGGCACGTTCACTTTATAGAACTTCAAGACTCAAATGGACTCCAGAATGTTTTCTAACAACTATGCTCCTGGGCTTCCGGATCCAGTGTGGTTTGTGTGTTTTTTTGGTTCCATCTGAAGGACTCAAGCGTTGCTTTCAATGAGGTTACAGAGGCCACCCAAAATTAGGACTCGTGTGTGTTCTAAATGGTTATCTAACCTGTCTGAATAATGCCATATGGAACACAGACACAGTCCCCATGATGGGAATTATTTGATATTATTCCTATTTTGTGCACAAAAGTGAATATAACCCACCCTTTGTTGTTGAAGTTTCTACTCAAAGGAAGGTCTCCCTGATGCACCCGGGGTCACCGTAGAGAGGCGCGTATAGAAAAGGCACACAGTAGAAAAGGCAGGAGGGGAGGCAGAAAGGGAGGGTGGGCAAGTGGGGATGAGGTTGACTTGCTGAAGATGCTGAGAAGTGCCAGTGGAAGGGCTGGCATTCAGACAGAATGTTAAAACAGGAGTTTGACCTGAGGAAGCACAGGACGGTAGGCAAAGAGAGGGAGGCTGAAAAGGAATGGAGTGATAAGTAATAACAGCGATAATAATAACGATAACAGTAGGGAAAACTCAAAACTTTGTTCTGAACTAGACACTATTACTTTATGTATTTAATCCTCCAAGCAGCCCAGTGAAGTAAGTTCTGCATGCCCCCCTTTACAGATGACAACACCTGGAGAAATGATAAGTAATGTGCCCATGTTCACAACATCTGTATGGGATGAATGAGAATTTGGCCAACCCCACAAAACATTCTTAAGGCACTTCAAGGGCACCCTTTGGAATGGTCATGGATTAGATGTGTAAGGAGAAGGGTCCCATTAGATTCCCAGCTACTTGTATGATGTGCCTTCTTCCATCTGCCAAGGTGAGAAGTTTGGGCTTTATCCAAATGTAGTTGATGGAGTACTTGAAAAACTTTCAAACCAAGAGACTTCAATGTGATTTAGAAAAATTATCTCAACACCATATGTAAATCCTTGGATCAAAGGAGAGAAAAAAATTAGAGGGCAATTGGCATGGAAAAATCTAGAAGACATGGATCCAATACCATCCCAGAAATTCCACAAGTCCCGTGGGATCTTCCCTCACCTGGTTCATGTGGACTTCAGAGACAGCTTCATAAGGGGCATCCTGGAGGTGGTGACCTGTGCAAGCTATGTGAGAAACCTGGGTGGGAGGCAGAACTGTCTGGAGGGTTGGCAAATGTGTTTCAGATACCTGGTGAGGAATTCCCATTGCCCTGCTCAAATTCTTCTATATTCTTGCTATAGAGTAAATGTCAATGCCCCGCCCCAAATTCATACATCAAAGTTCTAGCACCCAGTATGGCAGCATGGAAGGTGGGATCATCAGGAGGTGATTAGAAATGGGGTTGGTGCTTTTCAAAAGACTGGAGACTCTCTTTCACCACACGAGAATGCCACAAGAAGACAGCATGTATGAAGCAAGAAATGGACTCCAACAGACACCAAATCTGCTGGCGCTTTAACTTTCCAGCACCCACAAAAGTGGAAAATAAATTTCTGTTGTTTATGAGCACCAGGCAGGTGTGTGGTATTTTTGTTATAAGCCTGAATAGACTAAGACAGAACCTGGTACTGAGATGTGCGGGTGCTGCTATAACAAATTTCTAAAATTTTCCAATCTTTGGAATTGCATATTAGATAGAGGCTGGAAAAGATTTCAGATGCATGCTAGAAAAATCCTACACTGATGTGAGGGCTAAGTATAGTGACATCTTGGAAAGAAACGAAGAGACCTATAGAGAAAGCTTCCCTTTTCTTGGAGCATAACTAATGTGTAGAAACAAAGCATTCTGATGAGGTCTGAGATGGAAATGAGGAGTATGTCATTGAACAGTGGAAAAAGAAAAAGCAATCATTTTGGTTTAAATTGACAAAAAACTTGGCTGCATTGTGTCTATGTTCTAGTGTTTTATGGAAGGTAGAATTTGCAAGCAATGAAGTTAGATATTTAGCTGAAGACATTTCTAAGCAAAGTATTGAAGGTGTGGTTTGGTCCTTCTGGCTGCTTATAGCAAAATGGAAGAAAAAATAAATTCCTTGAAGACACAATTGTTAAGCAAAAAGGAAGTGCATTTAAAGATTTGGAAATTTCTCAGCCTATTCGTTTTTTGGAATATGAGAACATTAAAAGTGTGGTCAAGTGACCATTTGATAAGGAGATTAGCGTGGAGCAGCCATCTCAATGGAAACTAGGCACTGATCTCCAAAACAAGGGAAGAGGACCCGGAAGGTGACTCAGAGGCTGTTCCTCCTTCCACAGACCAAGAGCTGCTTCTCACATCACACTCAGAGTGCAGAAGTCCCAATTGGGAAGCTGGTGGCTGGAGAGCCATTTCCAAGAGGGAACCACAGAGTACCTGCAGGATTCTGGCACACCCCACTCCCCTCCTCTGCTGCCAGGGTCCTCAACCACCACCAGTGTGGCCCCAGCAGGTTTTGTGAGGTGCAGGCCACTGTGGCCCCTCCCTGGCGGGACCATGCAGCAAACCTGATGGCATCAGAGACCCCCTGATTGGATGGGGCGTACTGCATCCCCCAGGGGTCAACAGATGAAGGTGCCCAGGCAAGGAGATGCCACAAGGCCATCCCCACAAGCCAGGGGGTGATATTGCCACCCAGTGGCTGGGAAGGCAGATCACTGCACCAGGGAGGATCATGCTGGAGCCTAGTGATCTCAGGGAGTTTGTCCACAGGTTGCAAGGACGTGGACCCCTCGCCCCTGTCTTCCTCCTGCTGCTCTTTTCTGGAACGGACATGTCTGTCCCGTGCCTGCCCCACCATTGCATTTGGAAACACAACTCGTTTGGTTTCTCAGGCTCATGGTTGGAAAGGAATCAACCTCAGCTGCACTGTCCCTTCATCTCACCCACATCCAGGTTAGATGATCCTTTGAATTTTAAAATTCAGAGTTGATGCCTTAATGGGTTTAGATTTGGGGGCTTTTCAAAATGAACATGTTTTGCATGTGAGAAGGACAGGAATTTGAGGGAGGCAAGGTACAGTGCCATAAGCTGCATGTTGGTGTCCCCAAAATTCATGTTTTGAAATCCCCACCCTAACGTTTTTCACAATTTGAAAGTGGCCGTTGGCAGGCGATCAGAGCAGAAGAGCTCACTTTCCTGAAAGGGATTATAAAGTTCCTTCTGCAGCAGGATTGTGAACGCCCTCGTTAAAGAAAACCCAAAGCTCCCTTGCCCTTTCTTCCACGTGAGGACAGTGGGAAGATGGGTCCTGTGTGTACCGGGAAGCAGCCCCATCAGGCATGGAATTGGCCTCCATCTTGGTGTCCTCAGACCCGAGAAATAAACTTCTCTTGCTTATAAACCACCTAGTCTGTGGTGTTTTTGTTACAACAGCCCAAATGGACCATGAGAACAAAGAACTCTCCTTTCTAACCTCAGCTTCTAAGCATCCTCAATTTTTCCCTAAGATAGTCCCCCGACTCCATATCCCTGTCTAGCTTCCACCTTTTTTTGCTTCTTTTCTCTTCTCAGCCCAGCTGCTCCAAAGTGATAAAAGTGACATATTCATTCCCTCCCTCCCCTTCCTCACCTCCCATGCAGTTTCCTACCAACTTCCATCTGCTTTCTGCCTCCAGGACTCAGCAGAAATGACTCGAGCAAAGGGTCCCAAAGACATCATTGTTCAGAACCCACAGCTACTTTTCAACCTGTATCTTCCAGGGCCTCTAGAATCACTGTGTTTTAAAACACCCCTTGACCAAAAATCAAGGGAGACTCTTCTCCTTTCCAAAGTGCAAATGAATTCATTAGTCTGGGCGTTTTTGTTTTTGTTTGTATATCAGTGATAGGTGGGTCCTAAAGCTCTAAAGAAAGCCTTCTGTCGAATTTAGCTTGTCTGTTTTAATACATTCCAATAATTTTCCTGGTCAAGATAAAACACAGTCTCCCTTGCCCTTTTAGGATGACATCCAATCCCTTGAACTATTTCACAATTTAGACAAAGAAACGGCTATGTGAGGGAAGAAATCCACTCACCGTCAACCTACGTGGACCTGGCCCAGTAAATGCTCCCCCAGCAGATGACCTGACAATGAGGACATGGTGTTACAACCTTTATGTACTCTAGGGCTCTGAGAGGTGGATCTCCTTATTTTTGGCAAAAATATCAAGAAGAAACCAGCAAGCAAAAAATTCCCAGAGCCCCCAGCAATAGGTAGAGCAAAGAACATTCTGGTGTTTGCAGCGCCACCTGTCTTGGGATTCATATAAATCATCTCCAGGAAATTGAATGGATGAGGCCTCACAACCTGTTCCCCTCTAGAAGAGCTAATTGCCCCATACACTGCGATCCAAACAACACTTGACAGACGGCTTCACAATGTTACAAGGATTCCCTGAAACAATCTCTGTGACATTCTCTTATGATTCTCTTTCCACTTCGCTTACTCCCATTTAGTTTGGAGGTGTTCGTCTTCCTACCCTTAAAATCAGTGTGTTTCCATGAACCTCCGCTTTCCTTTCTCTCAGTTCCCCCTGGGAGCCCCAGATATTCCTAAGGTATTGACTTCTGCAGACTGGAAATGCACTGCCAATCCACGTTCCCTCTACTACTGGGCTTGCAGCAGTGGCCTCCTGGACCAAGGTATTGAATGTGCCCCTGGTGACTCAGCCCATGGCAATATGTCCTCAGCTGCGTTTGTGACCTGCTCTGCTTCCTGACCAAAGCTGGTTCCTCTTATCATCTTCCCAGCTATGGATGTTTGTCCTATCAAAAACAGTCACCCGAGCCAGAAACTCAATTCAGAGTATTCCTAGACAACCCACCCGAGTGAGCACTGCCCAGTGGCTGGCGTCCTTCAGAAAGCTAATCTCCCCATTCCTCCTTGGATCAACCTCTGATTCCAAAGTCAGTCAGGAGAGTCCCCTTACAGCCTCTATCCTGCACATTCTGCCAGGAGCACAGTGACTATTAAAATCCTTCCAGACAACAGCTTTGTGGCCTTACATGGAGGGTCTTTCCATGGCTATGAAATGAAATTGTTAGCAAAACTCTTTGGATCCAATTCACATGATCTCCTGATATTGGCCACGGCTTGTAAGAGCTTTAAACCACAGTGCAAGTGAAGAATGAGCCACACCAGGAAGGTGCGCTGCAGAATGAGCACTGAGATCCGCAAGTGATGGCAGCATGCCTTCCTGGGCCTCCCTGCTTCTGCTGTAAGGCTGAGCAGAGCTGTAAACTGCAGTAGCAATTGCTCCAGGAGCGTGAGGATGGACTCCCAGTATGAACACCTCCCAGGATTTACTCTGGTCTAATTAAGTGATCTGGGTGTCCGTTTGGATTCATGATATATATTCACTCATAGGGACCCCCTCCCCCCAACATAAAGGAGAACAGTGCAACTGAACAAAGATCGAGGACAGTGGAGAGTTCGTAGAGCTCACCGCCTACGTTAGACCTGTGACCTTCATTTCCCAAGTGTAGAATAGAAACCCGTCTCTGTGACTTCTGAGAACTTATCTGTGATTTGGCCAATTCAATAAGTTTAACCTCTGGAAATGATTTATTGAAACTCGTCAAACCCTGTGAGTACTGCCCATTGCTGGTGCC
Organism: Glaucomys volans; assembly: GCA_020662805.1. Lineage (NCBI taxonomy): Eukaryota > Metazoa > Chordata > Mammalia > Rodentia > Sciuridae > Glaucomys > Glaucomys volans. The sequence goes on from JAJEJO010000080.1 coordinate 147,413, forward strand.
AATGGACAAGTTTTGGATCAAAACCCACTAATTCTGTCATTGGAGCTGCACGTTGGAGCAGGTGGAAGTGACTCACGCCGGGCAATTATGATCTTGAAACAGAAATGGAGTTTCCTCCCCAAAGACTGATCTATTTTGACAACAGTGACTGGGTCCCCTTGGTAAAATCTCCATAAAGTTTACCTCTTTGTCTGTACCACCTCTGAAATCTTCTGCACTTGCGGGAAAAGGAAGAACAACAGCTACAAAAATCCTCAGTGGATCGCTCACCATGGTCAGAACGGGCTTCACCTGTCCGCTGCATCCCACGGGAGATTTCCTAATCGATCATGTTCTTGGGGGGAACATGACTTCAGAGTGAAAATTAATAACCAATTTCAAAGGATGCACCTGATTTTTAAAAATATTATCTACTACATTGAAGGGGTTATTTTTTGCAATAAACTAGTCCTAAGGAAGGTAAATTTGTAATAAGGGAAAAACAATAATTTTTGGCTTGGATGCTGCATACATAAGAAATCAGTGATTGTAGTGACCTACTTTTTAAAATACGAAACACCCACATGTGTTGCCTCAGATAATTTGTTAAGTTTAAAATTATTTCAAACCGAGAGCTGTGTAGATGTAGGGCGGGCGTCTCTTAAATCCCAACGCACAGGGGCAGATGCTTATATTTGCCTTAAACCCATAAAGGTACTTAGCAAAACTCAAAATAGTAACATAAATGTTGACTTTAAAAAAAAAAAAAAAAGGCTTTGCGTCTCCTGGTCCCTCCCAAATGGCTCTGAGGGTCTCATATAACCTGCAGGCTGGTTGGAGATCACTGAGATCACGCACTGGGGCCCCAGCTTTTTATTAATAAATAATTCAGTGGTGGGAGTGCAAATCCATCATTTGTCTTGTAGTTGAGGGTTTTGTTCTCTAATCACAGGGCTGGAAGGCCTGCCGCCCCAGGCCTGTGTGATTTCTCCAGTGTTGTTCCGTGGCTCCCCATTGTCGCACTTGAAAAGCGCATTCCCACAGAGCAGGCCCTAAAGACAATAAACATCGTATGTAAAAAGAAATGACATAACACTGGCGCTGATAAGGAGGTTTCCCAGGCTGCGTGGGACCAGGCAGGAGGGGCTGGCTGGCCTCCACTCTGGGGCCTGGAAGGAAGTGTCCACTGGCGGGTCCTGGGCCCTCGGGCGGGCGGGCTCAGCACAAAGCCCAGGAGTGGGCAGGTCCCTCCCCGCCTCTGCGAAAATCAATCCAAGGAAGTCTGATGCCATGGAGAAGTTTCCTGTCTGCTGTGTGGGAAATTGAGCTGAGTGCAAACGGCCGGCGACAATAGGACAATATATTATAATAAACAGGAAAAACAGCATCGGCCATGGAAATCAATAGCTGGAGTTCACCAGGCATTCAGAAGATTGACAGGGGAATAAATTAAGGCCCAAGGTTGGGACGTTGAAAGAGGAGTTAATTTTATGTCTGCCCGAGCTCCTCTTTTCAGGCTCAAATTAAGACTGTATATAATAAAATGGACATAAAGCCTTACACTTACAAAAGGTCTTCGTTAAGACCTCCATCGTCAGAACACCAGAGGCTCTTTTATAAACTCCCCCATGCATGGGCAGTCTGGCCCATGGGCATGAGCAACCCCCTCAATGGCGTGACCGAAGACTTACTTAAAAGAGTTCCTTGCTTTAAGTAAACCTGCTGTCAGCAGCCAACTGTTCCTCCAGGAAGTGGTGGGACCCCCAAAACACTAAGGAAGCTCACCCACCCGGAACCAAATGAAGATGTGTGCAACTCAGCTATTTAATTGAAGGAACCTAGGAAAAGCCACATGAGGCCTCTCCAAACCCCAAAATAATTATAAACAAGAGAACATAACTAACTCTAAAGCAGCCTTCATTACATAAACAGTGATCGATCTACTTCCGCCCCATAGTAGGAGCTACTCTTTTTAAAAAAAAGTTTTAAAGTTTGTGCTTTTTAAAATAATAAAATTACTTTCATTAGAATTCGCTGCAGAACCTTAGTTTTGCACTGGAGTGTCTGACACACGGAATTCTTTCTCTAATTACTAATAAAGGCACTGCATTGCTGGGTAGAGGAAGCGGTATGCTGAGGATTTTGAGACAATTAATTCTAATCCAGACTTTGCAACTTTCATTTGAGCAGAGTTCTTTGACAATGAAGCACTAATCTGCTCTCGTTTCTGAACATTCGTTTTAAGTTATTAGAAAGCATGAAATGATCCGATGGTTTTTTCCTAGTGAACAATTTTGTGTGATCTAATATTTGGAAGCTATAGCTCAAGGTCGCCTTGCAAAATTCTATTTGGGCTTCAAATAGATTTGGTCACATTATTTGTTTTCCTATTTGGTTTTAGACTGAGATGGATTCTTTGGCATATCAAACTTTGCCGACAGACTCTAAGATTGGGGAAAGTTTTGTGATTTAGCCTTTATTAACTATCCATTAACCAAAGAATTGCTAGTCTCACAAAATAAACTCGAGCTCATGAAAACAGAGATACCAGAGAGCTAAACCCCGATTTTAATCTAAAATAAAATTCCCACTGTATTTAAGGGAGCTGTATGAAGCTTAAGAAAGAACATCCTTCTATCTATTTATTAAGTTTGGTAATTCCCTAGATTTTGCATTTTGTTTCTTCAATTTGCCAAGAAAGGAGTTGGGGTGGGGGGGGCGGCGGGGGGCGGCAAGTGTATTTATTTAAATTAATCTGACCTCATTCTTAATTCCAGTTCTGCAGCTGGTGAACAGAATGGACGACGTAGCCAGAAGAGGGCAGTGTGTAACAGTAAAAATTTCTGTTTACTTAAGCGGTAACTCCTACTCTATCAGAACCAAAGGAAAAACAAAACAAAAAAACAGTCTTAACATGAAGCAACTTCTGACCAAGATAACCATCACCGTGGCATCAGAATGCAGGAAGAGGACCTGGAGGGGGCCTGGAGCGTCCTGGGTGGCAGTGCTGCAGGGGGCCACACTTCATTCCCAGGGCTCCCTCATGTCCCAAACTGCTGAAACAGTCCTGGACTTCATCTCAGCTTGTTTCATTTAGACTTGGCCCCGCTGGGCAGCAGAAATGCCCGTGACTGTGTTCTGAAGAGGACCCGGGGCGCTTTTAATAAATGTGGAAACGTGTCAGCAGGAGCCAGCAGGAGGGAGCTGGCAGGCCAGACATCTTCCTCCCCGCAGAGGGGCCTGCTCCCTCCCCCCAGCACCTCCTCCCCCTACCTGTCTGCTTCTCCAGGTCCTAGGTTTCACATCTTCCTTTGTGCACAGAAGTCACTAGGACATTCTGAGTGTGGAGGAGGTGGGAAGGATAGCCCTGACCCCAAATAAAGCTGGAAGTCCATTCTGACCCTGGGGTCCTCTATGTCCTTTAACAGAATAATTGGAATTAAAAATAGAATGCTTGTTCCTTCCTTTCAAGCTCAGGCGTGGCTCCTGTCCCCTCCTCCAGCGGATCCAGCGCCAGCTTTGCCCTGGCTCCCTCCTGAGGTCCACCCTCCACCCTCTCCCCACCCAACACAGCCACCACCACCTCTTCATGTGTCCTGTACAAAATCCTGGACTGTGGAACTGAATTACTGACCAGAGTGGTCAGACTTCTTTACAACCCAGCACTTCCTCTGGCTTCTCCCCCACTGGCACCTCTTGCCTCTTCCTGCTCACCCTTCTCTCTCTTTTTTTTGACTGTAGGAAGGCAATGCAGGGGTCAGAAGCACAGGCTGCTATTAAAATAATGCCCGTGGGGAGGATGGTGAACCAAGGAGCAGAGCCTTATGTAACTGCAGAACTCCAGTCAATCAACTTCACTTTGGTGAGTAGGACTTGGTAATTTGAGTAATGAGTGGGCCTGCTTTTTAAAATTCATTGTATTATGAAAAAGGGGAAAAAAGCCTGCATTTGTAAGTAGCTGGATCTTCCACTGAGATCGACATGAGCTGAGAGGGCATAACTCCAAGGCACCTCCCTTGCTTCTCGCCCTGCGCATGGAATGCATGTGTGATGCCTGGCCTGCTGGTTTGTGCTGAAAGATAACAGGTCCAGTGCTCCCAAATATTCCATGTTAGAAAAGAACACAACTTAGAATTCATATTTCCTTTCAAAATGTTATCTTATCCTTCCAGTTACTCCTATTTAATTTCCCAGAGAAGAACTGTGTAGAAGCTCAGTGCATGTCATGGTCTCCATGAGTAACACAGGGTGGCCCTTCCCTGCACCCCACCTCCCACCAAACCCTAACCCCCTCAGCTGAACTCAACTTAGCTGTTCCAGGCAGGCTGCTCTCAGAAGAAGGGATGATTTGCCCCCAACAATCCTGACTTTGAAAGACAATTGTGTGCTGCCATGGACAATTGTGTCCTTTCTTCAGCTTCCAAAGGAAGAGTCTAAGTTCGCTCTCAACCGCATAATTTCAAAACTCATTACATCACCACCCACATTTTCTCCGATGGTCAAAATCCAGAGGGGTTTGTTGGTTGCTCTTTTTCTTTTTAATTTCAGCAGTAATTATTTTCATTGATCTCAGTGAAAACAGGCTGGTTCTCAAAGTTGAGACTGAAATTTATGGACAAGGGCCTTAGGAAATATCTGACAGTGGCTCAAGGACTCGACCTTCAGGCCAGCCTCCAAAAGCATCCCAGAATCTTCACCGTTGGTTTTGAGAACGCACCCAGCGATGGAGAAGTCACTGCCCCCAAGGCGGTGTGTGCTGTTTTCAAATGGTGTCACGGTTAGACCATACTTTCTTACGTGAAACCCAACTTTGCTCATAATTCATTTGGTTTTCATTGGTCATAACGTTAACTTCTGGGCACACAATAGAAAAATACCCAAACATTCTTCTACAATTGCATTGGAAGGAAACAGTGATGCCATCTCGGAGGTTCTCTAGGCTAAACAGCACTGGCTCTTCCTATAATTTGCACCCAGCACCAGGGCAGTGCCTACCTCCCCTATTCTGCTGGGATGTGTGTCCTTAGCTCAAAGCACTGAAAACAGCCCTGTCCACCACGTGGCCCACAGAGGACATGCCCGATGAGACTGCCTCCTCTTCTTAACCAGCAATTCTCAAACTTTCATGTCTACCAGAATCACTTTGGGGAATGTGTTAAAAAATAGACACTCCCAAGCCCTTTTCCTAGAAGTTCACATTTCTAATTGGCCCAGAAAGCTGCGCTTTAAACAAGAGCCCAAGTATTATGAACAAATATTTCATATTTTAAGCAACATTTCCTCAGGGGCTCTGCTTGTTTTAATGAGGCCTCAGATCTAGTTCTTCTCCTTCTCCCCACCCCACTGTGAGCCCTATATTGATATCAGAGTCCTGATAAACAAACGCATCCTCTAATGTGCACCCCTGGGCCGAGCCCGCCCTTCAGTCGCATGACTGAGTTTTAAGATTGAGCTGCAACACAGTCATTTGTTCCTAGGCAGTGTTAACAAGGAAAACACAGGAAACCAGTGGAATTTGAATTCAGGTAAACAGCAAATCATTCTTAGTGGAACATGCTTCTGCTAAAAATTATTACTTGTTTATCTGAAATCCACATTTATCCATGTTGTTCTGTATTTTTCTTTGCTGTAAGCTTTTCTTTGCTGTAACTTTCTTTCCAGTAAGCTTGACCCTCTGAAATTACCCAGATGAGATCTGATTTTCCTAGTCATGCCCATTATGATTGTTTTGAACCCTAATTCTGTCCTCAAAGGATTGTGTTTCTCACACAGGTTGCTTCTGTTTCTGATTGTTGAGTCGCTACTCTGTTCAAGAAAACTCACCAGGACAGGCTGGAGCTGATGCTTGGTCACCCATTGTGAAAAAAGATCCAGGCCCTCTGTCCCACACAAGTGGTTATTCACAAAATTTCTGTCTTTCTTCATCATGTCAAACCTTCCTCAAAGTCTGTGACTGCTAGGTTTTTAGCTGTAGCTTAAAGCATACAGCTGAGAGTTAGAAGACCTGGGTTCAAACACTAGGTCTGCCGTTTATGGGCTGCCAAGCTCGGGTACACGGACTTCTCTGAATCTCAGTTTTCTCACCTATAAAATGGGGCTCTGTAGGGTTATTATAACAAGTCAGCAAGATGACACAGATCAAAGGTTCAAGTCTTTTGCTTAATAATTAATCATTCCTAAAAAATAATTCTTCATGAATTTTTTAACTAGTAATAAGAGCTTCAAATTCAAATTGGCAAAAATGAGTAGATAAGATTACTTCCCCTCTCTCTTGAAGTCCATCGGAAGTATAAAAAGAAATAAATCCATACCTATAAAGAAAAGAAGAGGGGAAGTCATCAGGAAACAGGAGTTCTCAGCCAGTTACTGGAAGGTTGGAAGCCCGGCCAGGACTACGGGCATATGAAACCGGAACAGGAGAACACCGTCCAGGTGTCCTACTCTCTGAAGAGACACGAGGGGATGGGGGAGCAGTTCTGGGCATCGGCACAGAGACTATGGTCGGACAGAGTCAGGGCAGCAGGACAGAGCAGGAGGAGAACTCTGGCTGAGAATGGGGCACATACAGGACTCTATTCCCCCTGGAGACCTTCAGTGCAGGGGTCTGTTTCCAGAAAAACCACAAGAGCACACTGTCCCAGGTACTGGCCACTCAGAGCAAGGACCTCCCAGATCTGACATTGCTTTTGGGTGAGGGGAAAGGCTCTGTTACCACCACTCGCTGGGACAAGAAATCAGGGAGGAGAAGACCGAGGCCCACATCCATCAGGCTCCCGTGAGTCTGCCTCTGGAAAAGAAGACCAACAGCATGGGGCGGGGAGAACACAGCTCCTGCCAAGCAGAGACCTGTCCAGCTCCGGCTTCCTGTCTGGGAGGTGAGTGGACCATCCAGGAAGGAATGCATCAACATGAGGGAGTGAGACGGAGGGGAGCAGAGGAAAACAGATCCCAAAAGAAACAGGCCACTTAAAGAAAAAGGGACTGTGAAAAGGGAAACAGAAAGGAAGCCTCTCGTTAGCAGATTTCAGAAATTGTCGTAAAATGGAAACAACGTCATGAAAACTAGAGGACCGTGAAGAAGTGTGGGTGAGTGATGGACTGTACCAATAAAGGAGGCAGAAAGTGGAGTCTAAGAATCCTCCCAGGATGTGGAGCAAAGCCACAGATGGAGGAAATGTGAGCAGAGAGGACAAACCAGAGGCCTGATGTTCCAATGTGAGTTTAAACAATAAGGAAAGAAAAGCACGGAGACGAGATCCCAAAGACATAACAGAAATACAACTCTCCAAACCCCAAAACAGAAAAGTCGCTTGTCTGCAGATGGAAAGAATCTAAAATAAACAGGGGGGAAATGGGTGGAAAAGCTCCAAGCCAAAGTACATGTCCCTAACAGCAAAGGGAAACTTCTCCAATGCGGCTGTGGTCGCCTACCAGCCAAGGATGAAAGTGCCATCTTGGTGACATGTGGCACTGCTGTGAAGGAGACCACACAGACCGCACAGTGGCCTTGGAACCTGCCGGACAGACTGTGCGCTCAGTTAGCAATCCCCTGGGAACCTACACTCAGCCCTCGGAACCATCCAGAGATCCAGGGCTTTCACTCCCTACCCGCCCTTCTCCAGAAATTCTTGGAAATGGAGGCCAAGGAATGCAGGTGGGAAATGCTCAAAAGCATTAGTTGTGAAATTTAAGAAAAGAATGGCTCCAAACCAAGATAAGAGGAAATCAAGTCCCGGATGATAGCAGGACAGAGGTGACACAGAACTGCAGAGTGAGCGGTCCAGATTGGACTGTGAGGGACAAGGGGCCTCATTATAAACTTTACCGAGCAAAACTCTGCAGGAGAATCAGGGTCCAACTGGGAACCTTAGGAGAGCAGGCTCCTAAAGCTTGCCGTGTGTCAAATTCTGCCCTGATCGCATCCTGTGTGCCGACTCATTACCCCCCCAACTCGGCTGCTGCCGTCTGTATTTTATAGAAGAACTTGAGGCCAGGCTGTTTAAGTAACTTGACACAGAGAAGCCAAAGGAGTCTGGACACGAGCAATCTGCTCTCAACCACTGTGTCCGTTGTGGTTTGAATGTGTGTCCCCCCCTCCAAAATTCATGTGGAAGCTTAAGCCACTGGTGATAGTAAGAGGCAGGCCCCTTAGGGGTGGGTAAGTCAGGAGGGCAGATCCTCATGATGGCATTGGCACCCAGTAAATGATTTGAAGGGGTGAGTCCCCGCCTTCTGTCTGTCTCACTGTATGAGGACCCAGTTTCACCCCTCCTGGGTCCTCATTCAACCATCATTCAAGGCAGCATCTTGAAAGCACAGGTCAGGTCCTTTCCAGACAATGAAACTGTCTTGGACTTTCTGTGCTCCAAAACCATGGGTAAATAAGTTTCTGTGGTTTATAAATTATCTAGTGTCAGGCATTTTGTTACAGCAGCACAAATGCACAAATACAGTGTTTCACTATTTTGTGGCTTCACTGTAATGCAGTATAACACTGATGATGCTTATATGCATTTTGAAGCTGACCCAGGAGTCTGCAAAGTGGAAAGATATTTAGAAGGCAGTAAAATGATCCTGGAGAAAAATTAATTAAATGTATTCTAGTGAAAAAGAATAAGATAACAGAAAGCCCAGAGGCTAAGTGGAAGGATTTGTCATATGATGTCAGGAGGAAGGAAAGACAGTGGACAGGACTGAAGGGAGTTTGTTGGTGGAATCCCCATTCAATGGCTACCTCCTGTGAAATGGGACAGTAGGACATCAGCCAAGTGCATGGGTCCAGAAAAGTGCTCTGACGTGTGGAAACTGGGAAGAGTTTGTGGTCATTCTTGTGCAGAATGGAGTAACAGTTGACAAAAGAAATCCAGGTGGCCAGGTGGCATTGCAGTGTGAGGATCAGGAACTCAGAGTGTCCTCTCTCCCCTGGTGTGTGGTTTTCTCAGAAGCACAGCTGCCAGGCACAGGCAGAAAAGAAATAGGTGGCTGGGTCCTTCCAAAGCAGGTTTGTGGTGTTGTGTTTTGGTTTTTGACAGAACAACTGGAAGGAAAAGCAAAAAAGGGCAAGAGGGCTTAAGAATTGGTTTTTTTCTTTTTTTTTTTTTTTTTTAACCATTAAATATCAGCTGGGTGAGGAGGGGAGTGGAAGACTCAGGCTGATGGAGGAAAAACAACTCTGTTAGTAGAATAGTTATGGTGGAAGAAGGAGTTGGCAGAAGATGAGAAGGTCAACAGTCCAGGGTCTGATGTGCTCACAGCTGCGATTCACAAGAAACCTTCCAGTGTCACCTTAAATGACAATCAGAGAGAGGTTCTCCCAAAGAACAACGACATGTGGGAACATCCGAGCATTGCAGTGGGGATACCCTTGTTAGAGTGACTGCAGGCATTTTCAAGGAGGCTGGGGCAAGGGGAAGGTTTTAATGGTGAACGGGGAGGATAGCATCAGATGTTCTGAAATAATAACCCTTAACTGCAAGGATCAATAGCAAGGGTGGCATCAGTCCAAGACCAAGCAGTCTTGGGCAGATCTCCGTGCAGAAGTGTTTTGCTGTTGTTGTTTTGTAAGGTCACGGCTGTGCAAGGTGGTGGTTCTGGCCGGGTGGTTTGAACGGTTCTTGTTCTCAGGCATGGGTGCCTAACACACCCCCCAACAATCCCCAGACCCATGGTCAGTGACATATTCATTCTCTTTCTTCATTTATTTGGCTGGAGCTTGACAGAAGTGCCTCCACCTTGATGCTGAGAACATTAGCCAGCAGTGGGACTGTGGGACTGACAGACTGAAGAGGGTAGAGGTCCCCAGAGGTGAAAAGGTCAGAGGCAGGCACAGGGTGCAGAGGTCACCCACACAGATGAGAGACTGTGGGAAAAGAAAAAGACCCTCAATCATAAGCAAAACCTATGATATTTTGCAGGGAGTAGTAAAAGACAGCCAGGGGCAGGCGGAGACCTCTCAGTCGGTGCGAGCCGCCTGGAGCTTCACACAGCTATGATTCCCTTGTCGTCTGCCAGGTGTGAGTTGGAAGCTGTTGTCTGAAAGCAGGATGGGAGACCAGGAAGGAGCCAGCACAATGTTCTGTCCCACAAGTTCACAGTGTGTAAAAAATACACAGCAAATAGACATGGACTCCTGGGAACAATGATGTTATGGTTCCAGACGATTCCAGGAGCTGGAGAGCACGAGGAGGAGCTTGAAAGCACCAGCACGTTTGCATGAGAGAAAGCTCTGGGGGACAGGAGAAGGGCTGGGGACCAAGGCCTCCACCTCACCAGTGAACCAGGGCACAGCGGTGAGGGTATTGTCAGGGCTTCGCCTCAGCATGATGGGCGGTGGCCAAGGAAGAGGTGAGCAGTCGCTGTGGCCTCAGCTCTGATGTGAGTGGATGGGAGCAGAGCAAGGCACACTTCTAACCACGATCTCCAATTGGCAACTCTCACATTTGTGGACTGCTAACTAACCATAATTTATTATAACCCAAGGCAAATACAAGATCACGGGTTTTAAGGTCTTAAGAAAAGCCACAGATGGAAAAATAGAAAGTCAGTTGAGGTTGTCAGTGACTGAGATGGTGATAGTGAAGGAAAGCAATGGTATCCAAGCCCTGCACTGAGGAGAAGTCTGGAACATTCTGTCAGGACTAGAGCAGAGAGCACATTAGTGTTCTCACTGATGGCAGACGACGAACGGGAAGGTCAGGCTCAGCCAACAGTCCGCACACTGATGCACCTGTGACTTGAAGATGCGGGAGGTTACATTGTGTATCCACGGATGGTTGTTTGGTTTGTTTGTTTAATTGGAAGTAGAAAATAGTATCTGTGACTTAAAATTAAGACAATAACGTAAAGATAACCATGAAAACAATTGCATACAGGGAGACTTATAAGGAAACTCAAAGTCCAAGGTGATTCGAACCTGAGGAAGTCCAGGGAAAAAGAAAAAAAGAGGAGTCAGGAGACCATGCCAGATGAAGGAGGGGACTTTCCATAACAGCCCTACTTAACAGCATTATGCTTAGGAAAATTAGCCAACGTCCAGACAGTCGCATCAGAAAAACAATCAGGCAATGCAGCAGAAGCCATTGTGGTATTTACAAAGACCCATAAATATACCCAAGTGCTATTACTGTGACAGTGTAGGTGATGGGTGCGGGCTGTTCTGACGAATAGACGCACATCCCAGACACACAGAGTTGGTTCCAGAATATATCATCAAGGGACACCAGATGACATTGGAGACATGGGACTGCAAAGCAATACAGAGCAAATCATAAGAAAGATGGAGTGTAATTACAGCTAATGGTCAAAGGTGCCAGAGGGCACGGATGGGATCAGCAGGACCAGGGAAAGGAAGTAGTGACTGCATTGCTTTAGAGCCGTGCATAGGTCACCGTGGACAATGCAAGGACACAGAGCAGACTGAGACTCAAATTATGATGCATGGCAAATCAATCCTGAGATGTTCAATAATGGAGACAAACCGCCTGCAACAAGGTTTATAATTATCACAGTGCTAACAACAAATGGTGGCAACTGTCAGGGCTTTAACTTGAGGGAAACAAGAATTTGTAAATATTTCAAACCAGATCAGACAAATGAAGAGCATCCACGGTTAAGTCTACTTCAATAAACTAAACCAATGGCAGCTCTCGTCTGGGAACAGGGATCCGAGGGCAGATCGGAGCCCCTGGGGAGCTCACAGGGAGGCAGGGAGAGGGAGCCTGCCTGCATCTGATGGTTGCACAGTTTGCAAGCAGTGGTGTGCCGTAGATACAGGCTGGAGTTATTTTATTTTAGGTGGGTTACAGCCAGGGAATTTTTCCATGAAAACTTCGTATTTTAAACAAATGTTCATAGAAAGCCAAGGTGAAGCAAAGCACCCTGTGCCTGCCTGGGTTTTGACAGGGATCCGGGGTGACCAGAGAGGAGCCTGGGAAGAAGCAGCAGTGCAGTTGTCTCCAGGAGGTTCCTCTGCACCGGGAGGAGATGGTCGAAGCAAATGCTCTGGGTTCCGCTGGGCTTGAGGAAGAGAAGAACAGCCATCCTGGTGGCTCCCTGTTGCTAACTGCTTCACCCCCACCTCCCATTCGGTCCTCACAGCCATCAGATGTGTTGGATCCTGTGTCCATATTCCAAACACGGCTCATTTCGAATGCAGGGAAGGTGAGCAAGTTGGGTGCCCCATGTAGTCTTGCTTGCAGTACCCAGGCTGCTGGAGCTCTCAAACCCACCCTCTTCACACACACGTGTTTGGAAGAATTTTCTTTTTTTTCTGGAAACTCTGTGAACCTGCAAGCAAATTAATCTGAAACTCTACCTAAGTGGACTTTGGGAAGGAGATCAGCCTGTGCTTCTTCCCATAACTCCCATTCTGGGTCTCAGGCCAGACCACAAAGCATCGATTTCTGAAACAGGGTCGTGAGCTGGCCCTGCCTAGGGCACAGGGACACCACTTACTGGTCAAGTTTCTCTTCCAGAATGGAGCTTCTGAAGGACAGGATGTTCTGTCACTTAAACACCAGTTCCTGGCAAGCACCTGGCACGTGGCAGACTGAATCACTGGTAGAGAGGACCAAGAAATCTTCTCTGAACAATTTAGCCCTGTGAAAGTACATTTGTAATAGCAAGTCCCAGCTAACGGGGTGGCTTCTGTCCTTGGAAGTTAATGTCCCCTCATCCAAACCGGATGTCCGCTAGGGGACCTCAGGTTCATTGGAGCACCTGAAATACCAAGATTTTAACCAGTGGTGATTAAAAAGTTAACTACACAGCTCTTTACTCATTAATCTTGCTATTAATATTTTAATAGGATTTAAGTAAAAGAACACTGGATGTGAAAATGCATTTAAAGACTATGACTTTAAATGTCTTTTAGATAGTCTTTAAATAAAGACTATCTAAATGATTAGGTAAAATGTTATTTTTTTCAGTGTTTGGCACCTCTGACTTATAGATTAATGACATCGTCACCCTTTCTCGTGTCCCCTCCTACAGAGCAGCTTCCCAACCTGTTGTGAGGTCAGAGTGAATCAGGGAACCTCAGCGGGAGGACAGTGAACCAACTCGCCAGCTGAGCCACCCCAGAGTCTCTTGCCTGCTGAAGTCTTTTCTCCACACTGGGAACCCTTGGTCTGTTCTGCCATTGAGGCCACTTGCATTAATTAAGTGGTGGTCTCTCAGAGTATATCTCCTTATCATTCTGGAAGTTTTCATCTTCCTTCTGATCTCTTGGCTGCCAGTCTCTATAAGGGACCCAAGAGGCAGGAAGCAATTATGTCCTAGGAAACCAGCCCGCCTTTGATCTGAGTCTAGAAGGCTCCAGCCCTCGGTGCCTCTAGGGAGCTGCTTCTTTCTGCCTTTCTTTCTTTTCTTTTTGAGACAACTCCCTTCAAGTTTCAGCTCTCCTTCCTGATCAAATCTTTAGTTTACAAACAATGGCTTTCCTTATTAGCTGTCTTATAATCTTCAGCCTTCACATACCCAAAGGGACTCCGTCACTTTTCACAGAACATAAGTTTTTAAAACCAAACCTTGGAAGAATTTAAAGCACATACTTTAAATGATTTTGCCCCTAATCATCTGACTTATCTCGTGTAAACAGCATTTCCATCCTCCGGCCAATAAAGCAGGTATATTTAAAAACGAGTTCAGCTGCATTTCTAAGCATATTTTTCCAGCTGACTGCTAGAGGGACATCAGTTTCACCCCAATAAAACACCTGGAGTCCTAGCGGGATGGATTTGACTGCTGCTGGCTCATCCTGGAACATGGGCCTTGGTTCTCCATAGAATCTACACTGTAGGTAGACAGCCAGAGCAGAGGAAGGACCCACGGCCTTGCTCTTTTTCCCCTTCAAGCCCCCTCCCCCAGCTATCAGACAGATGCAGGAAAAACGAGAGCCAAGTCAGCAGCCAGTGCCATGTGAGAACATTCTGCACCACCCAGAGCTCTCTCCCCAGCTCCCTTCACCCAGGCGTCCTCTTCTCGGATCCCCTCCCCACTGCCCAGGACCCACTTCTCACTCTGCAATTGGGTGAGCAGGTCTGTGCCCAGGCACTCTGTGCTCCCTGAACCAACGCCGTCAGCTCATGGAGGGGCGCTTGCTGGATGCAACAGTCAAAACAGCTGGCACTTACAGGGCACCACGGAGCACCTGTGTCCTGCCCTGCCCCCACCTGTCACTATGGCCAGGTTGTGTCCAGAGGACCCTCCGTCTGCAAAGCTGAGCACTCCAAGAAATGCCTCTGAGACCATGTTCCCTCCATCTTGCAGAGCAGGTGAGAACAGCATCCTCATGAGCCAGATTCAAATGTGATAGCACCTCAAAAAAAAATATCAGAAATCAGAAGAACTCGTGTCTTCAGTTCTGCTTCTCATTCCTGTTTGTGAACTAAAATCACCTGGAAAATTCAAAAATGAATTTATGACAACCCAGAGACTTTGATCTATCTAATGTGGATCCTGAACATAAGCATTATTTACATTATTTTCAGAATATTTTCACATATAAACATAATACAACACACACGGGTAAGACTTGAGACAAATACTTAATTCTTTCAGTGTCAGGCTTTTCATTTGCAAAATAGGGGTGATGATTTCTTACTTAATCAGGTCCTTAGATTAACTTATGATATGTCTTACAAAGCACTTTGCAAAATATAGGTCAATATTTACATTTAAAACATTTTAAAAATAATGAATTTAATTGGAAATACATGTTGCAAGATAATTTGTTGACTTATTCATTCCTGTCTAATTCTTCAGTCTGTTACTACTTTACTTCTTCACCCCAACAAATTAGTACAGACATTGTGTCTTTTGTTTTGTGCATGTGCAGGGGGCGGAGAAGTAGATGGAAACAGACAAAGCAGAAGTTTCCAGAGTTCAGAAGCCGAATCCACCAGGGCTACTTGGAAAAGCTTCAACTCACAGGGAGGAGGAAGTCAGGATTATGTCTGAGCTTCCAGAAGCGAGGCTTTGGAGTCAATGCCCATATCAAAGAGTGGGTTTGGGGATACCAATGTGAAGAAACCATCCAGGATGGTCCAGGTTCAGTAACTGGCTGAGGCTGCAGGTTAGAGACCACCACACAGGACAGAGCCAGGGGAGCTAAGCCTGAGCATGGGTCTCTGGTACTGCCCCATGGACCTTCCCATACTGAACTCACTCCAGGGACATGCCCTGCTTAATTACGGGTTTAGGACTCACCTTTTTCTGAGACCCGAGAGGGACCTGAGTTAGAGAAATAAATATTTCTTCTTATGCAATTCTGATATTGTAGAATAGAAATTCAGAGCTATTAATTATTCATTTAGCAAAAGCTTAGCAAGACTTGCTATGTAGCAGCTATCTTAGTTTCTAGAAATATCCCTCAGATTACGAAGAACAATGAAATAGTAACAATATTAATATATTTGTCCTCTCCATCACATAAGGTAAAGCTCAAATGAGATAATATCTTTGAAATTAAAATAAATACCAGCATCACAACGAATTAAGAATCTGTGGCTGTGCTGGGGCCAAGACAAACCCGAGAGTCGGGCAATTCAATCCAGTAACGTTAAAGCGGCTGTGAGAGCACAGAGAGCTCAGAGTGCAAACGCACTGGTGCTTCCAACCTGAGGGTGAGGTGGCCTTGGAGGGTCTGGCCCAAAGCAGAGCTCAGAATCAGAGCTGCAGACTCAGGGTGCTGTCGCTTCCACTTGCTGAGTTTGGACTTGGAGCCCAGTTTGGCCGAGAGGACGCTCATCCTGTCCCTCAAGGTTCTAGGAGAAACTGCGCTGGGTTTCCACTGCTCCAGATCTCCCACCCGGCCAAGAGCTCTGAGCACGAAAACTCAGCCCTTAATATCACACCACTGCCAGGCGTGGTGGCGCACGCTTGTAATCCCAGCACTTGGGAGGCTGAGGCAGGAGGATCCCGAGTTCAAAGCCAGCCTCAGCAACTTAGCAAGGCCCTTAGCAACTCAGTGAGACCTTGTCTCTAAATAAAATACAAAATAGGGTTGGGGATGTGGTTCAGTGGTTGAGTGCCCCTGAGTTCAATCCCCAGTACCAAATAATAATAATAATAATAATAATAATAATAATAATAATATCACACCACTTACCCTGCACAGGAAATTGTTCCAGAAAGGATAAGCAGGTAATTATAAATAATCCAGGAAGGCTTCAAATTAAGCGAATTGATGACGCGAATCAAATTCACAGTGTGAAGTTTCGAGGCTTGGAAATAATAATCTGTTTATCTGTTATCTAAGGTAATAGTATTATTAAAGGAGATTTGACAACTCAAGAACCAAAAGATTAGCTTTGGTATTATACTTTTAAAGTAAAATTGAGTAACTGACATAGACTTAGAATTTTAAATACATAAGTAATATTATAATAGTTAAAGTCAACTATTTTCTAGAATAAATATTGAATTTTCCCCTTTCTATTATTCTCATTCTAGGTCTTTGCCCGATAAGGTATAGAAATTATTGAATGAGAACAGTAATAGCCTTTCCCTCTAGGTAATTTTGGCTGTTCTCAGCATGATCCATCTCCTCTTGCTAAGTTTTAGACATTAAAGGTTGAAAAATGTCAGTTAGACCGATTCTCTAACTATTCAAAGGGCTAACGAGGGCAGTTAAGAGATGCTTAAACCAAGGACAACACTGGCAAGGGTTCCATGGTATCCTCCTCACCAGCAGCATCAGCTCGGCTAACCACCTAGTGATGCTGTTCCCTGGGGACATGGCATGATCCTGTCTTCATCTGAACACAGTAGGTTAGTCCTGGTTCTTCCAGACAAAGACGTAGTATGTAGGATATGACCATCTTTACAATGGAGACCATCCCTCCTCCACTTATGAAATCTGCCTATGTGTGCAACAGGAAGTTGTCCCAAACAAACCTCACTCACTGCTTTCCTAAAATCACTTCGAAAACCCATTGATCTGAACAAAGGACTATCCCAGTCACAGCTTATCCAGTATGCAAAAATACTGATCTTCTCATTGTTCAATGTTCTACATTCAATTTCATAGCTGTATTGAATAACTCATTCCATAGAAGACTTTGTCAAATGCTTAAAGTGGAACAATCCCTCTAGGACCTACTCAAGTAGTCTCTTAAGCTATAAAAATACAGATTACTTTATTTCTACCAAGACCACAAATCGAGGTCCTGCTCTAGAGTGTTAACATTTCTCCAGGGTGGATGGAGACAGCCTACCAGGGACTGGGTAGCAGGGGTAGGGGGGGACAAGGCACTCACAGCTCTTTGGAAAGAGATAATGTGTAAATGCAAAGCTATTATTACATAAAAGCATTCTGAGGATAATATTAGCCATAATTGTATTAAATATTAATGTTAATGCAAATGGGGGCTAAAAGCTCAAAGAAGAACTGTAAATGTCAATAACCACTACAGTAAAGATATATAAAATTTGTGTATTTCCGATTATGCACCCCATGCAAAACCAACAAGCTAAGGACTGATAGATAATTCATTGCAAAAGGTCTGCTGTCCATCACTCTTAACTCTTTCAGTTAAAAAAGTGAAAAGGAAGGTTGTCTAACTTATTTTAACCAGCACCTAAGTTTAGACTTTAAGTTCAGCAAGCTCTGTTTCTATGTGTGATGATGTTTTGATGTCACAACTTGGCTAGGCTAAACAGCAGCCCTCAATTGTTCTATCAAATGCTAACTTAGGTGCTGCTGTGAGCAAAAGGAAGTGCCTGACTGCAGCCTGTCCATGACCTTGACTCCTTCCTCTCTAATGACTGCAAACTTATAGAGATAGTTGCACAATTGTCAAGCCAGTTTGCAATAAATCTAAATTATGTCTAAATTATGTCTATCTTCTATCTATCTATCTATCTATCTATCTATCTATCTATCTATCATCTATCCATCTATCTATCATCTATCTATCTATCTATCCATCTATCTATTTATCTATCTATCTATCTATCTATCTATCTATCTATCCATCTATCTATCTAATCTATTTGGCTACCTACCTACCTATCCATCTTCCTATCTATCTTCTGTTGATTCTGCTTTCTGGTTGAACCCTGAAAGACATGTCATATTTATCTGGAAAAAGATAATTGGGTCACTGGGTTTTTCATGCATGGAAGAATTATTCTAAATGATGCAATTTTATTTCACACTTGTTACACATTAAAGAAACACAATTGTTTAATTTTGCTTCCAGGATAGAAGTAATAGTCCATCATTAATGCAGAAGGACATCATACTGAAGACCAGTGGACTTTTCAGATGTTTTTGTTTGGATTTCAAGAGAAAATTCTAAGCACAATTAATTATTTTGGTTCAAAGTAAAGTTTGAGAACAGCCTAGGATATGTGGCGTGGATTAAAACAGGTCCCAGGTACTTTTTTCTTTAAGGCCTTACTTCATCCATTCCACAAAAATCACTTGAACACAAAAGCACACTCTAACAGGGCAAAGCAAAATGTAAACTCATGGCCATCACTCAACAAGCTTCAGGAATACTGAAGGCTTACCAAAAATTAAAACTATAATTTAATTATATATCTAATAAAATAATTGACCAGGGAAGAATGGCAGCTAATGAATACAGAAAGAATGACTAAATTACAAAACCACAATTTTGCCATAACTAGTGGAATAATTAATGTGAGTAATTAGGACCCATGCTAAGTTTAGTAAAATTAGAAATCAATAATAAAAGAAGAACTAAACAAGTTCCAGAAAACTGGGACCTCCATAGATGATTTAGCTAACCCAATAGGTGACTAAATTATCTTTGAGTTAAAGAGAACATTGTTGTGAATTATGGAATATTTGAATTAAACATAAAAGGCTACAAGTCTAAATGTGTGCAACTCAACTGTGACAGTGTGTAGCCCCTAAGGAATTAGTTGATGGACAAGAATGTTGGAAAATACATAAGACAAGTGCTCAACTTGAGAGGTTGAAAAAGGACGAGAGAACAAACTTAGAGGACAGGAAGGAGAAAAACGTGTGTGTGAGGAAGTCAAAGAAATGGAGAATGGAAAGAGAAAGATGGAGGAGTTTTAAAAAGTAAAGCAGATTTTAAGTCCTTTGGTTATAGGCCAAGGAGTGGGATAGCTGGGTCAAATGGTGGCTCCTTTCCAAGTTTTCTAAGGAATCTCCACACTGCTTTCCAGAGTGACTGCACCAATTTGCAACTCCACCAGCAATGTATGAGTGTGCC
Organism: Glaucomys volans; assembly: GCA_020662805.1. NCBI lineage: Eukaryota > Metazoa > Chordata > Mammalia > Rodentia > Sciuridae > Glaucomys > Glaucomys volans. The sequence continues at coordinate 166,603 of JAJEJO010000080.1, forward strand.
TTTTTCCCCACATCCTCACCAACACCTATTGTTGCTTGTATTCTTGATAATAGACATTTTAATTGGGGTGGGATGAAATTTTAGGGTAGTTTTGATTTGCAATTCTCTTATTACTAGAGATGTTGAACATTTTTTCATGTATCTGTTGATTGCTTGTAGATCTGCTTCTGTGAAGTGTCTGCTCATTTCCTTGGCCACTACAGTGATGCAGCTACATCAATGTTTATAATATCAATTCACAAATCAATTCACAAAACTAGATTATGGAACCAACCTAGATGCCCTTCAATAGATGAATAGATAAAGAAACTGTGGTATACACAATGGAATATTATTCAGCCATAAAGAAGAATAAAATTATGGCATTTGCAGGTATATGGGTGGAGTTAGAGAATATCATGCTAAGTGAAATAAGTCAATCCCAAAAAACCAAAGCCCGAATGATCTCTCTGATATGAGGATGGTGAAACATAATGGGGAGTGTGAGGGAGGCAAGAATGGAGGAAGGATGGATTGTGTAGAGGAAAATGAGGGGTGGGGAGGAGGTGGAGGGAAGGAAAAATAATAGAATGAGGCAAACATCATTACCCTATATACATGTATGATTATGCAAATGGTGTGACTCAACTTCATGTACGACCAGAGAAATAGTTGTACCCCATTTGTGTACAATGAATCAAGATTTAAAAAAAAAAAAAAAAAAACTATTGACCTTTAAAAGGAAAAAAAGGTAAAGCAGAATGAAAATCAAATGCAGACAATTTGAAAAACTGGAATAATAATATTATAAACACCTATATGCCAATAAATGTTAAGTTCTAGACAAAACACACCCTCTTCTGAGAAAATACCAAATGCCAACGTTTGTGCTGGGAGGATAAACTTGCCACAGAATAAATTGAAGGCATTCAACGCTCAGTCAATTTACAGTGAATTGTACAAAGCATTCAAATACCTTGCTTCAGATTTAAAATGCTGTTTCTAAAAATGAGATAAAAGCAATATTCACTGGCTCATTTCATTAGCTGATATAACACTATTACAGAATGGATTGATAAGGACCAGGTAAGACAAAATGTGACAGATCTATTATCGAAGTAAATAGAAGTCCCAAATGAAATAGAAGCAGAAACCAAATCCCAAGGAGCCAGGAACGGAAAGAAATTGCATAACTTGATAAGGGCCACATGTCCCCAGACTAAGCAGAGTGCCCAGGGAGACACATCCCCTCCCCTCCTATGGAAGAGCGCCAACAGGATCCTTTTCTGCAGAGAAAAGTTAAAAGCAAACCAAAATCAAATGGCATAATCCTTACTGTAAATCCAATCTAAATTGCAAAAGAATTGTAACAAAATACTACAAACTTATCTTAAAATTTAAATTAAAAACTAAAAAAAAAAAAAAGAAAAGAAAAAAAGAAACAGAAGAGGAGCCAAGTATGGAGTTTCACATATTGTGTTTTAAGAACTACAAAAAGTCATATTAATAAAATAATTGTGGCATAGAAAAAGTTGGAAGGAAATCCGTAGATCATAAAAAGAACCTGGTGTGTGTGATCAAGGAGAATCACAGTCAGTGGGTGAGATTAGGCTGATCAATCAGTAAAGCTACAAAACTGGCTCAAAAATAAATTTGGGTGACATGAAACTACAATCCCAGGAACTGGAGAGGCTGAGGCAGGAGGATCACAAGTTCTCAGCAAGACTCTGTCTCTTAGCCAGACTCTGTCTCAAAAAATTTTAAAAAGGGCTGGGGATCTGACTCAGTGGCTAAGCCTGCCTAGTTCAGTCCCTGGTACCAAATAAATAAATAAATAAATAAATAAATAAATAAATAAATATTAAAGTTCAGAACCTACCAGACACCATTAATCTATGACTGCAGAGAATAACTGTGATTTGAAGTAGGGATTTTTAAAAACTGTGATTCCAGAAGGATAAACTATAAGACAAGACAAGAATGAACTTCATGATTCAAAATAAAGCCTATCTTTCCCTTGAAACATTGCACATATGAAGTTTCTAGAACGGAGGCAGACTCAGAGATTTCTGCAACGTTCAAAATTGTTAAAAACATTCAAGGCACTTTCACAATTCAACAAGGAAAAGATAGGAACTAAAGTAGATGTGAACTGATTAGTTAGGAGCAAGTCATTAGGTAAGTGAATTGTCAAGTAGGAAGTACCAAATGTTGGCAAGAATCACCATCGAGCATCGACGCACATTGTCAATGGAAATGCAAACTGTTACCGCCTGAAAGCAAGCTCATGGTGAAATTGAGCAGCACCCAGAGCCACTGCAGCCTGGATGTCACTCCTGGATAGCGTGACTCAGAGGCAGATGCCCTCAAGTCTGTACAAAGGCACTGACCACCATGATCACTAGCATCGGGAAAGAGAGTGGGGCTTTGAAGGAACCCACCTGCCTCGCACTGGGACAATGATAAGCCCAGTGTGATGGATGTGTCTCGTGGAATACCTTGCACAAGTCTACGTGAGCTACACAACACAAGAAACCGACATGCATGGTGCTGAGTGAACTATGAAAAGGAGTACGTTCCTCAATAGCATGCCATTTGTAAGAAATAAAAATCCACGAGCTACAATCATTCCTATCTAGCCTCCAAGAGTGTGCAGAAACACAGGGCACACTGGGATGCCAATGTCAATTAGGGTGAAGGAAACCAAAACAAAACAGAAAAACAGAGGTATAAGTCTTGCAGGGCCCGAGAACGATAATGTTCCCTGAATTCAGAAATATGAATCATTCAACTGTCTGCACGGGAAGTCCAGACAGAAATCAAGTGCACTAGCAAACTGATAACATGAAGTGGTGAAGTTCAGACTGGAGAGAACGTTGAGATGTAAACAGCCAGCAATATCCTCCCAATGCTGGCTTTCCAAGGGCTGCAGCTGCTTCCCAAAGCCCCCGAGGCCAGGAGTCAGGAAAGTCTGAGGAGCCCATCCCACATGACTGCCTGGCTCAGCCCCGAGCCAGAGCTTGGAGGCCCGGCATTGCCCACAAACTGGCTACCAAGACAGGGGTCACCGCATCTACTGTCAGGTGAGGAATTCTCTAGAAAGACCCAGTGAACTAGCCGATAGCTACACTCACAGCAGCGTTTGTCACAGGCAAAGGCAGAAATTAGAAGGAGCCACAGGAGGAAACCCAGGACCCTCTTGCTTCTGGGTGACGTGGTGCCCATGGCAGGGTGCTGACCGGGGTAGCTCGCCCAGACCTGGTTTTATGGGCCCAGTGCCCACTGCCTGCATGGCTGGTCTCTATTCTCCATCCCCTTCTGAAGGTTTGGGCCAATATCTTGGGCTCATTTCTCCAAAGGCTGGGACTAACACTGCACGCTGCAAGCCCCAGCACAAGTCCCCTGCTCAGACTCTCCAATGGCCAAAGCCCCAAGCAAACAAGGACACTCCTATCAGGCAGGGCCTCCTGGCAGCCTGCATATCACCTCCCAGCAGCTCAGAACAAAGGCCAGCCCTCTCTTTGGGCAGGTTAATTCTTCATTATATCTGAAGGAGAATTTTGGAGAGAGAACGTGCTTTCTGAGAGTTTATCAGAGTGACCTTGATAGGCTGGATTCGCAGGTCATTGGGGTGGTCAAACTCTATTGACAGATGAAACTCTAAGTCCAAATAAAGCAATGACACGGTTCCATGGAAACAATCACACCCATAAAGAGAGGAACTGGGGCTAGAAATCGGGGCTCTCCTGAGCTCTGCAGGGCCTCCTCCCTGCTGTCTGGCAGGTGATTGCCTAGGGGCTGAGCAACCACCTGCCTGCCTATCTACGAACCTGTGCAGGAGTTGTGAGGATCAACTAGGAGCACATCACTGCTGAATTCTCTACGCCCCTGCATTTCAGAAAGTGCAAAGCAGATTCCAAAGGTGTGCTTTGTAGTTTGAAAGCCTAGAGGATAATTCAATCAGCGTCATTTATCTATTTCATCAATAAACTTAACCCTGACTTGACCAGTCCCTATTAGTCAAATGCAATTTCCCCAAAGTCAAGCATTAGCAAATATAGCAGGATTATTGGAAATTGATTAAGACAAAAGATAAAATGCCCTGGGTTCTCATTGCTTTTTAAACAACTTACTATTCAACTTCATGTTGATTAAATCATACTGGCTTCTTACATAGTATCTTCACTGCAGAAAGATGGCTGTCATCAGCTTGTTTTTCCTTTTGGCAGTTAAGGTTTGCCTGAGAGTAGCACTCAGTAATCAAAAGTAGAATCAAATAAATTATTTCTTATCCTAGAATTTTCATATTATGAATCCTTGTTCTCTGTATGTTATTTTTCTTCAGAAATTGAAGTCATGCTATTTACAATGGGTTATTAATTGTTGAAATTTCTGCAACTGCTGATGTGGAATTAATGATAGGGGTATATCTGATGTAGAAATAATTACTACAAGAACACACAGGTAAAAAACAATCTAAATGTTACTCAAGTGATAAAGAAATATTTGTTTAGCAGGAGTGAATTTTATCCAATCTTGTTCATGTAATTCCTTTTCTCATTCCCCAAGTGATGATGATCATTTTCAGTGCTCTCTGATCCCCAATTTGTGTGAAGATCTAAAACTTTTTCTGTCCACACGTTCTGAGCAGGTCTTCCATCATCTGTCCATATTGCTCCCTACTGATAGTCTCATTGTCCTATGAAGCAGGTTGTCCTAGCTGTCACTCTGCCAGGTGTATTCTGGATTCTTAGCAAGGTTCAGTGGTTGGCTTCCCCTCTTGAGATCCAGCCCCTCCAGGTCCTTCCTTCCCCAAGTCCCTAAGAGAAGGCAATGTGGCGCTCCTATGGACACACCTTTCCAGTCCGGCCAAACTCCCATCTCTCTTGGTCCCGTTCCCTCTTCGGTGTGAACCCAGCCCCTCCTTTCCCTTCCTACCTGGAACAGATCCTCATCATCCTCTCACATCATGGGTTTTAACATAGGAGTCCAGGATTGCTGTGCCCACAGTTAACTTTGACTTTGGGATCTTTAACAGAAATATAGAAATACCAATGAGGCTTTCTCACCAGGGTGAGAAAAATACAGGGAAGCAGTACCCATTCATATCTCATTATTATTCCATTACACATGAACCCACAAGGAAAGGATGACTTATTATAATCCTCTGAAGCTGGAGTAGCAGGACAAATTTGAAAGCAAAATGGCGGGTAGGTTGTTGGTGTAAAATGACGTCCCTCCTGCTCTTCCTTCAAAGACACTAGAGTGGACTGCCCAGCTCATCGAACTCTGTCATTCTCTCTTCACGATTCACACCACTTTCTTTTGCTCTCTGCCAGAGAAAAAATTAAAATGTGAGACTCTTGTCACTTATTTAAATTTGCTTACCATACAGATTGAGAAAATATTGGTATTCATTTAAACAAACGGCAAAAAGATGCATAAATTATTAGTTCAAGTAGTTAACTTTTTTGGCAAACATGGCACAAATAAATAGAAAATATTCATATGCTTTTCTCATTGAATAATAAGAAACCATGATTATCTTTTGCTCTGGACAAATATGTGAATACTGTCTTTTATATAGTTTGTTATTAATCATGCCAAATAGTCCTCAGATTTTGAGTGTCAACAAATTGTAGCTTGTAAACCAAATCCAGCCCACTACCCAAGCTAAGGGTGGTTTCTACATTTCCAATTTATTTTTCTAAAAAGGTAAAAAATAAAACAAATAATAATATTTTAGGACACACTTATAATATTAAAATTCCAATGAGCAGGAGTGAAGCTTTACAGGAATGCAGCCATGCACCGTCATCGACACCAGGTGTCTACCTGCTTCTGTGCCCCCGTGATGGAGCAGAATAGCTGCAAAGAGAAAGTGTGGTCCATGCAGCCAAAACGCTTCCTGCTAGTCCTCTATGGAAAGCCATCACCAGCCTTGCAGGAGAGCACGCCTGTGCGCGGGAGACTCACTCTGAAACGTGCCTTCCCTGGGGATATAGCTCAGTTGATAGAGTCCTTGCTTCACATGCACAAGGCTCTGGGTTTTAATCCCCAGCACCACACACACACAATATGTATATACCTTCCCTGCAGTAGAAGTTTAATATCACTCTGAGAATCATTTTAAAATCTAGATGAGATAACATGTGTCTGTACGTGTGTGTGTGTGTATGGGCGCGTGCATGTATGTGTGTGTCCCACATACATATTTCACAGGTGGATATTTTGTTTCCTATTTGATAAATCAATATTCCTAACTCTCTAGAATATTGAGAAGAATAAGTAAATTTAAATAATAAACTATAAATAGGTTTTTAAAATATTTAGGTATTCCTGTTTGCTAAGCCTAAGGGTGTCTTTGTCCTGTTTTTAAAAATAAATTTACTTTCTAGATACAGTGGGGCAAAAAAGAACTCATTCTTTCCAAATAATATTTGTCAGAAATAATAATTCTCTCCTCCAATCTAGCTCAAATTTAAATACATGAACAAAAAGAATAAAACTAAGAATAAGGGTGAGGAAGAAAGCCATTTCCATAACAATGCCAGAGGCTGACTCTACCCAGGCAACTCCCGGAGGGAGCAGCAGTGCTGGATTTAAAGACTAGAAACACATTCTGTTTCCAGCCTCAGTTTTATAGCACTTGTAGGTTGTTCAGTCTCTGCATCGGGGTGAAATTCCAGCGATCATGGTCAGGAACGCTGGGGAGGTGCATCACCAGGACATGACTCCTTGGCTTCTTCCAGATGGTGGGTTCTGTGTGTATTCACCAACTAAAAGAGAAAGGGAGTTGAAATGTCAGGTTTAAAACATTTGAATTCAGCCCACAAGTCAGTCTCAGTACACTGATGATGGACTTGAAAACAATCTGATAACATAGATATGAGTTTAAAGAACACTATGAATTGTGATTCAGCCTGTGGCATCGGCTGTCCCCATCCGTGGTCAACACTGCTCACTGATGCCACTCCGCTAACTGGACATGCACATTTCTCTGTTCCCCATGGGGTCAGGCAGTCCAGGTACTCTGAGGAGCCAGCACCCCCAAGCAGAGGACTCTGTACTAGGAGCACATTTAAAAAATATGTGGGAGGGCTGGCTTGCCTGTGCCTTTCAATCCCACTGACCACCATGCTTGCAGCCTGCGTGGGGTCCCTCACCCACCCTTTGCTTCTCTTCTGCCCAACCAATCTGCACCTTTGGAAGGCATTCTTGTGATAGCGTCAATTCTGGCCTCAGGGCTCCACATGCCTTCCTCCTCAGTCTTGGCCTGAAGATAAGCACCCAGGACCGCAGGCTGTACCTGTGCTTCTCAGTCTTTGCCCTGATGCACTGCAAGAGCCAAGAAGGCTAAGTGCACAGCCTCTGGAGGTACAGGGAACAGCGCCTGCTAGCCTGCCAGGGCCCCCCATCCTCAGGTAGGTTAGGACAGGTTGCCCATGGAGCTGGCACCTATCTAGACATGGAGTTTTGTGGTAGAAGATCTGAACTTCTATGGGAAAGCCCTGAACCCAGTCCAGTGCAACAATGGACATAGTCCCTTATATACTCCTTAATTTTTAGTAGCATTTGGCCAGATAGGAAAGAGAAGATTGGAGCATTTAGGACCTCTTATTTTCTTTTTTCTTTTGCATTACTGGGGATTAAACCTAGGGTCTCACATATGCTAGGCAAGTGCTCTACGACTACACTACATACCAGCCCTTTACTTAAATATTTAGATATTTGAAACACTGTCTCGGTAAGTTTCTCAGGATGGTCTTGCTCTTGGAACCCTTTTGCCCCCGCCTCCCAAGTGCCTGGGATGACAGGTGTGTGCCACTGCTTCTGGCACATTTTTGAACTCTTGAGGGGGGATAAGAGGCAGGATCATTGGAATGGTGTCCTTTGCCTCCTCTGCTCTCCAGAGTGATATCACTTGTCTGTCTGGTGTTCTGTTCTGCCGTGGGTTAGCTTGAGACCCCATCTGGAGTCTCCATCCTCTCTGAGTAACTCAGTCTTACTTTTGAGGAATGAATCGAGGAATTTACCACTGAGTTACATTCCCAGGTCTTTTCATTTATTTTGAGACAGGGTCTCAGCGAGTTGCTAAGGGTCTTGCTAAATTGTGAATTTGTGATCCTTCTGCCTCCACCTCCCAGGTTGCTGGGACTACAGGCCTGAAACTCCACACTCCACTGGATGTCAGTGGTCTCGCAGAGGCCTGTGCCCACCCTGTCCTGTTCACGGAGCTCTCCCAGAGTCTTTGCTGAAGGATGACCTGTGTCTTAACCTAGATGGTCCTCAGGAGGGCTCAGGTGTCTTCTGCGTACTCCATGAGGAAACCTGAGAACTTTCTTTACTTCATCTCAGCCAGGTAGAAACTAGAACTCACACAGCATATCCTAATTTCAAGATCTCTGTCTTGGGTTGAATTGGGTCCCTCAAAAAAGATATGTTGAAGTCTTAATCCCCCGTATCTGAGGTGGGATTTATTTGGAATTATTATCTTTGAGATGAAATCAGGTAAGATGAATTATGAGTTGGATACTAAGCCAAGATGACTATTATTCTTAGGAAAATACCCCCAGGGAGACAGGGAGTTGAGGTGGGAATTGGCAGCCACCACTGGGATCCAGGAAGGATGGTCCCCGAGACAGAGAGGAACATGGCCCTACCCACACCCTGGTCTCAACCGCTTGCCTTCAGAGCTGTGAGAACGTATTACTTTGCTATGTCACCAGGCTTCGGTACTTTGTCGTGGCAGTCATAGGACTTTTAGTCTATCAATAGTTTATTTATCAAACTAATATAGGACCTTTGAGCACTTTAACCTTTCTAAGCCTGGAGAAGGGAGCCCTCCAAAACACCATTTGTCTTCATCTTCCACTCCCTCCCCTCAGCTCTCTCCTTTCCTAACCCAGTCTTCTGCCAAGGAGAAATAAAATCCCAGAACACTCGGGGAACCAGTTCTCGACAGCAGGCAGAATTTTCACATCAACCTGGCTCTCCTCTTCTTTTTCATTTCCCGTGTTAGAGACACAGTAGGAAACCACCCAAATAAGTTCATTACCAACGAAGATATTGGCAGAGAGTTACTGAGCACAGTATCTCTCCTAAGATCATATCCAGTGTGAGGAAAATTTAGGAAAACATCAAAAACATTTCTTGACCTCCAACTTCAAATGTAAGACTAACATGGGAGAACTGGGGACAGTCCCTCAGGGACCCACCTGAGTACGGACGAGTGCTTTAGAGGGGCAACCCCCCAGTGTCTGAGGGACCAGTGTGCACGCTGGAGGGGGATGTTTGGTCAAAGTCAAGACACAGCCAAAGGCGTAGGAGAGAGTGGAGTCAGCAGAGGCTATCGATCGCCCTGTTTAGAGTCAAGGAACCAAGTGTGGACTCGAGATCGTGAAGCAAGAAGAATGCCCTGTCTGCCATAGCCTCCTAGCATGGAGTCACTTTGCTGTCACCATCCTGGAATTCTTAATCATTTTATCTCAGAAATGTGGTTTGACAAATACCCACTGGGACAGGGAAACACATACGGGGGGCTTGGAACTCCTGCCCCTCCTCGCCCACCCACACCTAAGCTGGGGTCACTTCCTCTGCTCCCAGCTCCCCACTTTCCACCTGGAGGGCAGCTATGTGTCCTGAGAGCAGGCGGCCCCTGTTCCCATGGCTGTCTTCTCCTGTGGGGGTCTGGGTGTGGTGTGGGCACAGTGGGGTCAAGAAAGAGCTCCATGAAGTCTCCAGGTAGGCAAGGTATCTGCTGTCCCCTAGCTGGATTGGTAGCACCATGGGACATTCAGCAGGAGACTTGGAGGGGGCCTCTTCCCCTGCCACCCAGGTGATGAGAACATCGTGGTGTGGATATCGGCCTGGGTGGGGACAGCAGGCTGTGGGAAAAGGCTTGGCTTCCGCACCTCACCAGGGCCCTGTAAAAGACATGCCTGCCCTGTCAGACTGCAGTTAAAGCACATTTTATCCACTCTCTTGTTCTAAAAGTACTTGGAATTGCATAATGAGAATGGCCTTGGCTGGAGCACTGGTGCAGTGGGAGCAAGCGAGGGCCTGGAAATTGAGGGCAGCGGTGACACGGAGCAGGCTCCCTGCCGCCTGAGGTGCACAGAGGCCGATGCAATGGCACCAGTTTTTGCAAAGAGAAAGAGCTTCATTGTGGGTTGATCAACAGGGAGACAGGAGGCACGCTTAGACCTGAGTTCCCCATGTTTAGGCAGCGAAGGAATTTAAGTGACAGGGGATAAGGGAGGAGCGGCGGGTGGACAGTACCTGGGAGTCTGGTGATAGACCACACGGGCCTCTGGAGCAGGTGGAGGGTGTGGGTGCTTTGCCTTGGGGAGTTTCCAATGTGTCAGTCACTCTGGTTCTTCCTGCCACAGTTAAGGGCGCCTTGGCTTCTAACCTTGCTCAGGTGAGGCCCTGTTCTGTGTTCCTCAGGTTCCAATTTTGGAGACCCATTAGCCAGCCTATCGATGCCATTTAAGGTCAGGTCCTAGGTGCTGTGCCTGTGTCCTGAGAAAGCACCTCACAAAACAGTTTTTAGAAACATGGAAGTTGTGGTGTGTGGCCGGATTTCAGGGGCAAAGGTCACAAAAGACGAAGGTGGGGGCTCCCTTGGAGAGCAGAAGTGGGACCTGTGGTGCGTACTCAGCAACACAGGGAGCCTGAAGTCATCTTTCAGATGTGTTAGTAATGCAATCTGGTTTAGATGGGAAAATCAGTGTTGCTATTATTGGTTGGGTACTCAAATGATTTAAAATACCATAGACAGGTAAAGAGACAAGTGAAGATGCGGTTGCTTTTTCAGATGATTTTTGCTCCAAACTTGTAGCCAAAGAATGCAGGGTTGATCTCCAGTTCCTCTGGCAATAACCCACAATCCCTTTCCCTGATGTGTCTATTGGCCTTTGTTTTCTTATAATAAATGTTTTCACACTTGTGTGACTTTAAAACTTAAAAGCAAAGATAAAAATACCAAAATTATATCTATTTCCATGTCAGTCAGGAGCACACATACTTTATTGTTACAGTTGTGTGCACATGCACAAACATCTGTGTGTGCACATGAATGTGCAAACACACATACACACATGCAAACACACACAAACCCTATAGAGGTGGTCACTGGAGCTGTAGGCCACACCCTGGGCCAACTCTCTGAAATCTGCTAGAGAACACATTTGAAAGTGTTATGAGGCTGTGCCTACAGTAGAAGACAGGAGTGAGTCATGAACCACTTCAGAGTAGAATCGACAGGAAGCTGCTTCCCCTCCCCTGCTCTCCACCTGTCCACAGGGAACATGCCACGGCTTCCTGGGAAACAGGAATGAAAAAGGAAGTCAGAGAGAAAATGATCTATCCTAGGGTCCTGATTTTTGGAATTCCTTGTCCTTTGGAATTCAGTTTCTAAATGATTTACTGGGCATTTATTTGAACCACTACCAAGTATGATCAGTGTTCTGAGAAAATAAAATGGTCCCTGAAAAACTAAAAAGGAAAAAATTATTTTATGATGTTCCTTTAATCAAAGTTAATACTCTTTGCTAAACATTTTGCTTCCTGGGTTTCTAGTACCAACAGGAGCATTGGACTTGAGTAGCACCTGCATTCCAAAGTAAGAAGCGCTAAGCTCCGTGACGCTGGGAAACGAGTGCGAGTGTACCCGCCTCACAGTGACACCACGAGTGTCTGGTACACGTTCCGTGCCTGCCCCTGCCCTGTATGCGTGCTGTTTGTTGAATTGTTGATTTTTCTTATGACGATTTTAAAATGTATCCCATGCTTATTACACACTAGTCCTTTGAAATTGATCAGCCGTTTAACTTTCATGACAAGCTTGCAGACAGGTGCGGTGATTAGATGCATTTCATTCAAGGGGAGAGGGAACTCACACGTTCAAGTATGTGGGAGAGGGCGGGGCTGCAGCTCCGTGGTAGAGCATTTGCCTTGCATGTGTGAGGCCCTGGGTTCGAGCCTCAGCACCACATAAAATTAAGTAAATAAATATCGTGTCCACATACAACTAAAAAAAAATTTAAAAAAATAAAAAGCATGTGGGAGTCTCAGCGTCCAGACCCCAGCTTATTTGTCTTCCAAGTGCATATTCTTAACCAGGCTTAATATATCATAGACACAGTCAGATCATCAGAGTGCTTCAAAGAGACAGCAAAAGTGGATAAAGAACAGATTGCAGGACGTTCTCTTAAGCTATGCAGTGTTCTGAATTCTTCCTAGAGTGGTGGGGAACCGCTTAAGCTAAGAGGCAGCCCCTCCCACTGTGTCCAGCCAGGATCTCTTGCCTCCTCCATTCAGGGACTGCTTTGCTCCCAGGGTATCACGACACAGTGCTTTTTACAGGGTTTTATCCCTGGGGCCCAGGTCCCAAACACTTATTAGTGGGAAAATATACCTAAATTTGGTTAAATGATGGTAAAATTATGCTAGAAGTGTAGAATGAGTCATGTAGAATATTTTATACACAAAAAATTATTTTTGAACTAAAATTGAGTGTGTTTTTAGTGGGAGTAACACCTACAAAGTATTTAATATGAAAAAAAAAACCAGGTACTTAAGGACTTATAAAGAAAAGCCATGTCCCCACTCACTACCCTCATGGCACCCCTAGCCACTGGCTTCCCACAGACCACCACTTTGAAACAATGTATCTCCTTAAGTTTGGGGGTTACCTTCCTGTCACTAAATACCAAGACCAAATTGCTGCCTCCCCCCACCAGCTTGAAACTTTACCCACTGAGTGCCACCTGACGGTGCTGAAGGTTAGCCCAGGAAAAGCCAGGGCTCCAGAAGACTTCAGGTCAGGTGCAGACCACACCTTGCCCCGTGGAGATCAGCACATCCCTGAGAAACAGCTGGAAATGAAAGTGAGTTTGGAAATGGAGGGAAGGACAGGTTTTTGGTAACCAACAGTTATTATGTTGCTTTAAAAATTGAGAATGTGACCCCTGGCCTCCCATAATGAAGTCCACTGCAGTCCTTCAGGGCAGACCTGGCAGAGCAAGCAGAGGGCCCTCCTGATCCCTCCTCTCCGCTTTGTTCCAGCCTGTCCTCTCTGCTTGGCTGACCATGTAATCCAGGACTTCTTAAATTCCAGGGCATTGTATGTGCGGCTAAGAAACCCCACACCAGGCCAAGGCTCCAGGAAGTCCTCTTAGTCTTAAGGAACTCTGTGTTTTGTAAACAGACAGCCAGCTTTGTATTCAACACAACAACACCTGAGCCACCCCTTGTTTGTGTTTGCTAATGGTTCTCAGGATTGGGGCCCGGGTTCTCCCTAAAACCTGGAGGTAGCCAAAGGCAGAATACGCCAGCGACAATGGCAGCATACTCTTCATTTACCAAGTGATGAACTTTGAGGAAAACGTATAATGCTTTGTCTTTCTGAGCCAACCAAAGGGTAAGGCAAGCCATCCTTAAGAGAGGAAAAAAGAACCTGGCTTTGAAATAGCAATTGAGAAGAGTGGATGGGTGACACCGAGAGGCCCAGAGTTTACTCTCCGAAACCTTGAGAAGGTTTACATGATCTTAAAATACTCCTCAGAGTCCTGAAGTAAGGCCAAGCCATACTTCTGATTTGGGAACCATCATAACAAATTCTTCTCTGGCATATTGTACTAGTACCATTAAATCAGGGAAAAAAAAAAAAAAAAACAACAACAACAAAGAATATACGAACAACCTGACCTGTCTGCAGATGTGGACTGAGTAGCTCAGGCTGGCTGAGGTAAATGCTTAGATAGACAGTCAGAGGGATATAGATACAGCTACATAAAATACATGATAGTTAGGGCTGGGGATATGGCTCAGTTGGTAGAGTGCTTGCCTCGAAAGCATAAGGCCCTGGACCCTGGGTTCAATCCCCAGTGCTGAAAAAAATATATATATTTGAGATACTTGACCTAAATTTTATTAAAAACATGGTGCTGACCACTGAATCTGTTCTCCTCCTCCATGCTACATCAGTTCTGTGGACCTTGAGCATCCAGCACTTCAGACAGGTTAAGGCATGAGAATCACAGAGGAGAGTAAAACCCTTGTCTGCAAGAAAATCCACATTATCTATTACTAGTCTGTTGTGTATAAATGTCACTATCACAGAATCAGGAAACCCAGGACTTTTTGTTGTTGTCATTTCCTGAATGTTGATTTATTATACATTAATCCATCAAAGCGGAGATATTAACAAGTCCCAGGTCCTGTAGAGTGTGTCTCCATGTGCACAGATCCTTACCAGGAGAGCTGACCAGGCTACCACAGTCATGAGATCCAGGGATGAAAGGAATGAAAAGGTGAGAATGGAAAGATGTCACAATTCCTGCAGTGAGGACTCTCTAAAGAAGGAAAAAAATAATAACTTGCAATTAGCTAATTGAAAATAATGAAAATTTAAACTATTTTTCTTGATTAGAAACAAAGCTTCATTCACAATTTCAGCGTTACCTCTGGAGATATTCATAGTTTTCCTTCCATAATTTTTTCAAGAAATTGCATCATGTTGGAGAGAAGAAATAGTAATAATCCTCATAAGAAACCCTGAGTTGATTTCTACCTGATTACCAAAGAATTCATTACAGAAAAGTTCTATGTACATTGTGAACATTTGACATGGTGGTGGTACCTCGGAATATCCCTCTAAACCTCAGCCTATTTTAAGGCTGAGTTTGTCAGGCTTGGATTCATCTTTTTATTGTTGTTGTTCTTTCTAATGCTCTTTCAGGGAAGAAAGACTAGGAAAGTCACAAGGAAGTATTGTCAGGGCATTAGACACTCTGGCCACCTGCTGCATGTGACCAGCTAGCCATGATGGGAGGGCCAGGTCCTCCCACAGTTAAAGGCCCAGGAGCTTGACAGCAACGTGCAGGGCTGAATCCCCTCTCTGTACTGGGAGTTGTACTGTTCCTTAGGCCTGATACCCACCTAGGGCCTGTATTTCCTGTTTTGATCCTTTTTATCCATGCATTATGATTATTCTTAATGGCAGAATTCGTTGTGAAATATTCGTACATGAACTTGACATAATTGGATCAATTTCATTCCCCAGTTCCTCCCCTTGCCTTTTCCCCCTCCTTCCCCCGCATCCCCTTCTTCTGTCCTACTGATATTCCTTTTGTTTTCCTGAGGTCCCTTTTTATATTTCTTCTCCCTAGCTTCCACAAATGAGAGAGAAAGTATGACCCTAGACTTTCCGAGGCTGACTGATTTCACTCAACACGATGGACTCTCCAGTTCTACCCATTTTCTGGCAAATGACCGGTTTCGTTCTTCTTTGTAGCTAGATAATACTCCATTGTGTATATGTGCCACATTTCCTTTATCCATTCATCTGTTGGTGGGCTTTTGTGAATTTCTTTCTAAGTAACAATTACCTTCTTCAGAAGGGAGTTGGTGGACCCTCTGACTTAAATGACAAACCAGAGAACTGTCTCTGCTTTTATTTTGCACATGTTCCACCCTTGCCTGACCACAGTGCAAACCCTGGTCCATCAGAGCAGTGCTCATTTCTAGAACACTTTATGCTCCTTGGGAATAGACAGGAGGCATTTGTCTTCAGGCAGTTAACAAATCACCGTCAGGGTAACAATTTGCTTCTTCGACTACAAAGTTATCAATAACCAGAAGTAGAAGCATTGAAATTGTGTTGTGGTTTAGAAAGTGCTTCGGTAGATGCATCGGATGTCATGAATAAAGTAGGTTTCTCATTGCAAACTGCATGAAATCTTGTCTGTGCATGACCTGGAGAGAGTCGCCCAGCATGGGGAAAACCAGTGCTTCTTCCTCAGGGGAAGAGTAACAGCATTCTTCCCACCTGTGGCCATGAACCTGATGTGAGCCCAAATGAGCAAATTATAGGCACATGGGGGGCTATTTTAAAATGGCATGAGAACCCCACATCAAAATTGGAGATTCTCACTTTTATTTACAACGTTGCTACACACCAAAAACAATTGGAATGACTCCACAAGAGAAAGAAAGCAGGATGGAGTTCAGTTGATCTGCAGGTTCAATTTCCCATAAACTAAACGATTTTATTGGCTGCATGACCTCCTGACTAGTTATTTTGACATGTAGGTATGATCACAGAGAACCTAAGGATAGCAAGAATTTGCCTTTGAACTTCAGAAGCGTTCTCTGTCAAGACTTTTGTTATTTTCAACATAGTTTTGAATCTTTCCCTTCTTGAAAAGAATCTGTGGGTTCCATCTCCACCGCAGCATTCACGGCTCAGGCAGTGCCGAGCTCTGTCTAGAAGGATTCCTTTGCCAGGGCAGGCGTATTCACAGAAGCTGGAGAATCGAGACAACGTGAGAGATAATTCAATAATAAAAATAATTACTCTTCTCTCCCCTCTTAAGCTACAGATAATCTTTTTCCTCTGGATCTGGTAATGAATAGCCTCAGTCCTTTATTTCATTCTGATTATAAACCTTGCAACCTCAGAAGGTAAAATACTACGATTTCACAACCACCAAAGAACCAGGAGGTGGATGAAATAAAAATCTACAACAAAATAAACACATTGCCAAGTGATTGTTATGATACATTTTTGCATGGCCACAAATATTCATATACATGCGATGAATACCCCAGTGATAAGCAACAGCTCTCTGAGAGGATGCAGACGTTGCAGTGCCATCTGCCATGAGCAGATATTGAATTAGTGCTCCTCCAGCTGGGGGAGAGGTAAGGAGCCCCACGACCATGTATGATCATTTGATCACCATAATATATGTGGTACCTGGTAGTCTGGGGGTGATCTCATGCGCATTCAAAATTTCAAATTTTACTTCTCAGGCAATGACTCCCAAACATACACCCCAAGACCAAACAGCAATTCTGAGATCTAGTCATTTAATCTGACTCTCTTGTTTTTGGATATGGACAGACATCTTAAATTATATTTCCAAATTTTAGCAAAGGCTTTTAAAATCATGGGCTCTGGGGCCAGAGGGCCTGGTTCAAGTCCTCACTCAGCTACAGCTTGAGTTTCGTGACCTTGGTCAGTCAGCTAGCCCCTCTGTGCCTTAACCTCTTCATCTGTGAAGCAGGAGGTGCCAGCACACTATTACAGAGTTGTGTGAGCAGGTCTCTGCAAAGGGCCTGGCGTGCGGCCCCATGAGAGGACACACCCAGCAAATGTCCTGTCACCTTGCTGTCACCTTGCTGTGGCTATGTCCTCTGTTGCAGCGAATGGCACCAGATCTCCCCATAACTTAGGCACAAGCTAAGGTCCAAATCTTGGCCTCATCACTCATAAGCTCTGTGACCTTGGGCGAGTTCCATGCTTTCTCCATGAAAGACCATATTCCTCACTTGGGAGAGTATCTCAGGCTTACACCAGGCTTCAGAGAGAAAATCCAAGAAGTGCGGAGGCAGCCCCTAGTGACTAACACATCTGGAATATCCCTCTTCAGAAGTGCTTGGGATCAGAATGGTTTTGGAGTTTGGAATATTTGCATGTACGTCATGAGATGTCTCAGCGATGGCGCCCAAGCCCACAGACAAAACTCGCTGGTTTCTGTCTATATCTCGTACGTAGAACCTACAGTAGTTCTGTTCAACGTTTTTAGTGTCCCTGGGTTTCAACTGTGATCCATCACAGGAGGTCAGATGTTCCTGTGGGTCAGGGACACTCCACTGTAGGTTTCAAGTTGTGTTCCTTTAACTCCTAAAAGCTCCCACACATTTTCTTTCCTCCTTGCTGGGACCTCCACAAATCTCCACCTCTCATCTCCCAAGTGCTCCTGTCACCCAGGCTCTGGCTCTCAGGTCCATCTTTAGCTCTCCATGGATGAACTCAGGAGGGCGTTACGCCACCTCCCTGCTCCAGTCCCCCTATGACTTCCTCTCCTGCCACCACCCACAGAGCAGTCAGGATAGAATCCCCTTCCCCAAGTCCACCCAGAGGCCCACTTCCCACTGTGGAAATGCACCTCGGCCCTTCCCAACAGCGTCAGCTCCCAGCATCCTCAAGGTCCTTGGCGTTGGCTCCCCAATACAGCAGTTCCTCAGGTACAGAAACACCTGAGCAAAAGACAATGGCAAGGCGAGCGGAGCCTCCTCAGGTACACACACCTGGGCAATGACCACATGTCAAATATTTTGACCTGCACAAACAGGGATTCTATAAACTCCAACCTAGTTTGTAGAATATGGTGCAATTCTCTGCTGATTTTCCGGTTAAAAGATGAGACTTCACGGGCTCTTCTGTGCTTGCCAATGGGTGCTGAGCAGTGAGTGAAAAGTTGCATCGAGGTCTTGGGACCTTTCAGGGTACTTTAGGACAACATCTCCTTCCCAGACCTGTGTTTTGTGTCCTCTTCTCTGGCCAGCTTGATGGACAGGACCAGTTCCATGCCCCGCCCCCACCTCAGTTGTGTGAACTACTCCTCTTTGTTCCCATATAACACTCTGGTCCCTGTTTTCAGGAGAGGACCCCCTGGGCACCCTGGTTATTCCTCTTTCCTTTATGAGCTCTAGGGCAGGAAATCGCTGTTCTAAGCCGTGTTGCTGTGAGTGACAGGGAGTCTTCCAGGCGTCATCATAAGGATCTTGGGGTATACTACATTCTTTGGAAATATTTCAAGTTATCTTTCAATTATTTATTTTCCAAAAGAAATTAAAGTCAGCTCCATTTCAGTCTCTGTCTATACCCCTGAGACTTGTCCTGCTTTGTTACACGGAACTGCACCCTTTGGAAGGCAACATGCCAACAATAAATCTTTTTAAATTTATTTTTGTGGGTTTTGTTTGGGAGAGCACTCCCCCTCCCCCATCAACATCTGAGTTACAATAGCTGCCACCAGGGCCAAGCTGATAAGAAGGGAAACCTTGTAGAAGTACAGACCTTGAGTGAGAAAGGAAGTTACCAAATAGAGAATTCTCATTCTCCTAAAATTAAAAACAGCCTGAAGTTAAGGCAGCATGACTGGAAGCCTGCTCCGGTCATTTTTAATTGGCATTTGAAGGCAGCAAGGAGCTGACCCGTGATGGAGTAGGGAGGCCACCCTTCCTCACTCGGTTCCGGGCTGCATCCCAAGGACTGTCCTTAAGTAGAGGCACAAGAGCTGTGCCAACTGGACTTCCCAACCCAAGCCATTCCTCCCAGGTCCCTGGTCCTTTAAGAAAGTCATGGACAAAATGACACATAGGAACACAAAACTGAGACAATGGTGGAGGCGGACTTTGATGAGGCATTCTGGCTTCTCTTGAATGGAAGCTCTGGAGGCAGGCTTCTTGTTGGGAGCGGTGGGGTGAGCACAGAGCACACAGCTGGGGTGGAGGCCAGCCTGGGGCAGGTGGAGAAATTCAGCCAACCCGCCACGTCATTCTGAGGTTGCTGGTTGGAAGTTGGGTGAGGCTGCAGGGACGGGGCCCAGAGGCTGCTGCCCAGGAAGACTCGCCAGCCCCCTGGAGCCCTTAACTCAATAGCTCGTGTCCTTGCTTCGCAGGCTCTTGCATCCCTTTCTTAGGTCAATTATTTGATAAAAAAAAGAAAGAGAGCCCTGTCTCTACACATCACTGTCCCAAGTCACTGAGATGTGCTGTGGAGCTGCACCTTTTTCTCCCCGTCCCCCACTTCCCTCAGGCCCAGATGTTGACGTGATAGCCAAGACCCGGGCCCAGCTGCAGTGGTGACATCATCTCAGGGCAGCTCTGTGAGATCGGCCTGGAAAGGGGCCTCTCATATTTTCAGTTCCTGCGGCTGCTGCCCGATGCTGCTCTGCCCACGTCACAGCCCAGCGTGGGCAGGGACAGCGCTCACCTCGGCTGAGCCCGTCAGGAGGGATTTCCTGCACCTCTTCAAACAGAGCTAGGAACTCATGGCTGGTTCACCGACACTCCTTTGAAGTTGTAATTAATGAAGGGATGGCTTCAGCTCACCCTCTCCAGAAGACAAGACCAAGAGGGCTGTCCTCCCCACTGCTTTCTCACAAACCTCAAAGTCAAGGAGTCAAAAACTCGTGGCAAAGTTTCAACAGAAGGTGGTGATTTTTTTGTGTTACCTTTTGCTAACAGGGTTCTTTAGAAGCACATGTGATTCTACCTTTGTGGCTCACTCCTCCATGCGGGAGACAGAGCTGTCTTGAGCTAGAACTCCGCCTGTTCCGCGTCACCTCTAATCACAAACTGCAGCCTCGCGAGAGAAACTGGCTGTCTTTCTCAGACACACTGGCCAGGAATCTGCTTCAGCGACGAGGCTTCCTCTGACCCATGGTGAGGAGGTGACTCTCTCCTATACACCTTCTTGTGGCTACAATATTTGCCAAAACAAAACCTTGATCACCTGTGAATAATCCAGGACCCAGAGCCTTTTCCTTCTGGGGCCACACACTCAAGCCTTTTGGCAAAGGACTCCTGGACTACAGAGGACAGACGGAAGGGTGGGACAGAGAGCAGTTCTGTGCAATCCTGCTGACGCACGGGGCCAGCCCGTTCGGGAGGATGCTGGCAAGCCGGTGACTCTGTGTTGGTGTCCCTGCACTGTTGTGTCAGGGGACAAGATAAGACAGGACAGGAAGCAGAAGCTTTTAGGAGGATTTTGCCAGGTCCTAGGAAGGGCTTAAGGTCCCTGCACCAGCAAGAGTGTGCTAAGGTCCCTGGAGTAATGAGGGTAAACAGGTAATGAAAGGATTTCTTGCCAGACACAAGGTTGCATTTTTCAGTCCCAAAGCACCACCAAGCAGGACACATATCAAAGAGACAGTCCCAAGAAGAAGTGGATATGGTCCCACCCAGGTGAAACGCATACCAGGTCCTGTCCTATAGTGGCTGGATTTAGAGCAAGAAGGGCTTATTTGTTATTTTGTTTTGTTTTAAGCATTTATTTAACATAGTAAAACATCATTTTGTCAGAAAATCGATTCTACACAAAAGATACTAATTAGCAAAGATTCCAGTTTTTCTAAAGTAGCTTCAGATGAATCAGCTAACAAGTATTCCAAGTGATCCATGGTTGGCAGTTCACTTTAACTGGAAATACCTGGTTATTTTAATAGAACTAAAAGTGGCAGCTATTGAAATTATCAGTGTAGTGCCAAAAAAGAAATAAACACCTTCTAAAGAGTATGCCTTGAGAATTCAATCTTATTATATTAACTGACAAAAATTACAAATCACAAGTAGAGCAAAGCAGAATCAATGTTGAATAGTTACATTCATGCATGAATTTAAGGTTCCCACAATCAGGCATTTATAGGAAAGAACATCATAATAGAGAAAACCATGTTTCCATAATGAAATTGTTATCCTTTGAACCTGTTATTTGGGAGATTTAAACATAAAGTCATATTTTAAATATACTTTTAAAATGATCTATAATTACACAGGAGAACAAAGCCTTCGACCAGCAAGCTTCCTGTCCGAGAATCAAAGTGCGCTGCATCCCGGCTTAGAACTTGAAATAATTAATACCTCTGACCTCAATTTTGTAAAGTATTATTATTTCTATTTTGCCTATAGCAGAATGCTTTGTAAAAACTCATTCCTAACACTGCAAGTGGTTGCGTACTACTGAAAACTGAATCAGAAGTGGCTTGCCCAAGGCCGCTCGTAATAACAGTTCAGACAGAAGAGGAAAAGCCAGGAGTGCTAGACTATTAATTCCTTTTTAGTTTATTTGGATAATCTTTATGACAATCTGAAGTGTATATTGCTTTCTGATTTACTTAATATTACCTACAGACAAGTATTTGCAATCAAATTTTAACTCTTCTAATCATAGAAATATAGAATACAGGTTGGTTAGAAAAAAGAACATGATAGTAATTTCTGACACCCGTGATGTGTTTCTCAGTCTGTGATTTTAGGTGCTATGCCAGTTGGAAAGATAAGGACAGAGCATGATTGATCTTGAACTGGACACCCCAGGCTCTGGGTCTTGATTTAGATCCAGGTAGTTTTCAATTTGTCTTCAAACTCATGCAGCCACATGTAATGAGCTTAATTTTATTAAGCTAATTGTGTCCCTCACTGAACTTCCTCCCCGACCTGCATTCTCTGCCTCATTTTGTGCTGTGACTATCTGCTCATTATCTCAAGTGATAGGATGTGTCTCCTGCAGGACTTGCCTCTGCACCTCTGCTGAGTGTCCATGTCTTCCTCTTTCATGCCCATCAGGGCTGCACTCATCCCACCCATCACTGCATTGTACCCCTGCCCCACCTCCACCTGCATTTTGCTCTCTGTAACACCATCTTCAAAATCACATGACTCTGGATGGGGTGCAGAAGCCCACGGGTGGTCACCAGGCATCTGAGCGGGATGTGCCCACTCTGCCACCATGCCAAGGACTGCTTTCTTAAGACTTTCAGTGTCTTCAATCACCTCTAAAATCCCAGCTCCTTGACACCCTGAGTGAAACTCTCACGACCTGGCCACGATGTCTTGCCTTGTCCCCTCTGGAGGCTGATCCCTGCACTGCCTCTCAGTGGACTCCTTTCCAGCTGGGTTCTGCCCAGAGAGTGCAGGCCAGTTGGAGGAAGGGGAGGGGTGTGGTCAGAGTACTTCCTCCCCAGCCTGGCCACGCCCCTCAGCTGAGGACCATGAGACTTTTCAGGCTGCCTCTGCAGCGAGCACCCTGTCCAGACTCCTGTGCCCTCCATGCCTGAGGGCAGCAGCACTGTCCTCTGACCTGGAGGTCAGCTCTGGATTGTCCACTCTCCGCCCCCATCTCTGCACACAGTCCCTCTGCTGTGCAGACTCACCTGGGTCCTGCTCATTGTGGAGGCTCAGTGCTCCCTGCTTCTTGCTGCTGCCCGCTCTTCATCCCGAGGAGTGCTCTCTCCATGTTGGCCAATTGCACGTTCCTATCCTGCTTGGTGAATTCTCATAGGACAGGACATTCATTTCTGAGCTTCAGGCTGGACATCATTCACATGTACCTGTGAGAACCCCACTCCGTCCAATCCCAGGAAGTCCATCATTTGTGAAATCTTGGGATCCACATTCAGAGGGCTGAAGTTCTGGCTCCAGAGCCTCTCTTTTCTCACTGTGTTGTTCTGAGCAATCAATCTCCCTGCCTCGGTTTCCTCCTCAACAAATGATGCAATAATCATACTTCTTCTCCTAGGGTTGATATAGGACTAAGTGAGAAACTGTGTTAGTTTCTTAGCCCAAGTGCTACTAATGTTTCATTTTCAAAATAAACTTTCCTCCCCTTTAAGTGGGAGGTGCTTAATATCCTTGTTAAATATTATTTTCTTTTTTTCTTATAGGTTAAAAAAAACTTCTTGTTATTTCTAGTAGTGTGCAATCCCATTCTGTTCTATCGATTGATGCAGGATCATAGATACATGTGCCTGATATCAGACCATCAAAATCTGGCCTACGAAATATTAGGGAAAAGCCCCACCCACACATAGCACTGTAGAAATGCCTTCCCCAGATAATCCCTAACTAGGAATTTCTCACCATGTGGGACACTCTGCTTGGCAGGCACCTTTACTAAATATCCACATCACTGCAAGGTGGGCACATTCTCCTGCTTTCAGATGGGTGAAGGGACAACGCATTAGGGAGATTAAGTAACTCATCAACATCCTAAACTGCCAAGGGGTTGAGCTCAGATCTGAACCCTTTCTAGCCCCAAAGACATCATTCCCTTCTGCGGTTTCCTAATTGAGCATCTACAGCTTGCACCGTCTTTCTTGAAGATGGCAAGGGTTGTAGATGAGGGTTTTACTACTGCACTAACCAATCACGGGAAGGCTCTGCCCAGACGGAGTCCTGATCAGTAAAACAAGGGTTGTGTTTAAGAATTGAAAACAGCATAATCGTCAAGTCCACAGTTTGCAGTTCCTTCCAGTTTTCTGGAGGGTTGACCTAAAACATGGTTGCCGCCTCATGAGCGCATCTGTCTGCTTGCGGCCTGTCACCGTAGTATTTCGTGATGTCAAAACCCTCCGAGTGTTGCTCTCTGGCTGCTGCCTCTTCAATGAAAAATGCAACAGCCAGTCTCTTCGACTTCCGTTCTTCTACCATTTTGTTCTGCCTTGGAAATTCACAGGGTGGTCTTTGCTGTCCCACTGCGGACAGACTCAGGGCTTCACTGAAACTTCTTCCATGTGGAGGACCTCAAACCCCTGCCTGAGGGGCTCCTTCCAGTCTCCCTGTCACTTCGGATGGCTGGCCTGCTCTGGGGGTGTCAGCGGGGCACATTTCTGCGGAGAGCATCTAATGCACTGAAACAAGTCTGCCTGAAGATACCAACTCCCTCTCACTGCATGAGGCAAAGGGGTCTCTTGCCACTCCTGCTGGCAGGGGAAACAAGAAACAGAAAATGTCCAGGTGGGCAGGACTCTGTGGGGAAGGCAGGTGCCCATGCACACCTGTTGGCCATGTGGGGAGGGCCTGCTTTCCGATTGCTCTCTCACTTTCACAAGAGGCTTTCTTGTGTTCACCTTGGCTCCCTTGTTCTGGGTGTGTCCCTTTGATCTCGTCCCTTTTACATCCCTTATTTTTCACTTTGGTTTCAAACATAAATAAATAATGTATTCTTCAAAAGGATTTAACGAATAATAAAAGAAAAGCAATTGGGTTGCAAGAAATGACCTTTTTTGTTTCCTTCTGATTTCCAACCTTGGGACTCTATCAGTTTTACATCATCAGCAGTCACAGGGTGGCCAGGATCTCAATAAAATCAAAATCTGCTTTTTCACTCTACATTCCTTTGATAACACATTTCCCTTTCCCATAATGTGATTAGTGATCATATCAATAATTATGTAAAACCTCCTAAATCAATATGCATGTGATCTTTTGATGTCTCCTTCCACTCTGCATGCTCAACGCCATGTGCTACAGTGGAGCATCGAGTTGCCCATGGTAACAGGTGATGGAATTCTAGCATAACTTCCATGGAGCTGTGTATTAAAGCTGATTTTAACCAACTCTGAATGAACTGTGCCTGGTTCTGCTCACCAGTCCTTTGGACATCATGAAGAGTGTCAGGTGTGTGTGGTGAGTGAGCACAAAGTTCCTCAGGTCCCCACCTCACACACTGGAGCCTGTGGACGGCTACTATTTCTTACCCACAAGATGGAGCTGATAAGGGTCATGGCTCATTATGCCCTGTGACAGAGGACTTCTGTTCTGTACATGTCATGTCAGGTATTTGGAAAGCCTTTGCCTTGTCTTCAACTTTCCCCTTTCAGAATGTTCATGATGTAACTGACCTCCAGTTTTTCTTGATCTGTGGAAATGCTTCTGTTTCTAATTCTTAGTGATTTTTTCGTTAATGAAACTATGTGTAGGTTTATTTACACAACCTGACTGGAAAGTCTGAGGAATACACTGGGCCTGTGATAAGTATTTATCTCCCCTTATCATGAACTGTATTTCCTGTGCTTCCCTGGGCCAAGCCATGCTATCTCATACTGCTCTCAACTTTCTGCTGATATTACAAACAACCTAAGACACAAATTGTTCCATTTCTCATGGCAATGAAATATAAGTCAGCAGAATGAGTAGTGACATTGTGGTTAAAGGCCTGCCATCTCTAATCCAAAAGGACAAGTTTCTCGAGGGGAGAATGACCAACTCATGCAGCAGATAGAGGATTTATTTTTTTAATTTTGTTTTATTTTCAAGTATCAATCCTAAACCCTGCCACAACCACATTATATAATCTCCTAAACCCTCTATCCTAAGACAAAAACAGACACAGTAATACAAACAATCTTGAACACAGGTTGCCTTGAAAAAACTTCCCATTTCTCTACTTACCTGTGGTGAAGGGAATCATCAAGAAATAAGAGGGCAAGGTTCTTGATTTTCTAAGGTAAGACCATCACTTTCAATGAATGGCTAATAATTTAAGTTAGCTCACTAATACAAGAAGGACTCAGCAAGATTATAAAGGGAGTTCAAAAAGAATTTAAAGAAAAGATACAGACTATCAGTAATGCTGAAGTGAATTTGCCAATAGACACAAATGGATTAATATCCAATTGGAAAATAAAATGCGGCATTTGAGTCATCTTATCAGTAGATAGAAACCAGTTTCATTTCTAGCAGACAAAATTTCCTTGCTTGGCTATCAACAAGAATCATTTGCATTAATATCTTAACTTCTTAAGTGTTATAAAATAACTCAGTCAATAGAAAAGCAATTAAAGGTTCAAACTCCTATGAAATCCATCCCCAGAGAGAGCGAGAGAGAACTAGACCTACATTTTTCAAGACCATTGCCACCAACCACACACAGTTATTAAAGATTAATAAAAATGAAACAAAAACAGAGCACCAGCTCCTCAGTTAAAGCAGCCAAATTTCATACTCAAAAGCACCTTGGCTGGTGGCTGCCATGTTGGTCAGGGCAGTGGTGGAAGGGCATGTCATGCCATCACAGAAAGTTCTGCAGAATAGCACTGGGTTACACAAAGGCCACAATTCCACTAAAGGGTACAAAAATCCCCTCTGCCCACTCCTAAGTCTTTCACGATTTTCCCCCATAAAATGAAAAAAAAAAAAAAACAATAGCAATGAATGATATGATATGAAGCAGGGCATATGAAGATATAATGGCTAGAATTGATTGAGTACCAACTGCATGCCAGATATTGAACAAGGCAGTTCATATGTATTATCTGCATCCTCATAATAACTTAACCCACTTACTAGTTGATGACCCAGAGATGCAATGACATTAATGTAACTTGGTAAAGATATATAACTATTAAGAGGTTGACTAGTATTTAATTTCAGGTGTGGTGCAGACACAAAGTATCACAAAAAAAGCCACCTAAGAAGCTTGACCCACTCATTGGTTCTTACTGTGTCTTACTGAAGAGTAATACGTGGCCTGGCTGCTGAGGAAGGATAGGAGTAGTGGGACACCCAGTAGTAGTCCCACCCAGACTCCTGTGTCAGAGGTGTTGCTGAGTCAGGTCCAGGATACTCTGGGTTAAACTGGACCTCAGTATTTACAGGATTGTGGTATATTCACCAAGTGTGTCTGTCTCTCTCCAATGGTACCCCAAGGTAGAATCAGATTAGAAGCACACTGGCATGTACAATACTGCCTAGTACCTGGCTCCCAGTAGCAAAGGGGCTCAAGATTCACTATCCTAAGGTACTGCACCTTGGACTTGGGAGCATTTAAAGCTGAAGACATTGAGAACTCAGCCAGGGCAGGAGGGTCTCTCTGGTCTCCTTTCTTGCCTTCTTCCTGAAGCATGCCAGAGACTACAGGTGGCTTCCCTCAGAGTAGGCCATTTCTGAAGAGGGAAAATCCTGCACTTGGAGGACTCAATGGCCAAGAAGAATCTGAACTAGCTGGCCTGGCTGCCTCCCTGCGGTTTATCAGAGTAAGATCCTCCCTTTCATCTTCTACTTGTGCACACAGCAGGCCATCAAGATACACTGTTCTCCCCCTTTCTCTGTATCTTCATATTGTATCACAGAAAACTTACCAAATCAACTGAGTGCTTTCCTCTTGTTGGTACAGAGGGCCAGTCATGGTCATGAACCTTGCCATGGATGAGAAGCCTAAGCTCCATTTGTGACTCTGGTGCTCTCCTCTCACCGTACTTCTCCCCACCCACCACAGCACCCCATCTTCTCCAAATCATCACGCACCAATTTTTGAATCACAAATGGCTGATGTGGGAGTTGGAAAGAAGCATCTTTTCTTCTCTCTGCTAGGTTCATGGATGCGGGGCCTTGAACAAACTTTAGATTAACAAGAGAAAAATATGCAAATTTTTAGTCTTCCATGACATGAGAGAATTCATAAGAAAACCAAGACCCAAAGAACCAGGTGAACCAGGAGGTTCATGCTTAGACTTGAGGAGAGGTGGGTCCTGGTGGAGAAGGACTGAACAAGGGGGTATGATCTCCTGGCGATAAACTCGGGGCACTTGGCGAGGACTGAGGTTCAGATTTCTCTTTTCCTCCAGCCACACATAGTGGGCACCTCTGGAATGGGGTCTCCTGACCCACTTCCAGGGAGGAGAGTGGTGAGGCCTGGTGGAGGAGAAAGGGTGGAGAGAAGGTGACTGAGCCTTCAGCGTGTGCTATTTAATCAAATGCCATGGAGCTAGACTGTGGGCAGGACACGTGTCCTGGTCCCATCTCTAGACGGCATTCTGGGTGCCCGAGCCTGCCTTCGGCTATTTTGTTTTTCCAACTACTGTGCAATACAGTCCCATCAAAGATGGACAGGAATCAAACACCAGCTCCACCCCTGACAGCTCACAGGTTATGTGGCTTTGGTCTCAGTTTCTGTGTGTAAAATATGGACAATGGTCAAACCTACACATAGAAAGATTGAAGAGTTCAATGAGATAACATGTGAGGAAGGTTTATACGATGTTACATAGACCAAGAAATGTCATCTATTATTGTCATTGTTCTGAGTCCAAAAATGGGTATTATAAGAATTTCATAAATTTCAATATTTTTCTTATCACTTTCTATTTTCAAGAGCTTGAAGGAATAGCTTTAAACTCAGGGCTGATAACAAGAGACATTATCACTCCAAGCATCTACCTTAATATGTTTTCTTACATGAATAAACACCAATGGAGTTCCTCAGTCCTGACAGCTCAAGGGAAGAACAAGGCTGATGTTTACGAAATGCCAAACCCGATGTGATCAAATGAGACTTCTGCTGGAAACAGAGCTAATTCCCTGCCTTGACAATTCCTGACTTTTTGAACATTTCAATTTTTTTTTAATTCTTTTTTTCAAATGGAGGATGATGTGGAGATAAACCTTCTGTTTTAACCAGAATGGAAATGTCTTTTTTTTTTCTTTTTCCCTAGATGCTGTGGTGCTGTTGCTTAGATTGAAGTGAGGAGAAAAGGGGAAGGAGACTGAATGAGAAGGCAATGAAATCAGCAGCCGAGCTTTAGGAAGCTATTCCAGACATGAAGCAAAGCCCTGGAAATGATGGGAGGGAGAGAAATTCTTAGAAATTCGATAGGAGAGAGGACAGCCCGGGGCAGTGCACACAATGGCTAATGCACCGGACCCTGTGGGCACAGAGCTGGGCTGAGGATTTCCAGGGTCCTTTCTAAAATGAGCTAATCTCTTGAAGCAGCTTGGCTGAAGCAGAGACCTCCAACCCTTGAAACCCGAGCAGTCGTAGAGGCAGAGCCCTGAATGAAATCCTAGCGTGCTAATCGGCTGCAAGATCTCACCCTTTGCAAACTCTGTGTTTGCCAAACACCTTGCGCCTGTGTGCACAGCTCCGAGCCGGGAATGCCTTCTCATTTTCCACATTCTGGGGCGAATGTTCTGCATCAGTCAGAGCTGCCATCATGCAGCTGACACCCTCCTTTTAAATCCACATGAGTTTCCTTTTTCGCGATGTGAGCAAATTGAAATCTGTGTGGCAGTGATTTGCAAAATGCACGGTGCTACAGAGAGGTCGTTCTGATTAGGCTAGTCCTGTTCTAATCAATCATTGGTTTTGCAGGAGTCATTCAGGAGACAGTCTCCTCGAAGCCCATCCCTGCATGCACGACGAAACACAGGAGGGTGCTGCAGACAGATATTTAATATACAAATAGCCGAGAGGAGCCGTTCAAATGCATTTTATTTTGAGGATTCAGCTAGTTAATATGTGAAGACCGTTGCCAAGAAACATGGTAGCATTCTTTCTCTCCAGAAATGTTGAAGATAATTGTTAAAGGTAAGATGGCACTTGAAACCAGATCCGCCTGCATTCCAAGCTCTTCCAAGGTGTCTGAGAGGTTTATGGTAATGAACCCTCCTTTATCATTTGCATGTCTTTAGTGGTTATTTATGCAAATGCATGGTGTTTCACTACCTAGAAACAGAGTCTCAGATGAACGAATCCCTTCCTTCAGGAGCAAACACTAGAGCATTCCCAGCTTGGGAATCGCCAAAAGGCTATTTGCTTGGACGATTATGAACTACTACACAGAGCTTTGGAAAATAAATAACTGTATTATTTGTCACTGTAGCAGAACCGAACCTTCAAAGTAATTACATTTCCACCAAAAGAAGCAAAGTTGAACCTGGTATTTTAAGAAACATTATGTGAACCTAACACTATTCAGGGGATATAAAAATGAAGATTCCTTAGTGCTTTTACCATGTAAGGAGGAACATCTCAAATGAACAAACCAAACAAAGGCATCTTAGCTGTCTGCTACTTGGAATGTTAATAGGAGAAAGCCCTGGAATGATTTTTGCTCAGAGAAAAGGTCCTTGTTCCCTGGGGTCCCTGCTTGTCCAAGGCTCCTGACACCAGACGAGTGGGAAAGGGTGGCACCAGCCACCCAACACAGAGAAAGCAGGCCTGTGGGGTCCCACTCTCACCAGCTCCAGAAAACTGATGAAGAAGCGGTAAAAATGTGTGATACCTGCTGGCGGGTCTTCAAACATGCAGAAATGCTTTCTCTCCTACGAAAGGTTGATAATCTACTCTAATGAGAATTAAGTGAGATAATCAATAAGATAATCAACCAAGGTCATTCAGAATTTACTAATTACCAGACTACAACTGAAAAAGAAAAGATAGTATTATGAGAAATCTGTATTAATTTCATCCATCTACTTTGGATCAACCTATGTGGCCATCCATGAGTGATAGTCCTCCTGGTTCAAAAGATACACAGATTTCATTAATGTAGACAAATTTTCTCACCTTCAACCTTTAGAGGAGAAAGAAGGCAGGATTTTGTTTTTTACTTTTGGAGATGAAAACAGTGAGGTTAAAAAATTCAGGAGCCTTTCACAAGCAGTTAAGGTATCCAAGAACAAGTTCAGAACAGCACAAGTACCACCACCATTTTGGAAAAACTTGAATTTACTTTCATTTTGTCATCTGCAAATTTGCACCTGGGAATCATACAAAGTTTGTGAGAGCAGACAAAAAATTGTAAATAAGAATAAGATTTAATTCCAATAATTACTGAAGTAATATTCCTGTATTTATGTAACTTGTTGGTGAAGCATAGCTTCAATAGATACTTCTACCCCAAATGTATAAAAGTAGCTACTGATCCTTCAATATTTGGCAATATGGAAATTTGAACAACGCAATGGTGAAAACTTTTGCTTTAATAATCATTTCTTTTTTCATGTTTTAATTGGCCACTTGTGTTTCATCTACAATACATTGCCTCTGCATTTCTCTTAATTTTTTTCCTATGGTAGTAGGGTTTTTTAATTGCTTTGTAGGCATTACTTAACTATTAATCATATCAATTTTATGGATATAGTTGCATATAGTTCTGTCAAATTTGAAGTCTGTCCTTTACATTTTTTAATACTATTATATAGTTTTATAGATGCTTTAACCTTCTATGTAGCAACATTGTTCATCTCCTCTAGTCTAAATGCTGAAATTTATATCTTTGTTAAGAAAGCCTTCTCAACCCAAAGTTTGATAAAGGTAATATTTCACTTTTTCTATTACATTTGTGTTGCTATTAGTTTAGGCTGACATGTTCAGCTGCTTTCCTCCACTGGATACTCAGCACTCTCCACGCTGACTTAAAATGCCAATTAGTGCACTGTATTCTATACAGAAGGATTGCATCAATGTCCCTAATTAAAGCCCCTACACCCGTGCCCTTCACCTCCTATCAAGAGCCAGACTCTTTCTCTGCTTCTGATCTGGGTGACCCTGAGCTTTTGGCCAAAGAATGCAGCAGAGTGATGGTCTGCCCATCAAAAAAGGCCAGATGTGATTCTGCCTCTCTCTCCTGCAATGAGCCTGGATTAGCCCACCAGAGGATGATTAGCCCACCAGATGATGAAAATCAAAGCAAGAAGAGCCCACAGCCCCAGCCTTGGTGATCTCCCACCAGTGTACATATAGCCAACCCTCGACATGCCAGCACTGACTCTGCCCGGACAGAAGAGCTGCCAACAGGCTTGCACACTCCCAGGCAATGACACATGCTTGTTACTTGAGAGCTAAACAGCAGCGGCTAGGGAACAGATGCTCTGCATCTTGGTGACCTCCACTCTCTGACCTCCACTCTGTTCCATCAGGCCTGGCCAGGCTCCTTCAGCCTGTGCTTCCATCAGACCAGTTGGCTGGGAATATGCTACAAAATCCTTTGGTGTTACAGTGTTGGGTGTCATGAGGAGCAATCCTGTTACATCTTCGTCTATGTCCCCTAGAGTCTTCTGGGAAGGACTTTTTGTTTCTTCAGCAGATATCAATGCAGCACCTTCTTTGTGCCATGCCAGGTCCTACAGTAGAGAAAAGGAGGACCCGTGCGCTGGGACAGCTCTGAGCACCGCAGAGCTCCAAGTCCTGAAGAAGATGAGGGGGTTTGCATGTCCTTCTCTCCCAGAGCAAAGCAAAAATCAGTCTGCTGGTCACTTTCTCTGGTAGGAGATGGTGTGACTGGGCCTCAGATTAGGATGAAAAGAAGATAAAGACAGGGATGAATAAGGTTTTACTGTCCATCACCACAAAATGACTCAATCAGACACGGATGCTGCTTTTGACTTCATTTTGTAAGTGTGAAGCTGAATGCATCTATATAAGGAGAGTTCCACGTTTTGCCAGAATTTTCTGATAAACAGAAATAAGTGTTCCCTGGGATGGCTGGCAGCAGTCTGGATGACCCACTGGCTGAAGAGCAGTCTATTTCCAATCTCAGATTTATATTCTCACCCCATTTTCCAACGTAGACAATAAAGTCAGAGCTTCAACTGTAGGGTATCACATTTTATGTATTAATAAAATCGCATCATGGTGTGAGGTTTAATTAGATAATAAAGCACTTTAGGACCCCTCCTTGATAATTCTGTGCAAGTGAAGAATACTGCTAATTTAGTAATCATCATATGCACTGAGAAATTTCCCTTTAAAATGTGCAGACACACTTTCAAAACCCCACACAATCACATCAGTTTTTGGTATGTGAAAAATAAGAGCTGATGAGGACCTTCATCTTGGGAGGGATGAACTGTGTCCTGCTCACTCTCTTTTTAAAATTTCTATTTATACCCCCTCTTCATTTAAATGTTTAATTAGGAATGAACACTTCTATGCATTATAATTAAATGCAAGCACAGATTCTTCACCACAAAAGAGTCATTTTACATTCAGTTTATACAAAGTTTTGTTTTGTCCCTGAATGAATCAATATGAAAATTAAGCTGGTTGTCTGAAAGCCTTAAAAAGAAGTATAGCTTTCATAATACAAGGAAGATTAAAATGAATTAAAAATCTCAAAGCATATCCTTTTAGAATAATTGCAGGCTGCATTCTCACAGTCCTTAAAGGTAGCTCTCCTGGAGAAAAGGAAAAGGAGCAAAGGAAGCCCTTTCGTTCCAGTTCCTCTTCTTCAGAAGCTGGAACCTTTTCACAGTTGAAGCACAATTTTGTACTTTTAATTGGTTAGCTCGTAATGGGAAGATTGCGGGACAAAAGGGACGTGTTCTGATTAGAGGTGGAGTGTCAGGGAGTCCAGAGGTGGAGGACGGAATCAAAGATCTTGAGGTCACACGTTTCTTGGGATCCCCTCTAAACCTTCCAACCCTTGCAGCACTGCAGAATTTGGCCAGGAATCTTATGCATGAGAATGCATTGAACCTAGGAAACTCCTTTTTCTAAGATCCAGAGTTTGTGTGGAAGGCATGTGTGCCTGCATGTCATTTGTGTCTCTGGTTGGGCACATGAAAACGGTCCCTTATAATCCTTTTCTGTGAAAGGCTTTGCCTGATGTTAAATCTACCTACACTTTCATTTCAGCATTGGCTCAACCCCCCCAGGCTAGAAAAATGATGAGATGTGGGGGCCTTTCTCCTAGCAGCTCTGTTCCTCTCCCAGGCCCTGGATGTGAGAGAGACTCCAACCTGGGCCAGACTGCCTTCTTCCACCTTGCAGTGTAGAAAGGGTAGGGGTTCAAGTTGACCTGGACCCAGGACAGTTCACATTTACCAAAACGTTTTGTTCGTTTTGGACGTTGGTGTTTAGTTTTGGCAGGAATGTGTCTAATCCACTCTCTTTGTTCAAAGAAGAACAGATAATTCCAGGGTTTTCTGTGTACAAACTGCATACTATTTAAACAGAGACAGCTGGTGTCTTAATTATTGTGGTGTCCAGAGCTAATGTATATGAATCTGTTCACCAGCATTTAATTGGAATGTTTTTTACTTATTTAATTATAGAGTGAGAAGACAATGGAAATCACCAAACCACTGGACAAAGGATCCATGGGGCCACCAACTGAAATGAAACCAAATTGATTTGTGCTCAAGCAAGATACAAAGTTGAAGCAGAGCCCATGGATTTGGGTTACATTCAAAAGAAATGTATAAACAAATAGACAAGTAGGTATTTTTTTTTTAACTTAAAAACGTGTTACACATTCTATTGCCCCTTTGTGAAACTTCCTCCGGTTCTTTACTCCCTTTTCAGAAGGATCAGATTCACTGTGATCCCTCAAGGTATTAAAGATGCATCGTCAAGAAATAATTTAGGTTCTACGTGATCTGAAATTGAAAGACACCCTTGAGATGAAAACTCAAGTGGAATAGCATGCATCTGGGCAAAGAGACTCCGCATGCGCTGCTACGGCCTCTGAGGTCGAGCATGGAAGCTCGAGCACTCCACCAGAGGAAGCTTTGTGCATCACTAGGAGGGAGCTGGCGCAGCCTGGTCACCAACGCTGCACAGGTGGTGCAGGGGACCATGGATTTGCAGCACGTGTCTGGTTTCTTGGTGACATGTCCCCGCTGGCAGACTCCATCGGGTCAACACGGTGTTGATAAGCTTTCAAAATTAGTAAAAAACCAACAGTTGCTCTTGAGTAGACCCTAGCACACCACCAAATGATCACTCCAGTGTCCCTGGCATCCTACTAAAAGCAGAGAGTGAGAGAGGATGACAGTGGGGAACATTCCCAAGGCTTCTTGTGTTAATGCTTGGAATGGTGGTGCAGCCACGAAGAGCCTGCACACACCAGCTGCTGTCGCCAGAGCTGATTGTGCCCGGAGCCAGCTCTTCGTGGAAGACAGGGGCATTTGTATCAGAGTTGATGTTTGAGTTTTCTCTTGCTTGCCCTGTGACCTGTTCACATTGATGCAGAAAGCAGTGTGGCCTTGCCACAATGTCACAGGACACAGGCAGGAGGAGCATCTCCCAGACAAGATGACCCTTAAAGGGCTGGGAGGCATTTTAGAGAAGATTAAAAAATAAACTGGAAATATGTAACTCAGACTGAAACGAAG
The DNA here is from genome assembly GCA_020662805.1 of Glaucomys volans. NCBI lineage: Eukaryota > Metazoa > Chordata > Mammalia > Rodentia > Sciuridae > Glaucomys > Glaucomys volans. The sequence continues at coordinate 201,781 of JAJEJO010000080.1, forward strand.
AAGTGCCCATGAAGGAGACTGATGCATAGATCTTCTGGGTAAAAATGCCAACTTCGTGTTGTTCATTGGTATTTTACACACAGGACCTTGGGACACCATGCCGCAAGCATTCTGGGAGAGGAAAGAGAGCTTGGGATGGAGACAGAGGATTTCCTGTTGGTAGCTGGGCTGGAGGGAGACCTAGCTGCATGGAACTACCAACACTCCATTTCTGTGTCCTCAGGGGCTCACAGAGAGCCTGTTTCAACCACTCTGTCACCTACATTGCTCTTATTAAAAAAAAAAAAAATTAGCTAATTTCTACTGCCTGTTGAGCATTTTTTCTAGACTGAAGATGTAATATTGAATGTGTTCTGCCTTCATGAAGCTGCTATACTGACTTTCACATAGTGGTTTATTCAGCTTTTAATAAATGCTTCAGTTGAAGAGGACCATATGTGACTGGCCACGATGAGCAGCCTGACCTGGGCTGGGGACATCGTGCAGGGCTTCCTCGGAGGCGTTCCCAGGCAAATGTCCCCGAGAGGAGGACTTGAAGGACACCCAGGGGATGCACAGGTGAAGCCCCCAGGTATGGTCAAGCAGGCGGGCATGCAGAAGTGGGGGAAAGCCAGTGGGCAGGGCGCTTGGAGAGCCGCAGAAAAGGCAGGAAGCACCTCGTGAAGGCCCCGGCCACACTCTGGAGTTCTACTCTAGCTGAGAGCAGTGGGAAGCCATTAAAGGGTGAAGCAGGGTATGACATAATCCGATTTGCAATTAAGGTAAAAGCAGAAATTGCTGAGCTTAGGCTATAAACCCTCTGCATATGAGCTGCAGAGTGGTTAAGCCGGTTCATATTGAAAGCACATGACAGTAGCGTTTTGGTAGGCAGTTAACCACTTTCGGTGGAGGCCAAGGCAGACGGAAAACTAGCACCAACTTTGAAAAGCCAACTACTATTTTAAGTCCTAAATAGAAGCTTGTCCTTCCCAACTGAAAACCTGTAATACTGCCCTAATCAGAATTCCATGGGTTTGTTTATTAAAGTTGGTGTTTTATTTTGAAAGAAGAGTCCAGTCCAGATTTGTACAGGCTCATTAAACCATTCCAAAACTATAAATGGAAAGAGGAGAATTTATTTACTCCCTCTGGGACATTCGAAGTCTCTGACTCCCATGTGCAACCGTTTCTCTCACTGACAGCCTGTTCCAATGTCTGTCGGCTAAAGACTACCAGCCTCTGTTTACCAGATGGCAAGCTGAGCTATGGTAAGCCCAGTGCTCTCCCCAAATACCATGGCAGGAACAGAAGACGGAGAAAAGTAAGATGGAAAAAATATCTGCCTCACCCTAGAAGCAGAGTACAGACCCATCAGTGGGCCAAACCTCAGAATATCGAAGAGACTGAGGCACCTGGGATGAAATAGAGGAGGCTTCTGCTTGGCTCCCAGGAGACTACGCAAGGCAAGGGAAGCTGAGGAGTTAGCTGGATGCTTTTGCCAATGAAACTTTAGAAAATCTATAAAAACTGTGGTGAGGGAGGTCTTATAATGTTAGGGAAAGGGAGCCACGAAGAGAAGACCAACATATTTGACTTTACAAGAAACAGAACCTGTGGTAAAGGATTACATAAATCTCTAAGGATGCCATTCAAGAAGAAAGCATATTTCTTTGAGAAATGTGTGTTTATGTCGACAATTTTTTTTTTTTTTTTTTTTTTTTTTTTTGGTACTAGGGATTGAACCCCGGGCACTCCACCACTGAGCTACATCCCCAGCCCTAGTTTGTATTTTATTTAGAGACAGAGTCTCACTGAGTTGCTTAGGGCCTTGCTAAGTTGCTGAGACTGGCTTTGAACTTGTGATCCTCCTGACTCAGCCTCCCGAGTGCTGGGATTACAGGCCTGAGCCACCGCACCGGGCTATGTCAATAATTGGATACACTTGGACCTCAGAAGGATTCTGAGTGTGGTCCACCTTCTGGGCCAGCGTGTGTCCCTTTGCAGGGACTTTCCAGCTTCTCTAACCCCAAGCCTGTAAGCAGCACCTTCACTGCGGCCTGGGCTGGAGTGTAGGCCACGTGTCCTCAGCTTGTCTGCAAAAATAACAGCTACTATTGACAGGATGCTCTGTTTTCTACTGCTGTGTTTGTCTGTCAAATGATTTATTCATGACTTTCAATACTTTTTCTTGGCCTACTATGTGGCAGGCGCTGGGTTAGTGTTTGGAATCATTAAGCATCCACAGAGCCCCCAACTGAATATGAACCAGGAAAGGGGAGTTTACTGCCAGTAGGGCAGTGTAGACGGGGCAGTGCACACCAGGGCCATCAGGGTGGTGTCAGATGGAGGGCCTGCCCTCCCGTGCCGCTGTTCTTACACACTCAGGCATCGCACATATAATGTCCAGTTTAACCTTCACAATACGTCTGCAAAGTAACCCTGCCTTCCTTCCTTAGAGACAAAGGAACTGAAAACCAGAGGGGCTAGTAAGCCCCTCAGGCCACACAGCAAGGAGTGACAGCATGCTTGAAACCAAACTAATTCGACTTCTAAGCCCATGCACTCGGTTATACATGGAAATCTCTCAACCTAGCCTACATTCAGAAATGTGGCCCACTGTGCTGTGTAACTTTAGTGGTCCTATGGCTTTGTTTTGAATTTTCCCTCAGCTTTGCTCACTGGACACTAAGACACCTGAGGGTAGGTAGAGAAATTCAAGCCAAAGCTAGACTCCAACCATGAGCCAGAACTTCAAAACAAATAGAAAATGCAATTGTAAAAGCCCAATGTGAAGAAAACCTACTTTAAATGAATTTAAAGAGTTAATCTTAATAAATAGAGTTATGTGCCATACATTATAAATATCTAAGTATATGAAGCATATGCTAATATGCAAATTTTAATGTCATAATGATGCGCTTCATATACGACTCTTAGCTCTCCTCTTGGTGGGGTCTGGAGCCGTGGGGGTGCGATGGCGAGCCGGCTCTCCTGGGGAATTAGCACGTGTGAAAGTTGTCCACTCCACTGAAGGCCATGCCTCATGCTCCCAGGTGGGACCCCCACACATTTGGAACAGAGATAAATGCTCTCATTTTGTTAAGGTCCCTTAGTCAGGGTTCCGCTCACAGGTGCACCCAGCCTGCAAATGGGAAAACTGGAAATAAACACTGAGGAGAACTCGTGGCAGGGGCAGACTTCTCCTGGAAGCCCAGCGCAACCCAGCACTTGCTGTTTGCCCAGCTCCTGTGGCTACTTTGCTCTCACACTCCGAGCTCCTTGAAAGCAGGATTAGTATCTGATCCATGCCTGCTTTATCTTCCTTGTCCAATGAGGTGCTTGTCAATGATGCACCGACAACTGAAGCCATTGACAACAACCAGCCCACATGGAGCGTAGGCAAGCACAGGCTTTCCAGGTTCTCATTACTGCCAGTTCATTGCAATCTTTAAATATTTTTTAGTTGTAAATGGACACAATACCTTTATTGTATTTATTTATTTTTAGGTGGTGCTGAGGATCGAACCGAGTATCTCACACGTGCTAGGCAAGTGCTCCACCACTGAGCCACAACCCCAGCCCACCAGTTCATTAAAATTTGACCAAAGAATATGCAACAAAAAATAGTGGGTGCATGCATCCAGAACTTCCTTGAGTCCTAGAGACACGAAGCAAATCAAGATGTCAAGAGCAGGAGAGGTGATTTGGGGCTGACAGCATGGAAGGTGTCAGAAGCAAATGACACTCCCCCATCTCCTCTGCTCCCAGCTGACATGGCACAGCACTGGAGATGAGTAACAGTGGGCAGTGATTGACCTGTGGAGTAAAATGCAATTGGGAGACACTGTCAATGCAAAAGTGAAGGGAGTCGGCCCTCCGGAGGCTAGAAGAAAACAAGCCTGCCCTGGGTGATGCCGTGGAAGCAGGGCCTGTGTGGTGGCCATGAACCTGGGAGAGCATGAGGAACCTTGTGGAGTCTGGACAAACCATAAGAAAAATTATGGGACTCAGACCGATTCGGATGCTCCTTAAAGAACTATGGGGCCTCACTGTAGCATCTGAAAGGGGACCAAGCTTGGCATCTTCATGCCGATGGTTCATTGAGGTGCTCGATTTCATGAGAGCCAGGCTGCCTCACACACGGTGGGTTCCTGTGCAGAGCGGCAGAGGGGCAGAAGGGCCATTTCCCAACACGCTCACTCTGTCTCCAAGAGCAATTTAAACAATGAACAATAATGTCTCGGGTCCCAGAGGAAACGGGATCACGTGACCAGACTGCACATCTCTGCACGACCACTGGAGTTGCTCCTCCGTGTCCGAGGAGAAATGGGACACACATATTTATGGGTTGCTGCCGTGACACTCAGCACTCCGGCACCTCACGGTAGCTCTCTAGCAGGTCTCACTCATTGCAGCTGGCATGCATGAAATATCACAGCAATTACCAAGCTCAAGATGCGGGCAGGAGAGCTTCAGGAAGGCCTCAGCAAATTGCTGCCATTTTTCAGCTCACAGTGAGAAGAAAGGCAGAAACAGAGAGAGGTAAAAAGAAAGCAAACGAGCACGCTAATACGGGTCGTATATTCTGCATATGTACATATATAAATACATTCCGCTTCTCTTGTGTGCCGTGGAGAGAAAAGAGCAGCAATCAGCAAGTCAGGGACCTTCAAACAGATTAAAGTGAACACTGTGTGCCTCTCGGAGGAGCCGGCAATAACAGCTTTATCTTGCTCAGCTACCTTCTACTCCACCCTGCGTAAGGGAATATATTTTATTAAAAACATTTCTTTTACCTGGAGGTCCTGTCAACTAACGAACAGAAAAAAAAAAAAAAAAAAAAAAAAAAAACACTGATTCCCAAAAAAAAAAAAAAAAAAAGCTAGTTAAAACAACATGATTTTTTTTTTTTAAATAAGGGAAAGAGGAAAGGAGTGTTTCGGTGATACTCTCATGAAGTCCAACAGCAATTTAACTTCCTTGACAGATCTTGGTATCCAGGAGAAGTCTGCTCATCAAAAATATACTCTGCACTAAAAATAAGCAGTTTGTTTTTCAAATTTCTGCAAAGATATGTGAAGCTTATTATATGAAAACTTTTTCATCATTACAATATTGACATTGCTTGATCTTCTTTTTTACAAGATAGTGCAGATTTTGGTGTGCATTTTATAGACAAAAGAGAGAATACAAATAAATTTCACCCAATATATTGATATTTTTACTCGAGACGTCAGGTTTTAAATGTTGGCCAGATTTCCTTTAGATTCACTGAATTAAGCTTTAAAAATAATATCCATATATACACCTCAAAGAAGTTAAATTGATTCTGCTTTATAGCTGAGTTCTTTTCAAATATCAATAAGGAATAACAGAAGACCTTAATTTAATCCTTTTAGAAGTTTCTTCCAATTTCTGAATGTCAGAATAACACAATAAATTATAATTGCAAATTTCATTATTTTGACTTGTCTTTATTGCTAGCTGTTATAAGGATAAACATATCAACATTAAATTCCATTTTCTAACTGAAAACATTTTAGAAGGAAATGTTAGTTTATAAATTAAAAATTTGTGACATTTTCGCTCAATTCTCTTCATCAAAATTGAGCCCCTCCAAAGACAAACAGCTGGCCTGAGGTTTCCGCAAGTGTTCTTTCTGTTCAAAGTCAGCGTGCCATTTCTACAGCGACACACCCATGCCTTTCCGCAGTCAGTTTCGAGACAGGTTTTGAAGAGTTTGCTGCAAAATTTCACCACGGTTGCTTTTCCTGATTTGCTGTCCTCGAGTGTACAATGGGGGCATGCTGTGGGGGGTACACTGCTGACCTCTCGCCACTTCCGCAGTGAGTGTCCGTCATGCACCAGGTCATACCAGAACCTGTGAAGGGTGACTCCCGATCACCTGCTCTGAGTGAGGAAGAAGCAAAAAGAGATCTGACTCCCTCTCTTCCTCAAGATCAAGTCCTGAGTCCTGGGCTCCAAAGCCCATAAGATGCTGCCTCTTCACTGCCTCTGAATCCAAGTCTCCTGAGCACCTTAGAGTATTTCCTTCTTTGTTTTGGAGTCTTCTCCATTATGCACTGGCTGGTTTGGTTTGTTCAGTCTTCTGTTTCTCAAGATTCATGATTTTAAATGCTCTTTGTTCTTCCCTTGAGACCAAGTTCCCCAGGTATTAAAACTCAGTGGATTAGATTTCCCTGAACACCTACTGCATTTCTGGACCAGAACACATCACACAGGTCTTGATGAGAAAACCCCTGTCACCTCTGCTGGCTAAACTAGAGGGTCAGAGACAACGCTCACCCAATATTGCTCTCTTTATTGCATCTACAATGTGGACACATGTGCTCCAATGGTAGTTGGAACTGACAGCACAATCTCCAAAAAGAACCAGAACATCCTACCTGTTTAGACAGTGTTTCCAAATTTCTTGAGGCTTAAAAAATATTCTCTTTCCTGTGCAGAATACTTCCTTACACTCTGGTCACAGATGGATCAACTAAGATAAGATTACACTACGCTGATCACTTTCTCAGGAGTTATTGGAATGTGAGCTATACCAATGTACATGCACACTCCTTATTGATTTTCTAGGGTTGTGACAAATGACCACACACTGGTGTGTTTAAAATAATAGAGACTTCTTTCCTAGTTCCAGCGACTAGAAGTCAGCCACAAGGAAGGATTGGTTGCTTATGGAGACTCCAAGGAGAATTTATTCTGTGCCTCTCTCCTAGCTTCTGGAGGTCACAACTGTGTCTTGGCATGCCTTGGTTTATAGACACATCTCTTTGATCTTTGCCTCTGCTGTCACACTGTCTTTCTTCTGGGTCACTGTGTATTCTCTCTTCTTCTTATAAAGACACCAATAGTTGGATTTAGAACCCAACTTAAATCCAAATGATCTCAGTTGATCTATATCCTCTTTATATCTGCTGTGACCCTATATTCATATAAGATCTGATTCTAAAGTTCAAAGTGGGCATAAACTTTGGAAGGCACTCTTCGACCCACTGTATATAATACACACATCTTGAATTACATATATTCCTACTCTTGCAGATGTATGAAGACGGAAAATCCACTTATCATTGCTTCTTTTCAAAGGCATCCTGCTAGTGAGGTGAAAACAAACATCTCAGATACATAAAAGTTGAAAGAAAAACTTCTGCTGTTACCTTTTAATGTGTTTGATTTTGTGTAGTATCACTTTGTTTCTTGCTACACCGTTCTCAGACTCTCATTTGAAATAAATAGAACAAAAAATGATACTAACAGAGTAAGCCAATGGCTCTGATTGGAATATAAAATTTGTATTAATAGGACAGTAACACTCTTATCAATTTGAAAAACACATTGCTATTTCAAGCATATACAAATTTTTAAATTGCTTTATAAATACATTTTCTACTGACCTTTTGTTAATACAGAATTTGCATACAAGATACGGGTTCTGCCATCTGCTACGCATATATACCATAAGTTACTATTAATTCATGTTTTTTTGAGGCACTTTTAGAGCAAAGGTTTTCAGGTATGCCACCTAAGGATACTCAGCAATGTCTGAAAACATTTTTGGGTTTTCAAAACTTGGGTGAGAAGGGGTTTGTTACTGGTATCTTGTGTGAAGAGCCAGCATGCTGCCCGACATCCTGTGTTGCAGAAGACACTCCAACACAGAGAACTACATGGCCAGATATGTCAAGAGGGCCAGGGTGAGAAACACTACCAGAGTTGACTGAAGGATGCGTGCTGTTCAGATTTTTTCTGACCAGTGACATCACGGTTGGATCACTGGATGTGAAACAAATTATGAACTACTATAAATGACTGGGCAAAAACTTAAACTTCTTTTCCACCATGATTTTGACTGATTTTTATTCCAGACCAAAACTCAAACACACCTGACATATGCTAATCACCATTTGTAAATGATCAGGACACTTGGTGTGGACAGTAAGGGAGCTTTGCCTTGGTCCTTACCAGTGTCTCTCAGGAATTCTGTTCTAAAGAAAATCATACAACATAGCGCTCAGTATTAGAGAGATCGTTATACTTCATATTTATGGATCTACCTCGAATTCCTTTGCAGGATTCTGAAATATACATTTGGTCTTCTTCCCGGTTTCCTGGCCCACAGCTTCTAAAATCCTTGAAAGACCCAAAGTGGTGTCTTTGTGTTTGCTAATAATCTGACTGTTGGCTGGCGGAGGCAGCTTCATACGGGGCCTGTCACAGCACACACCTGGGAGTGATTAGAGAAGTGGACTTTCCAGACCCACCCCCTCAAAGTTTGGGGAGGAAGGAGGGACTGAAGATGAAGTCGATCGCCATTGATGACCCATGATTTATCCTACTGTGCTGCCTAATGAAATTCCCAGGAAAGCCCAGAAGGACGGGTGTGGAGGGCTTCAGGGGGTTGAGCATGGGGCATGGTGGTGCTCCAGGGGAGGGAGGGGAAGCTGGACCTTTCTCATAGGCCTTGCCTGAGCACCTCTTCTTCTGTCTCCTGTGCAGTCCCCTTTATGGTACCCCAGGACACATGGGGTTGCCAAGTCCAGGAGCCATCTTTCAGATTAATCCAGCCAAGGAGGAGTCTTAGCGGCCCCCTATTTAGCTCATCCCTCAGAAGTATAGTTGACCACCTATTACGTGCAATCTCTCGTATGAGGGGACAGCCTTGTGGGATGGAGAGTTTTGTGGGATGGACAGTCTTGTGGGATCTAACTCCTGTGTAGATCTAGGGTCAGAGTCACACTGAACTGAAGGACAGTCAACTCCACTCTTTCCTGCTTGTTCTCTTTTAAGTGCCATAAAGGTACTGGTGACATCATTTGAATAATGAGGACAGTAGGCACACTTACTTTAACCCTTAGAATTTAACTGTGCTTATTTTCATTTTGGTCAACCCCAAGAACAACCTTGTGAAACGGCAGGTGAGAGAACTGGGACTCACCTTTGTCAGCAGGAACCTGGGGCTCGCGCCATCACACTGACCTGTCCCTAGGGTCTCAGGCAGACATAGACTCTGCTTCCTGACTCCTACTGCAGGTCTTGCCCTTGACCCATAACCTCCTAAATGTTCCTGGGCCAGAAAGCTGAGGGAAGGAAGGCAGGGATTTATTCAACTCACATCTCAAAACCTATATCTGGTCAATAAACTCATATGCATCAGGCTCAAGCGAAGTCACATCCACATGGAAACTGTTTACTTGACAGAGCCAAAGCTTCTGGTGCTGGAGATAGAGTATCTTTCTGCAATTTAATCACTATTTGCTTTGCACTCCGTGGTGCGTGTGAATAATGAGCGGGGGACTTCGTCTCTCCTTGGGTCAGTGTTCTCTGATTCCCACATTTGACAAGCCTGCCTCTGAGGCAGGTATTATTAATTGCATATTGTTTTGTGTTTCTTATGTTTCCTTTCACTGACTCCTCTTCCTCTTCCTCTCTTGGTGTTCAGATCCCTGATGGTTTTAAAATATTTAACCATTTCTTTATAGGGATCTTTTAAATCCAGTTTAATCTTGGGACATGAACTGAAGTTGACCAACTCGCTTGCGACAGTCTGGTCAGCATTTCTGCATTCGGAACTGCTTGTTGACTCAGTTGCAGTAATTTAGATTTTCCCACACAGTTTGTTTGACACTTGCAAGTCCAGTCTGCTCCAACCTCTATTGTATTAAGCAAACAGCTATACTTCAGTGAAATTCCACTCATTGTCAACGCTAAAGCAACAGGATTTTCTCCAGTTCACCAACAGCCAAAACCATTGTTATTGGAAAACCCTCTCCAGATGAAAACTGAAAAGAATCATATGACCCAGAAAAAAGATTAGCTTTCAGGAAGTCTTGGGGCTTTGCCATTTTTGTCAAGACATCCCCAGAGGGAGTGGAAAATAATAAAGTTAAGCTCATTTCTGGGAGGGAGCCCATTGCAAAATAGAGTCTATGAACTTTCGAATGTGCAAGACAGGACCTCTCAAAATAAGAGGCGCAAAACTCAGCTCTGACAAACCCAGAGGGACCAGAGCAATTCCAAACAAGGGATTTAGCAACTTTTAATTGCCTTATTTTCAATTCAAAGGGGAGTGTAGATATTGATATGAAACTATAGCTCAATTGCACATACCAATCAGCTGGTTTGCTGTGACACATGAGTCCTCAGAGAGTCGTCATTACCCAGGATTTCTGTCATTTCAGATGAATTTTCCACCTTGTTGGAAACAACATGTTGTCCTTCCCTGAGCTTCTCTTTTTCTATGCTTCTGTCTGGGGACACGGATTTAAATTATTGTGTTCTAAAAAAGTCTGGTTGAAAACAAACCCAGTATCTTTTGCGTTTGGAAAGGGATGATATAAAGAGCCACTTCTGGGACATTCAACATTTGTTTGCCAGAAGGAACCTGAAGTTTTTTTCACCCAAGATTAGAACTTAGGCAAAATTGTGAATCTGACTAATAAAAAAAGTAGAAAATAGATACATGATACTAGTAAATGAACTGCCCAGATTTACATCCCAGTACCAGCTGCTGAAATGTCAACCCAATTCCAGTCCTGGGTTCCCTAGAGCACCACTCCAATAGAACTTTATTGAAACAGAAACAAGTGTGTGTCCCTTCAGCCAGTGGCATGTCCTGGGACCTCATGGACAGGGACTCAGGCAGCTCTAATATTCTTCGTTTAGAATCAGCAGGAATAACCCAAATATTCCGCCACGGTCTGCTCTCCATCATTGCATAATGTTACCCTAAAACTTAGAGAAATAAATCCCTAACCTCTACGCATTATCTGACTTTATAGCTTGAAGACAGACTCACAAGATCCACATCTCCTGGCTTTCACATCCTTCCAGAGTCCACACCTCTGTTGAGGGGGGTCAACCTGTATAACCAGTTGGATACTGTGGAAAAGGCAATGTGTGACGGCCAAGCCTGGGTCATAAAAGACATCGTGGTTTTCACATTGCCCCTTCTCTTGGATCACTTGCTTTAAAAGAGAGCAGCCATGATGCCACAATGCCCCGGCATTCTGGGGAGAAAGCTACAGAGAAAGAAATATTGAAGTTTCCTGCCCCCTGTCAGTGAGGCCCCAAGGGCTCCCCTACAAGCCCACGAGACGCCACCTTGCAGCAGATCCCACTGCAGTCAGGCCTTCTGGGGATACAGCCCCAGTGAACACCTTGCCTGCAATCTCAGGAGAGACCTTAAGCCAGTAACCCCCAGGGGACCCACTCATGATCTCTGCTTCACTGGAGCTGGAAAAATTCATTTCTTTACTCCACCTCCTCATGGAAGAACCAGTCACCCTCAATGCACAGCCGACACAGTGGGCTGTGAAATGTATGTGTGTGGTTCTGACTCGGAGTTTCTTGCAAGGTCCCAGTCAACATGTTGGCCAGGAGTGCAGTCACTGAAGTCCTGACCAATGGATCTGCTCTGATTTGGTGCACTTAGAGGATGGGCAATTGCTGCTGGATGTTGAGAGGAAGCCTCATTCTTCTTCCTATACGTCTCTCCACAGTCGCCAGGGTCCTCACACCACGGAGGCTATTTTCGCCCCCGCAAGTAATGAGAAAGAGGTCAAGAAGGATCTAACAAAATGCCCTTATGACCAAGCTAAGGAATGCCCAGGCAGCTGGTAAAACACAGCTCCTGGGTGTCTGGCATCTCTGAGGTGTTTGCAGAGGAGATTAGCATTCGAATCTGTAGACTGCAAAAAGAAGGTCATCCTCACTTAGTGGGCCGCAGCCAATCCAATGAAGGCAGATATGGAGCAGAAATGCTTGGGCCGAACCTGTCCTCCCTGTTTGCCCTGGGGCATTTGCTGCTTTTGGCAGTCAGCACTCCTGGTTCCCGGCCTTTGGAGGTGGACTCAGTGTTATCACTGACTTTTCTGGTTCTTCAGTGTGCAGATGGCAAATCAGGGGACTTTTTGGTTTCCATACCCACACAAGTCCATTTCCATAATAAATCCCTCTCCCTCTGAATCAATGGATGGATGATGAATAGGTGGATGCATAGATGGATAAATAGGTGATTGAACTATGCACATAGGTTGCTCTCTATATATAAACTACCCGTCTCTGCATATAAATATATGCAGACAGAGAGAGAGGTGTATATATGTCTCTATCTATATATATAGAGAGAGATTTATATAGAGAGACAAATACATGCAAACATATGTAAATACAAATTGTTTCTCTGGAGGACACTAATATCGATTTTGGTACTGAGACTGGTTATAGAAGAACAGAATTTTAAGGATAAGTTTTCTAAATTGTTTTTAGGTTTCTAATTGATTCTCTAATCTGACTAGCTTTAAAGAGGCTAGTGATGCTATTTCTAGTAGCGTATGTATAAACGGTTGTGGAGACATATCTGCATTGGATACAACTATTCAACCATTTACAAGATGGAAAAAGCTAAGTGACCGTGCATGACCATGCATAATATTAAAGTAAGGACATTGGCTGGGAAGGAATGGAGTCCTGTAAGTTGAGATGGAGGTGTTTGGGAAGACACTGATGAAGCTGGGGACCTGGTTCTCCTAAATCCTGGTAAGTCTTCCTTGTTGGGGGGAATGTTTTCCCATTCTCAGTAAAAGGGGCTTCCTTGTCACTCGCCAAATTGGCAGCGACATCTCCCCCTCCCCCAATGGTCCTGGCTTCTGCACTCACGATGGTAGTGGTCTTTCTACCTCCATGTGAGGGAATTAACCCTACATTACATGAGAAAATTGTAACCTCCTGCCAGACAGTAGCCAGGCAAGACAGCGCTGATGCCTCCAGCCCATGTTGTTGCCCCTCCCATGCTGCCGGGCATCTGGAACAAGAATGGGATGCAGATCCCAGCAGGTCCCTAAAGACAAAACAAAAAGTGTGACTTGTGTAGAGGTGCACTACACTCCAAAGGAAGTACTTGAGTTTTATAATTTGTGTGAGCAGAAGTTTGGGGAACATGTCTGAGGGTGGATATTTCAAGTGTGGGATAACAGACAAAGAAATACAAGGTTGGATCATGCCAAGTCTGTTCACATAGACTCACAAAGCAGAGATTCTGAATTTGTTGTTACAGCTGAGAGTCAGAAAGGACTCTTGGGTGTGTTGGTTTGGTTTGCTGGAACATGGTGTGAAGATGGCCCATGTAAGTGACTCGCAGATGCCCACACCCCATGGCTTAATGTGGAAGAAGGGATTCAAAGACTTGGGGAAATTGGAAAGTTAAAGTTGATCTTTTAAGACATACTTCCCCACCCTGGAAAGGTCCACCATGTTTACTTTTTACCAATACCTTAAAAAATAAATTTGCAAAGAGGTCTCTACATCTTCCAGGAGCCCTGTGATCCCTCCTCTCTGTAACCCAGACAGTCCAGTGGGAACCAAAGCCACTTGATGGAAAAATCGAAGTGCAATGGACATAGTTAGATCCCAGGCAGTAGGGGCCAAGTGGCAGACTCTGTCACTAAAATCAGTGTGGGCCTAGTTAGTGTAATGAACAGCTGAGTCAGGGCAGCCATCAGCAGGGTCTGACATTTGCAGACAGAAGTCATTGGCTAATTAATCACGGTATTGCTGGAAGTGGAAGAGATTGAAATTCTACTAAATTTTCATTTGACCTGTATAAAAAGGAAGTTTCTAAATCAAATGAACAGAAGCCCAAGTCAAATCATAAAAACAGAGGCATGGCCCTTCAATAAATTATTAGATAGCCTTGAGCCAGTTTTTGAATCCGTGATCCTTGGAAGCCTTAGAACCATTGGAACAAACGGGAGCCTGGGGCTCCTAAAGGAAGGACCCTGGTACAATACCAGAAATGGATACTGTCAATCTTTCTCCCAACCTTCCCCAAAGAGACCTAAGGCCTTTTATAAGGTTGACTATGTATGACAGAAAGGAAATCCCCAGGCCATGGTGGCAGGGAGGGAGGTTGTGCATCGGCTCAGCAATATGAACTTCCACTCACCAAGGTTGACTTGGCTATAGTCATGACAGCACCCAAGAGACCAACACAGAGTCCCCAATATGGCACATTTCCCTGGGGTGATCAGAGAGCTGGTGGCATGATGATTGCACAGGGCCATTTCTACCAGAGGAAGGCAGTCATTTTGTCCTTGCTAGAAGAGACACTCTACTAAAGCTGCCTTCCATGTATTTGTAGAATGCCTTGTTATTTCTACCATCATGTGCTCCACAGCATTGCTTCTGATCAAAGAAGTAACAATGAGTAAAGAAAGTGCAGTGCATGCTCACAGAATTCGCTGGTTGAACCATACTCCCTACTATCCTGAAGTGGCCAGTCAGATAGAATGGTGGAATAACTTTTTGAAAATTCAGTTATAGTGCCAACTAGCTATCCATGCCTTTCAGGTGGGGCAAGGTTCCCCAGAGGCTGTGTATGCTCTAAATTGTCATCCAATATATGACACCATTTCTCCAACAGCCAGGATGGGTGCTGGAATCATGGGGTGGAAATGGGAGCAGCTCCACTCCACTGTTACCTCTAGTGACCTATTAGGTATGTTCTTCTCTCTGTCTCTGTAACTTTATACTTTGCTGGTCTAGCATAAAGGTCTTAATTCCAGAGGAGAAATGCTTCCCCTGGGAGACAAACAGTAACTCTACTGAGGTGGAAATATGACTGCCTTCAGGCCACTTTGGGCTCATCATGCCTCTGAGTCAAAGGTCAAGAAGGGAATTATGATGTCACTGGGGTGATTGATGCCCAGTACCCAAGGAAAAGTTCACTACTATTCCTAATGGAGATTAGAAAGAGTGTGTCTGGAATATAGTGGATTCTTCTGGGCATCTCTTAGGACTCCCATGTCTTGTATTGAGGTCCATGGGAAATTACACAAACCCAATCCAGGCTGGACCACTTACGGAACAGTAGATTCAGGAATAAAGGTTGGGGTCACCCCACCAGGTAAAGGCCCACAGTCAGCTGTGATGCTTGCTAAAGGCAGGGTGAATATAGAAAGGGTGTTAGAAAAGGTAGTTAAAGATACAGCCATGATTCTCTCAATAATGGGAGTACATCCTGGGAAATGCCTCTTTGGGCGACTCCATCATTGTGCAAACCCGACAAAGTGCACTTACACACACTGGGTGGCACAGGTCAATCACTCCACGTGGCCTCTTGATGCCATCAACAGACAAGGCAGCACAGGAGGCGTGAAGCCGCTGCTGACGTGACACAGCACTCCGCCCAGCAGGAAACCTCGTTATAAGTAGAAGGAGTACACTCTAAAATAGGGATACGAATACAGTGCAATAATAATAATAAATAGTAACATTTGCTTATTATTATTATCAACATAATGTACGGTACATAATTGCACGTGCTATTTGATGTGATGGGAAGCTCAGTAGGTTTGTTTACACCAGGAGATTTGTTATCACTGCACACACTTGAGCAATGTGGCTTTTTCTTTTGTTTTGTTTTGTTTTGTTTTGTTTTGTTTTGTTTTGTTTTGTT